>CAJQZP010000898.1:655000-1167500 GCA_907164705.1 Parnassius apollo | reverse complement strand
TGTTAATGAGGTTTTTGAAAATAATACATGAATAACATAAACACTCACGCCTGTCACCCGAGAAGTAGGCAGAGATTACAGACTTCCATTTGGCACGATCCTGACACACCTATCTCACCTCCTTTACATCCATATATTTACGCATACACGCTAGTCGGTTAAGGGTACTTTTAATCTGGCCTATTTTCAATACATCGCCAATTTGGTCGATAAACCTTCATCTAGGCCGTCTTTTCTGCAATATAAATTTGCTTTGTTACTCTTTCCTCGTTCATTCTCTACATGACCAAACCACCAAAACATTCCTTTCTTAATCCAGGTCACATCATTTTGCAAACCTTACTTTTCACTTATTACATACTTGTCATTCAGTGTCAGCCATAAAATTTTTTAAAGGATAGGGTGACAAACGAGCACAGTCTACCTGATGGTAAGTGGTTACTGTGGCCCATAGACATCTACATCTATCCTCGATTACGAATCAAAATGCAGATGCGTTGTCACCCTTGAGGACTAAGATGGAATGTCTCGTTTCCAGTAAAATGGGTCTCCGGTTCTCTATACTCACCATACGAAACACAGCACCATTTGACGCCAGTATTCTGTGAGAGCGTGGTCCTTCCCCGGTCGAACCGACCCATTCGTGCTACAACTATACTACAAATAAAACTGCAGCAAGGCTCTACCACGTATAAAAGATCATGAAGATAATTA
Source organism: Parnassius apollo (assembly GCA_907164705.1). Taxonomy (NCBI): domain Eukaryota; kingdom Metazoa; phylum Arthropoda; class Insecta; order Lepidoptera; family Papilionidae; genus Parnassius; species Parnassius apollo. Next base: position 1,166,786 of record CAJQZP010000898.1, on the reverse strand, counting down.
ATACTTGAAGGATAAAGAAATAATATGGAAATAAGAAAAAACAACGACCCGATGATGAAGCGAAAACCTGGGGTAAGTGGAACAAATAGTGTTCCACTTTCACAGTTTATAGGCTAGCCCTCGAAAAATTTGGCGCATATCCGTGGCCTCACCTGCTCTAGACACCCCTTAGCAGCCCTTCCTCGGGGGAGAGGCAACCCGTTTCCTATTCCTTCTCAGGCAAAGCGCGCCGAAACAAAAGGTGCGCTTTCTTCTACTACCTCCGTCTTCACCTGCGCAATGGAATTCCTTGCATGGAGACCGTGGGGTCCAGAAAAACTGCCTCGGTAACACCAGACCTCCTTATATCAGCGGCAGTTCGCCACTTTATAACAGAATTCTGGCTATGTTTGTACATGTCTGGTTTTGATGATGTAAATGCTGTATAGCCTTTTGGCTTATACAGCTTTATAGGTCTCAAGGCCTCAAAAAAAATAGGCCAAAGACTCCTATGTCAGTGTACAGTGCACGTGGGTGAGTTATGTAAGGGCTCGTTTGGACGACTAACTCGTGATCCAGTATGAAAACAATATAAAACCACTTATACTGATTTTAAACCTTAACCGGAGCCAACATCTATTCCCATCATTGTATATTTTACCTGTTCAAGAGGGACGAAAGAGGAGCATGCATTTCACCTTAATACTTAATTGACATATGTCAATCACCTTGTGTCGAGTTGAATTTCTTCCGAGTTGGCACATCTCTAATTCTATTTTTTTTAATATTCCATAAGAAAAGATCTGAACACGAATAACAAAATAACCATTTTTTTCACATTTCATGTTTCAGTTTAGATTTTCAAAACATCTCTAGGCTATTTATAGTAATAAATTAGTATCTTTTTTTTTGTGTAATACCATTGAGGGTCGTTGAAATTTCTAGCGAGCCCAAAAACTACTGTTTCCTTTACCGAAATTTACATAGCACATATGAATAAACATTTAGTCTATTCTTTGTTTCACGTCAATGCCAAAATTAGGTTAAGATACTGTGTTTTTATTTAAAGTGAGTTGCGACAGAATACCAGCGGTAATCTAAAATCACCACGCTGAGTCACAGGCCAGTTTGTGTCATTACTTTTATGTTTCCTATGTATGTTTCAAAGTTGAGTTGGTAGTTAGTGGTTGGTAGTAAGTTGGTAGAGTCATGCTGCAGTTATATTAGTAGTATAGTTGTAGCACGAATGGGTCGGTTCGACTGGTGAAGGACCACGCTCTCACAGAATACAAGCGTAAAATAGTAGCTTAATGCTGCTGTATTTCGTATGGTGAGTGTAGAGAACCGGAGACCCGTTTTACTGGAAAGGAGGCATTCCATCTTAGTCCTTAAGGGTGACAATACATCTGCGTTTTGATTCTTCATCGAGGATAAGTGTAGATGTCTATGGGCTACAACATCCACTTACTATCAGCTGGACTCTCTGCTCGTTTGTCACCCCATCCTATAAAAAAATTTGTGATGAGTTTTTGTACATCTTGCCTCATACAAAAATATGCTCTTTTCTTGAAGGTCCCAAACCCACCACCCAGCCTGGAAAAAATACTGATGAAAGCAAACTCCACAATACAGTCTCATGGAAAACTCATCGTACTGTGGTGGTCTCTGACGCTACATCCAAATCTTACTTCAAACCTAGTTCGTAGACGTTACATCGGACACGTGTATTCAATGGTAAGGAAGTGCCATTATGTTTGCGCGTATTATAGAATTACATCTCCTGCGAAGTAAAAAGCGTTCAGATTATTCAAGGCATGGTGTGCTTTGGGTGGGGTAGTATTTCATGCCAGAAGGTAGGCGAAGAAAATGAAGTATTACTGCCTGTCATATTGTTGACTCACACTGTTCCTAAAGAGCCTGTCACTGAAGACAGAACTGGAGTCAGAAGGTTCCTCGTTATATTTAGACGACTTTACCAGATTATTTATGGCCAGTATCTTCTTTTATCTCATTCTCTGCTGAATTTATATTTATTTGACATAACTTGTAATGAAGTTTGAAGTGATAACATTTCTGAATTAAGACACTCTACATTTTTTTATCCTTCTTTTCCACCTCCACCAATTAAAAATAATTTAAGTTTACCAATTAACTCTTGCTTGACACTATTGTCTTAAAAAGCACATGTCCATCCCGGATCTAAGCAACTAAAGGATGTGTCGGTTCTGTCCCATAATGGAAGAAACGCGTCAGCACATCCTAACTGATTGCGGACCCTTAATGCGCAAACGTAACATATGCGCAAAAATATCTGAGTAGATAGTTTCTCAGATGAGTGTCACGCCCAGAAGAAGTGAAATTGCTCACGGCTAAGCAACTCCATCTATTAATTGAAGACATAGGGCTTAGCAGTGAACTATAGCCATAGCAGCGATCACAATAGATGTTTTAGGTCGCAGTGATACTGGTCTTTTTCCCTAGACCTGCATAGCTGCTCGCACATAATACATACAATTGTATAACTTTTAGTATAAATTTTAGTTTTAACTAATTTTTACACTTTCCTAATATATTTTATTGCTTCTTATATATTTTGCACACCGCCTGCAACTTTACATGGTGCAAATTCGGCTACACATGGAATACTGATGTCATCCCTGGACCGTGACACCTCTGCGCCAGCTTCTTTCACTTGATCGCATCCACCGTACATCGTCGTCGGCAAATTTTGTGATTGGTTCGACTCACTGGCGCTGCGAAGAGATATTATTAATTGGAATTGTTCGGACTAATTCCAGCCGCTAAATTTCACCATCGCACATCGCGCAAACTCGCGATACATCTGAATGATTGGTGATTTACCACAACTTCCTTGTGGAATCGACTACCACCAGCGTTTTTTTTGGGCCAATACGACCTTCAAGAAAAGAGCCTACTTTTTTAAAGGCTGGTAAAACACCTGCAATTTACTTGGTGTTGCAGTTGTTCTTACAACGGTGAGCCACATACTAATTTGCCCCATCTTATATAATAAAAAGTCTTCGTGGCCTAAATTCAGTCAAGAGAAGATTATTATCACAGTTCGGACATTATTTATTCTGATGCAAATGTTACAATTTGGATTTTTTTTGGGAAGTTTTTACCTTGCTGATTAAAATCTAATTAGCGAAAGTGTTACTTTAATTTTGTAATATTTCCTGGTCTAAAACAAGAAAAGGAAGTTATGAATATAAAACCGTCAGAATAAATAGATTTATTCATGTCAAAATACTTTCATTCACAAAAATAAAAACACAAATATCAACATATATAAAAAAATATGAAAAGATACATTATTTTAATTTTAAAAAACCCACAAACTCAAGGCAAAATATGAAAGAAGAAAAAGAGTTTTGGTGAAACAGCACATGGTTTGCTGCACTTGTGTGGTGATCAAAATAAATGTTTTACATAAAAAATAATGCTATTTTGTGTATTAAATTTTGTCTACGATTCAACTTAAAACAATTTGTCGCTGAGGCCGCAAAGGGGTGAACCGAGAAGCTTGTGATCGGGTAAATAATAAAAGTTTTCTTGATCTGTATTTTTTTTAAATTAAGGTTCGCCATAAAATATTTCAAATTCATCATAAAACACAATCACGAATTAGTAGACATGGGTAATGGTGCCCTGCGCCGCGCAATTGCGGTAACTTAGTTCACTGTGGCGATGATTTAACTCACTTCTTTAAATTGTGTTGGTGCACAACGCAGGACTGGTAAATTAGTAAAATTGTTATTTTATATTATTTTTATAAACTGCAACTCTGTGAAATGTAAAGGGAGTTCTATTCATAGTGCCTATTTTATTTTGTGTTATTCCATCCCAGACGATAATCGGAATTCGTATATTATTTTTCTTCCGATTTTCACCTGTGCACAGTGGCTTATAATAATCTTTTTTGAATAATAATGATAATGTAATAAATAGCTTTTGTGAAATACTGTGAAAACACAAGAGCAAAAATTATGTATGTTTGGAATTCATTCGTAGTGGCTCACAGAAATAAAAACTCATTAAAATCTTGGCATAAAATTATAAATAATAACTATAAGTTAAAGACAAACATCCACATTTAGTAAAGTTTTTAAATTGCTTCCAAAAAAAAACGTCCAATTTTATATTAACACAAATATACATTAAAATTAAAATATATAATTACGTTGACTCAACAATGAAATTGGTGTTGGTCATTTCCTGAACATGTTGTATATTATTTATAATTTATAAATTACTTATTATAATATAAAACAAGGAAGTTTAATTTGGTTTAAATACAAATCGTAATATGATTTTTGTTTAAGTTTGTCGTAATTAAAATTAATGAATAATATGTTAAAGTATGAATATATTTTCTGTTGAACTGTACTTGGGATGGAAAGGCAGAACAACAATCAAAAAGTGAATTTCGATTATCCACCCCGTCTAGGGTGGATAAGCAGAATAACTTATTAATAACACTTACGTGGTAGAGCCACACTGCAGGTATTATGGTTGTAGTACGAATCGGTCGGTTCGACCGGGGAAGGTCCACGCTCTCGCAGAATACCAGCTTGAACTGGCAGCTTAATGCTGCTGTATTTCATACGGTCAGTTCTCTACACTGAGGGACCGTTTTTACTGGAATCGAGGCTTTCCAACTTAGTCCTCACGGGTGACAACGCATCTGCATTTTGATTCGTAATCGAGGATAGATGTAATGAAGGATAAATGTGGATGTCTATGGGCCACAGCAACCACTTACTATCAGGTGGACTGTGTGCTCGTATGCAACCTATGCTATAAAAAATGACTAGCATTGAACTTACGGGACTGATGATGAAGAAGATTGTTACGTGGTAGACACGCTGATATCGCTTATTATAGTTGTAGTACAAAAGAGTCGGCTCGACCGGGGTAGGATCACGCTCCCATAGAATACCAGCGTAAAATAGTAGCTAATTGCTGCTGTGTTTTGTATGGTGAGTGTAGAAAAACTGAGACTCTTTTTACTGGAAACAATCTTGATTCTCAGGAATGACAACGCATCTGCATTTTGATTCTTAAAGACATACGTAGATTTCTATGGGCCACAGCATCCACTTACCACCAGGTGGACTGTGTGCTCGTTTGTCACTGTTACTCCATAAAAAGAATTAATAACGAAGAAGAGGAAGATTAATAAAAAAAAATCTCTTGCGAGTTTAAAAATATAAACAGTATTCGTTCAACTGTCACATATTAACAACACAATTGTTGAACTTAATCTATAAAACTGTTAGACACTGACACTGTAGGTCAGTATTACTAGACAATTTCACGGTAATCCCGGCTACTAAACTAATTTCGAGTAAGTATGTTAAATCTCGATGTGCAGTAGGATAACATAAGATATTTTAAAAGCTTAAAGTGAGTAAGTTTTAGACTGGATACATCAAAATATGCTTTCAAACTGTATAGTTACCAGTATTTAAACAAAGAAAAGGGAATGAACGTGTTTTGAAGAGAAATATAAATAAAAAAGTGTTATTACGTAGTAAGTGCAATAAATTATTGCGTCCATAAATTAACATATCAAATGTTATTTTACGATAAAAATATATAATACTGTGAACTAACTCATAATACGACGTCGATATTATGGTTTATCAAGCGATTATTACCTATATCGTTTATGCGCTCCATCAGTTTTTGCGATATCAGACTGAGACGAGTATCAGGAACTTTTGGCCAACCTAGCGGTTATCGCCTGCGAGAGATTGAGGTAAAATACAGTAGGTGATGTATATTAAAATATATTTATATTTTAATTATATATACATAAACCTTACAATTATTCTTTTTATTAAAAAATAAGGGTGACAAACGAGCACACAGTCTACCTGATGGTAAGTGGATGCTGTGGCCCACAGACATCTACATTTATTCTCGATTAAGAATCAAAACGCAAATTCGTTTTCACCCCTGAGGACTAGGAATACCCCATTTCCAGTAAAAGTGGGTCTCCGGATCTCTACACTAACCTTACAAAACTCAGAAGTATTAAGCTGCTATTTTATGCTGGTATTTTGTGAGAGCGTGGTCTTTACCCGGTCGAGCAAACTCATTCGTGCTACAACCATAACATAGCATAAAACAGCGTGGTTCTACCATGTATAAGCTCATGATACTCTGCACTCCCTTCATTTTCTCGAAGCTTAGTTTTCTGAACGTTTCACTTCTACGGCGTGTACGGCGTACGGTTAACTGCACACATATTATCTTTTTCTTTTTCGCTACTGATGCCGATTTCCATAATTTCGTAACACTATGTTCTCAACATTTTGGAGCGGCAAACATTCCATAAACTAATGTATTCCAAAACTAACAAAGTAAACACACAACATGCGTCTTATCTAGCATATAGATTATGGTGATTTGCATAATATTGTTTATTTACGGAGTTCGCTGGCTGTCTCGAATTTTGTCAAAATTTCTATTTATTTACTCTTTTTGATATAACTTTTAGTAAAATTTTAAGAATCCCGTCCGTGAAATAGACCTAATACTTAAACAATCGAAATATTCGTGTATGATTTACGCAACGGGGAAAGGGTTAAATGTAATTCATTTGTGGGGATGGATTTTGTAGTGGAATTTGTTGTAAAAGCGTATACAATGTATACGATTATACAACAAGATCTCAGAAAATGTACAAAATTTGTCATTAAACAAGTTTAAATGTTTATAAAAGAAAATTTGTACAAAAAGGGTTATTATAACATCAAAGAATACATAAATGATAATACCCCCTGAGAGTGAGGTGATCTCCACCAAGCTGGTTCTATAAAAAATAATTGAAAAATTGTACAAAATAAATTATTGTAAAGGGAAATATGTTTCAAAAAAAGTCCCGCTAGGTTTCTTGCTGGTTCTTCCCAGGGCAAAGGTTTTTATTCCTGAACCAGCAATAATCTACATTGAATAAAACTCATTAATTTCATTTCATTTTGCACGCCTCATAAGCGAGACGTTGAGATTGTGCTCTGCTCTCACCTAATTTTTAAATTCTTTTTTTCATAAGGTTAAGAATCTTAACGCACAGGTTCCTTTTAAAAATCACTGAGTAATTTGGTCTCTTAATTGTAATTAATAAAAATGTAAAAAACAACTCGTACTTTTCTACAAAAAAATATTCTCATGGATCTCTTCTTTCGTCTCAAATGTGGAAAAAGAGATATTTTTCTTTTTATATAATCAAATGAGATTATGAGGCGTGCACTTTTGGATTTTCAAAACTTTCAATGATTTGGATGCGGTGGTAAACGAAAAAAGAAATATTAATATAATTTATTCAAATGTAAATCACGGGCGGTCTATTCATATGTCTGTAGTAGTCTTATTTCGGACTGTAGAGACTAGGCAAGCTTCTCGTTGTCCATGGTGGACGGGAGAAGGAAGAATTAATATACGCGATCCCTGCACACATTCCCCGAAATGTAGCCTGTAGAAAACCAAGTAGTAGAGCTACGCTGCAGCTATATTATGGTTGTAGCACGAATAGGTCGGCTCGACCGGGAAATGACCACGCTCTCACAGAATACCAGCGAAAAATAGCAGCTTAATACTGCTGTGTTTCATATGGTTATTGTAGAGATCCAAAGACCCATTTTTATTTACTGAAAACGAGTCTTTCCATCTTAGTCCTCAGGGATGCCGACAGATCTGTGTTTTGATTTTTAATCGAGGATATATGTAGATGTCTATGGGCATGCATCCACTTACCATCAGGTGGACTGTGTGCTCGTTTGTCACCCTTATCTTGTAAAAAAAAAACCACGACCGGATTGAGATCAAGCACAGGACCAACGGCTGAAGTTTTAGTATGTATGAATGCTATATTCAATGCTATATTGAATGCTATATAGAATTCTATATCCGCGTACATTCATCAATATTATTATTACCTATCAAAAGTCTTCTAATGAACATATGCCTGTTCATAAATTGCCTCGTAGGTTTAACGTTAATTAAAACATACTATTTAGTCAATTTTAACATTATTTTTTAACCTAAAATCTTTATTTTTCTATTTAGCGCCGATTATAACCCTTAGTTCTAAGGTGATTGTTTTTGTATCCCTGACCGATCTCACGATCTCAACTTTTTATCGGTACAGAAGACTATAATAGAGTGACCCAGTAGTTTGTTTTGCTGTTGTTGACGTTTGAGATAGCTTCCACATTTATTTATAGGTTGACCTTCTTTTATGCGAAGTAATCCCCCTGACGCGGAGGACAAAAATGGCTATGCTGGTTTTTAATAGGCTGATCCACTGTATTCGTCTACCGTCATAATTAGGAGCTACGGGAATGCCTTTGCTCACTACTGTAGACTTTCACATAACATAAACACTCACGCCTATCACCCAGAGGGATAGGCAGAGACTACAGACTTCTATTTGGCACGATTCTGACACACCTCTCTCGCCTCCTTCACGTACATATACTTACGCATACATGCTCGTCAGTTAAGGGTACTCCTAACTTGGCCCGTTTTCAATAAATCGTTAATTTGGTCGATAAATTGTCGCCTAGAACGTCCCTTTCCGACTCTGTCATTCACTGCAACATAAATTATCTTTTTCACTTTTTCCTCATTCATTCTTTCCACATGACCAAACCACCGAAGCATTCCTTTCTTAATCCTGGTCACAACATCGTCTTTTCTTGAGCTCTGTATGTTGTTAAGATTCTGATTAGTATTTGTTGATTAGTAGTTGCCACACCCAACTTTCACTACCATACGTTAAAGTAGGGATCATCACAGCATTGTGAATTGCCATACGTGCCTTTTTTGACACATTTCGACTCTTCACAATAGAGTGTAGGGACCCATTTAATCTATTTACTCTATATAAAATTCTATTTATGATTATCGTCTATATAAAAGTGGAAGTGTAGACTTTCAATTCCACTTTTATATAGAGGATAACCTAAAGTACCTAATAGTACAATAACCACTACATCGTATAATCTCGAGGCTATCGTAAAAGGCGACAGAGGGTTACTAAAACAGAAAAGGGGCAGCAGCGTTTTACTGATAACAACTTAAGGGGAAATATAACCTCAAATGGCTTAGCAAGGTCCTGTCAGACGATAGTTTAGGTAATTTCTGTTTACAGTGAAAATAATGATATTTTAAAAAAGTAAATAACATAAGCACTGCTTTTGGTTAGTTCAGTTAGTATGCAAAGTTTCATGATCTTATTTAAGTATTTTTGAATCGGTTTATTGTTAGTTTGGGGTAACTTTGGATTTTTTTTTGAGAAAGGAATCGTGTTTTCGTTAACATAAACCTTAACATTATCCTCAATTTAGATATTTATTTCAAAATTAATGCGCAATACTTTCGGAGAGATGCTAGTGAGGTTTATTTAAAGGTGAAGTGAGCGTGGCAGCTATGGTAAAAGCGTGGCAACTATGAAGAGTCTATGGTGGAGGCCTAATTTAAGCAGTGGTCTTTTATAGAGTGTAATGGACCCTATAGTAGAATGCGGAACAAATAATTTTATAGTGTCCTATGTATAATACAGTTTAATAAAACTTGCTGCGTTTTTATTATAAACCTAATATCTTTTGAAATAAGGTTTACATTTGCGAGAGGTTTCACCATTTACGTTTACATAATATGCTAAAATATTTTACGAGACACAAATGAAATACAGAGATAAAAGCATTATTATGTTTATCAGAAGGAAATTTTTGTTGACCCTAAAATAATCGCGTTTTTGTGTAGTGTATGTAAAATTATTCGTCTGTGATATTAGCAATTGTAATAAAACTATCGAAGAAGCTAGTTGTAATGTTTATCTAATTTATTTTTGTATTTTGTTTATTGTATTACATATCCCTTTACATATTAGTTTTTATGTTTAGAAAATTATATAGATAATTATTCCTTTGTGTATTTTTATACCTCATTATGTTATATAATATTATATTAATATTGCGTTTAAACTTTGTTTTAGTTGAAACAATTCTTAGCATTTGCCGCAATGTATCAAATCACCCATGGTTAATAGGAAGATAATAGAAAACGTCTAATTTAAAATTCAAGCCTCTTTTGTACTTTTGATGGGTTTAATCTATTTAATTAATAGAATAAACGTGACAATCTAGCACTCAGTCTGCTTAATGGTACGTGGATATTGTGGTCCTAAGAGTTAAAGTTAAGAGTCCTAAGTTCTTAATCAAAGATAAATGTAGGTCACATTTATCTTTGATTAAGAATCAATATGCAAATGCGTTGTCACCACTGAGGACTAAGATGGAATGCCTCGAATCTAGTTAATAGTTTCTCCGATTCTCTACATTCACGATATTAAATCACTTTTATAATTTCAAATATAATAAATATGCTGAAATTTACCAAAGATCTATTGAAAGAGCGGTAAATGTGACAAAATCTACCAAAAATACAAGAGAGGCGCGTGTTGTTTAAAATTAGACGACCTTTAGCGAAAGTATTAGGTCCACTCGTTATACCCTAGTTTAAGGTGTTAAATAAGTAAGTTATTCCGCCTCATATGAGATAATAATGTCAATTAAGAGATAATTAATAATCTTAGTCAACCATTATGTTCCAGAAGACACGCGTAAAAATAGACATGAACCAAGTAGAAAGAGAAATTAAAGAACGTGAATAATGTATCTTTCCACTCACTTGTAGTGTAACCGAAGTCATCTTCTTCTTCTGGATCGGCCTCTTTCTCTTCTCGGGTCCGTTTGATTGCTCCGGCAGAAGCTCGATCAATCTAAAACAAGTTTACATAAACTGTTAATCTGTATTGAAATAAAAATATTTGATACCATAGATCGTTTAAATCTTTTTTATGCGTGGTAGAGCCATGCTGCACCTATATTATAGTTATAGCACGAATGGGTCGGCTCGACTTGGGAAGGACACTCTCACAGAATACCAGCGTAAAATAGTAGCTTAGTACGTTGTGACGAATAAAACATTTTAATTTAATTTCTTTAAAAAACATTAAATTCACACTAAGATTTTCTTCGTGGAGGCAGCTTATATACATACATTTCATAAGCATAAACATCCAGATCCAGATATTTGACGGTTTTATGGATTATTTGTAGGTCATACAAATACTTGTTCCATGTAGGATTCAAACCTGCGGCCCTCAGCACCGCAACTCATTGCTAAGACACTGCGCCACTGAGTCGTCGCATACATAACGCTAACGCAAAAAGATTGAAGACAGATTAGAATTCAGTTTCGGACTGTCGTGTTCAGACTCAGTAATTGTCTCCAACTACAATAATATCCACGATGCCAGAATATCCAACAACTATCATCATCATCACCATCATCATCATTACAGCCCTTCACAAGTCCACTGCTGAACATAGGAAGGAATTTTGCATGTCTTACCAGGTCGTCACTCCATATAGTAGGTGGGCCGCCCCACACTTCGCCTACCCAAAAACTCTACACTGTATTTTTGTAAAAAAAAAAAATAGTTTTCGGATCTGAATGCGTCTTGATGGTTCCAGTCTCCTTTTAATTCGATCGCATTACCAGACGAATACGAATGAAATTGTGAAAAAAAGTGAGTGCATCTGTGTTTGAGCGATCTTCCAACTCAACGCAATTAGTATTTCAATGAAGTTTTAGTAATTTTTTTCGAAATATTTTTAGTACTTACTGTCTAGTTCTAGTAGAAAGTTTCAAGAGAAAGATTACAAAAAGAGAGATATGTTTTCTTGTTGTTTAATTTGTAGTAGTAATTTATTGAAACTCTTGAACTACGTAGAAAGACATTAAATTAGAGTTGTAACGATTTACTAAAAAGCCTCAAACTACACTTACACCCAAATCTTCAAACTCTGCTCAGTTTTAAGATGTATTTAAGTCTCATGCTGTCTCTATCACTTTAAGTCAAACTGACTGTGACAGCACGACACTAAAAGACATCTTGAAGTTGAGTAGCGTTTTAGTAATTGACCATCAATATCTTATAAGGTCTTACTGCCTCGTTGGTCTAGTGGTTCTAGTAGTGCGACTGCTGACTATGATGTCCTGGGTTCGATTCCCGGGTTGGCCCAAAAATCATTTATTGAGTTTTTCCGTCAAGAAATTCTCAGTAGCTGCCCGGAGTCAGGAAGTTGACGGTGTCTCACCCCCGTGCCTCGGAAAGCACGTAAAGCCGTTGGTCCTGCGCCTGATCTCTCTCCGGTCGTGTCGATTTACTGTCCCATCGGATTATGAGAGTGAGGGAATAGAGAGTGCACCTGTGCTTGCGCATACACTTGGGTAGTATAATCCCGTCCTGTGCCGATGGTTAGTCACCGTTGAGGTCATAATGACCGAAATTTGGTCTGTAGGGCATTAAAACGTCTTATTAAATTTACAATTTTGAAGAGGTGTGAGTAAAGCAGTAAATGAAATCGTGTTCCTAATCTTAGTTATATGCGTAGATGTTATTACTTACTTCCACTCCTTTTTCCGAGTATGTTCTTCCGCCTAATTCTCGTTCGTCCTCTTCATCACTGCTATCAGAATCTGAGTAGTCTGGTTTCGAAGCTTCCGTTTCTGATGAGCCTTTTTCTTTTGTTTCTTTTTCTGCATCTATTTCACCTTCTTTCTCTGTGCCTGCTTCGGATGTCACTGTTATCTGTTAAAAAAAAATAAAGAACGATATAAATATGTATTTCGTTTAAAACATTAAATCTAAAGATTATTTTTAAACTTCTCTGATATCTCCTACTTAAAACTGGTGACAGTTATTAGAGAATCATAGATTTGTTTTAAAATTACCTGTAAACTTGTATAGTCTTTTCCAGTCTAGTCTAGATAATACTTACCTTAATATCATGTTTAGGAGCTCGATCAACCGCTTTTGGCGCTGGATATTTCTTATGTGATGGTTTTCGAGGCGGAGCTGGCGGTGAAGCTTCTACATCTGACGAGTCGGTGTTCTAAACAGTAAAATAAAGGTTCTTACATTTTAACTTTCCATCAGATTTTTTTACAGGATGGGTTGACAAACGAGCACACAGTCCGCCTGATAGTAAGTGGTTGCTGTGGCCTATAGACATCTATATCTATCTGTATATCTAATAATATATATATATATATATATATATATATGTAATATCTAATATCTGTACGTATGTTTGTCACTGAGCTTCTATACTGCTGAACCTGGTTTTTAATGAAATTCCGCATGTGTTTGAGTAGCTCCCTTAATGGTTTTCATCACAATTTGACTTGACTTTGACGGTGAGTAGAGCTCTTATTGAGTTCCAAAAATCACCCGTGCAAATCCGGGGCAAATTGCTAGTTATTTACATGTTTTTTTTTTCATTTAAAAAGCTTGTATTATTAACTTTTTTTATGAAAGTTAGGGTGACAAACGAGCACACAGCCTACCTGGTGACAGGTGTAAGCTGTGTCTCATAGACTTCTACCATCAATTAAAAATCTAAATGCAGAATGCTGACAACAATGATGATGTGTGACTCTGTTTTACATTTCCTCTTCGAGATTAGTCGTAATTCTTTGTTTTACTTGTTAGAAGCCATATGCCAATAAAAAAGCTTTAATACCATATATGGTATTAAAGCTCTATATAGTAGAGCTCACTGACTTTATATTTCAGTTCATACGTGATCGAAAAGATAAAACTACTTACCCAGGCTACCAAGCTCTGTACGGTAAGAGTGACAGTGTTACCGGCAGCCTTAATCAGCTGGACAGCACGCTCATGCTGTGCTGTTCTAACACAAACACCATCCACTTCCAGGATTCTGTCTCCAGACTGAAAGACGAAAAATACATAAAAATATTTTCTAAAGTTTATCTTGCATTTTATATCGGTTACAATGAACATTATTTGGCCGTAGTTAAAATAATTTTATAGCATACGTATATAAACCAACATCATATAATAATAAACATACAGAACTATCACGCATGTTACACAGAGGGGTAGACAGAAGCTATGGGCACCCATTTGGCAAGATCCTGGCACACTCTCTCTCACGCTTAATTCACTTTCGTTTAGGGTTTTCTTATCTTGGCCCATCGTCAAAATATCGCCATTAAGGTTGATTAACTTTAGCCTTAGGTATCTCTTGCAGCATTTGCCACTCAGTTCTGCAACACAAATTTGTTTTGAGACTCTTTGTCTCTCTCATTTATTCTTTCTACGTTTCCCAACCACCGAAACATTCCTTTGAATCTTGCAGACCACACTTTCATTATTAAATTTCTCATTCTATCATTCATAATCAGCCAAAACATACTTCTTAATTACCACATTATGTTAATATATACTATCAATGATGATATAGAAACGTTTTAACAAAATAATAGCTGAACATTGTTAGTGGCAGACTGTAACCAATACGTAAACGTCTGTGTAGAAGTTGCAACAAAAAAATACGGTAATTACCAGAAAGTGACAGCTTCTGACGTTTTCACGTCTATTAATATTCAAAACTACTTAGCACTTAAATGTCACATGTTAAATATTTTGTACAAAAAAATCTCAATATAATACATACTTATGACGTAAAATTATTTTTATAACTGATATGTAAGCAAATTAGTTGCTGGAGTATATTTCAAGAAGAACGTGCCACTCAGTAAATGTTCGTGATTTAAGTTATGCGGCTTGGGGAAAGAAAAAAACGGTATCTACACTTCTAAGCATCAATAATTTGTACATTATTTTACATCGATACTTCAGTACTTTAGTTTCTTTGAATTTAGTCCACTCGCGGGAATACATTTTCTTTGTGTATAGTCCTTTATCGTATTTTGAAGAAAATATATGATAACTTCATTCCAAAGCTATATTTATGTAATGGTGCATTTATGAAACACTCAAACTATAGTTGGGTGCAGCAGAAGAAGCATGAAAGTGAAATTAATGCTGTAGAAATGCGGTCTTGAGGAAGTATAGGAAATTGTGTGCCAAGAGAAAAGTGTGGTTTGTAAAAAATATTGTAATTAGGATTAAGAAAGGAATGCTTTGGTAGTTTGGGCAAGTAGAAATAATGAATAAGGAAAGACAAAGAGTGACAAAGCAAAATGTTGCAAAAGTGGTTTGCAAGAAACACCCTAGTAAAGTTTTCTACACGTGGTAGAGCCACGCTGCAGTTATATTATGGTGGTAGCACGAATGCGTTGACTCAACCGGGCAGGACCACGCTCTCACAGAATACTAGCGTAAAATAGCAGTTCGCTGCTGTGTTTCGTATTGTGAGTGTAGTGATCCGGAGACTTACTTTTTACTGGAAACGCACTCCATCTTAGTCCTCAGGGGTGACAACGCATCTGCGTTTTGACATTAATTTTTATTTAATTGAGAATAAATTTAGAGGTCTATGGACCACAGCATCCACATACCATCGGGTGGACTGTATGCACGTTTGTCACCCTTATTCTATAAAAAAAGTGTATTGACCAAATTGGCGATATTGAAAATATGTATAAGATATGGATGTCAAAGAAGAGAGAAGTGTGTCAGGATAATGTCAAATGTAATTCCCTAGTCTCTGTCTACCTTACTTACTTACTTACTTACTTATCTTCACGCACAATCCCTAACGGAGTAGCCAGAGAGAACAGATCGCCAAGTGTCACGATCCTTACATACCTCTTTCGCTTCTTTCAGGTTCATTAACTTCTTCATACATGCACGTCTAGGTATCCGAGTACTCTTGACCCTCCCCTCTTCGAGCAATTTGCTCACATGGTCTTCGAAAGTTAGTCTCGGTCTACCTCGACACCTTTTAATATTTACTTTCGCTCTATATATTTTCTTCACCATTCGGTCTTCACTCATTCGTTCAACGTGCCCAAACCATTGGAGTACGCCCCTATCAATTTTCGTAATAAGGTCATTTTTCAATCCTGCTGTATTGCGAATCTCTTCGTTTCGCTTTCGGTCGGCTAAGGTAACCCCACACATTTTACGAAGAGATCGCATCTCCACTGCATTCAACTTGCTTTTATGCTTCTTCTGGCATACCCAGGTTTTTCTTCTGGCATACTCTGTCTACCTCACTGAGTAAAAGCCGTTTATGTATGTATGTATTATAAATATAACTACTATTCAAGGAAAAAGTAAGTACTTGCCTGCAATTGTCCACAGAGGCCAGCAGGACTGTTGGGGACAACATTTTTGATGAAGATGCCGAAAATTGCCTTTTCATCACCATTGGCAGTGTTTTGATTTGGTATTATATCGACCTGTTAGAAGAATTTCTTTACTTTAAAATTTGATAGATTACACAAAAACATATATTCATAAGACAAACTTAAAAACCAATCTGTACAACCAGTGAGTGTTGCCAGTAATGACGGATGGATCTGCGACTGATTCTTCAATGCTGGCCGTATGATGAAGCTCAAGGTCGCTTAGCGAACTATCGAGAAGGCTATATATAATCGGGGTTTTTCTGCATGAGACTTAGAAACGAGGATATTCGCAGTAGATAATACCTATAATATAACCGACGTAGCCCAATGGTTCAGTAATCTGCAGCTATGTTTTTTGTTTAATAATTATCTTAGTAGTATAGTTGTAGTACGAATGGGTCGGCTCGACCGGGGAAGGAAAACAAAAGGATTAAGCTCTCACAGAATACCAGCGTAAAATAACAGCTTAACGCTGCTGTATTTTGTATGGTGAGTGTAGAGAACCGAAAACCCCTTTTACTGGAAACGCGACATTCCATCTTGGTCCTCACGGATAACAACGCATCCGCGTTTTGATTCGTAGTCGAAGATAGATTTAGGTGTCTATGGACCACAGTAGACACTTATCATCAGGTGGATTGTGTGCTCGTTTGTCACCCTTATCCTATAAAAGAATAACTCAATGAACCGACCATGTAGTTAGTTTGACTCAAAATATTCGTGTAAATTTTTTAATAAACGTTACCTCCACACTAGGATTTTCTCCTGTATCGTGTGGGCAGTTTACAAACATAAATTTCACAAGTACAAACATCCAAAACCGGAACAATTAGTTGCAGGCCATAAAAATACTTCCGTTTCGTGCGGGATTCGAACCCGCGGCACTTAGCGCTGTAACTCATAGCTAATAAATTCGATTTGATTTTAATTTGAGTACTTGTCAGGAAGGTACTGCCGCCAAGACGCTTCTGCTTTTACTACGATACCCATGGTATGATATAGGTTAGTGAATTAGCTTACGTCATCACCACCGGCCATAGGTTAAGGCTTAGTGTTTATCACCCTAATTATCATCATTGTAGCTCATCACAAGTTTATCACTGAACATAGGCCCACCCCAAGAAAGACACGAAGCACGGTCCTGAGCCACCTACATCCATAGACATCCTGTATAAGTTACTAAGTCGTCACCCCATTTTTTTATAGAAGAGGGGGCAAACGAGCATGCGGCTCACCTGATGTTAAGTGATTACTGCCATGGTCCCATGGACAACCGCAACACCAGGGGAATTGCAGGCGCGTTGCCGGCGCTTTAGAAAGGAGTCAACTTTTTTCTTGAAGGTCCCCACGTCGTATCGGTCCGGAAAAATCACCGGTAGTAAACTATTCCACAGAGAGGTCGTACGCGGAAGAAAACTCGTTGTGAAACGTACAGTGGTGGACCGCCAAGCATCCAGATGGTGTGGATGGTATCGGGACGTTTGCCGCGTAGTGCGTTCACGAAATTTGGCGGCTGGGATTAATCCAAACAATTCCTCAGAGCACTTTACATGGTATATGCGAAAGAAAATGCAAAGAGATGCAACATCTCTTCGCAGCGCCAGTAAATCGAGCCGATCGGAAACCAGTCGGTCGTCGACGATTCGCCGCTCTGCGCTGGATGCGGTCAAGTGGAAGGAGCTGATACTGAGGAGCCCCAGCCCAGAGATAGGAACAGTATTTCATGTGCGGCCGAACCTGCACCTTGTAAAGTTGCAGGCGGTGTGCCGGCATGAAATACTGTCCCGCTCTGCTGAGCACGCCAAGCTTTTTTAGAGGCCAATTTGGCCTTCTTTTCCAAGTGACCACGAAACTGCACGTCACTTGATATGTCGACGCCGAGGATTCCGATACTGGCTGAGGCAACAAGGGGAGTGTCTTGAAACTGAGGAGATACAACAAAGGGGTTCTTTTTAGCGGTAAACCGCAAACTTGTATCTTCTGGGGGTTAAAATGGACTAGATTTATTCGCCCCTAATCCGAGACTCTGTTCAGCAACTCGACTTCAGACACAAGTTTGTCCCGGTACTCGGAGACGTTTTCCCGAGAAATATTGGCACGGCCGGTGTACAGAGCATCACCAGTGCTGTCATCTGCATATAAATGAACTTTCCATCATATGAGTTTGCCATTAGAGAAACTTTCTTGTCATCGCTTGTCGGTTCTTCGAGCTATATGACCGGCCCATTGCATTGTCACTTCAGTGTACTAATCTGTTAGGCTAAGTCGGTTACTCTGGTTCTACTGCGAATATCCTCATTTGAACTTTATCACGTACAGAAACTCCAAGCACAGCAGACTTCAAATCATTTATAACATTAATATTTTTTATTACTATCATGCAAATGGAAAAAATGACTGTCAATTTTTAAATTTTCATACATTTAATTAAAACGAATTAGACCCTTCGCAGGAATCTGGGTAAACTTAAAATATATCCCCAAGGATGTGAAAATTTAAGTTCTTACTTGGAAACAAGTTGCGGTGTGTAATAAATACGGGTAAATTTTAGAATGATTTACAACTAAACGTAAGTTAATAAATATTAAGTTTTCCGAATATTGAAGAAGGGAATGAATTTATTACGATTGGATTTTATGGGTTTTAAGTTGTTTTGCGCGCGATCCTAATTCATATTCTAAGATAAAAGAAGCTTAAGTTACTTATTATTACATCAACTATCTGCCAGTGAAAGTCTCGTCAAAATCGGTCCAGCCGTTTCAAAGATTAGCCGTAACAAACAAACAGACAGTCAGACAGACAAAAATTATAAGAATTGTTATTTTGTTTTAAACATCTTACTTCTATATGTATTCACAGGCGTTACTTTGTGGAAATCCATTATATTAAAGTTGGTAAAAATTACCCGCTCCCGTCACTCGTCTTAAAATTAGAATAACATAACGATAACTATTTCAAATATAATATTTAAATAAAAGATTAACATGGAAATACCTTACCTTTCCACCGACAATACTAACGCCTAGTGGAGCTCCAGGGCTTCTCTTTAACGTGACAGAGCGTGGTGGACCCCAGCGTTGAGCACCAACAGTGTGGCGGTCAGATGTGACGGTCACTGTCATGTTTGGGTGGCTGACGTGACTGCTGGGCAAAGATTTAATGAATAAATATTATCATGAATATCTTAATGAATAAAACAAAATAATTTGCAGCGCTCTTAATAATAGCGCTCTCACAGAACATCAACGTAAAATAGCAGCTTAATGCTGCTGTGTTTCGTACGGTGAGTATAGAGAACAGGAGACCCGTTTTACTGGAATCGAGGCATTCCATCTTAGTCCTCAAAGGTGACAACGCATCTGCATTTTTATTCTTAATCGAGGTTAGATGTAGATGTCTATGGACCACAGCATCAGGTGGACTGTGTGCTCGTTTGTCACCCTTATCCCATAAAAATATTAACACTATTGATAATCCCTTTAACCATTCCAGCTATGTTTAAAATGCTTATGTTAAACTGAGTAGAGCAGCTTTTAATTCAAGCCTTCGAATGGAAATAGGTTTCAAAGGAGCTACCCTTGAGCGGAGAGTAGCTCCTTTGAAACCTATTGCCCTCTCTCTCTCTCTCTCTAACTTGCCTCTCTTCGTTCTGGTTGGTGGTGATGTAATACACCGAGGCGGCATATGTTATGATGTGCATCCGTGAATGTTTGCAACTCCCCTTTGCTGATATCTCCAGCAATTGGTCTAGGTACTTCTAAGTGACCTAACTTCTTAACTTCAGTAGTTCATGACAGTAGTCGAATGGCGAATTTGAACCTACATCCTTTCAGCTTCGTAGTGCCGTAGTCTTAACAATTAGACTGTGATCATTTTTTTTAATGATAATGCATGGTCTACTACAATATGTTAAGCTGGGTTATCATAGACAGTAATCCGTGCAAAAAAAAAAAGATTTTCCTTTCTTTACCTATGCACACTGAACCACAAATTCACTACTTAACGTCGGACTTTGTATAGAAACCACAAAGCATGGTCCTTAACTACGAGCATCCATCGATTTCCTGTTCGTTTTTATTTTGTTTGTCAATTTTGTGTCCATAAATTTAAGCTTCGTTATCACTTAGGAAAATGTACTACGTTGTCATAGTCTCGTTTTAATTCTCTGGTAATTGAATAAAACTATTATTTACGGATTTTATCGCGTTTAATTACTTTAATTTATTTTTATTATTATCCCGACGTTTCGGGTGCTTTACAGCGCCCATGGTCACGGGGGGTACTGAGATGTTTGACGTCCCAATGTCATAGTTAGTCCGGCTGCCTTCAGTTTTTTAATATTAATTTTTGGTCCGATTTACGCCAAACGAGCTTATAGTATCATGAAGTCTTGCAGTGGTATGCTTGGGTTTGGGTTTAATTTTGTTGATTATATATCTCTTTGTTTGACCTATGTAAGAGAGACCACATTCACAATCTAGCTTGTGGTCTCTCTTACATAGGTCAAACAAAGAGATCTATAAAAACCCGCGTGAAGGAACATATAGCTGATGTGAAGCACCGACGCTCCGGGAAGTCTGCAGTCTGCGAACATGTTCAAGATCGTCCCCACCATTACATTAGATTTGATAAACCACAAATTCTCGCAAAAGAACACCGATTCCTACCAAGGATGATACGCGAGGCTATTGAAATTAAAAAACATCCAAATTTCAATAGAGAAGATGGTTGGGTGCTACCATCTGCTTGGGATCCTATAATCAACAAAATTAAACCCAAACCCAAGCATACCACTGCAAGACTTCATGATACTATAAGCTCGTTTTGCGTAAATCGGACCAAAAATTAATATTAAAAAACTGAAGGTAGCCGGACTAACTATGACATTGGGACGTCAAACATCTCAGTCCCCCCCGTGACCATGGGCGCTGTAAAGCACCCGAAACGTCGGGATAATAATAAAAATAAATTAAAGTAATTAAACGCGATAAAATCCGTAAATAATAGTTTTATTCAATGTGTAGTGTTCGCGTAAATTTAAGAAATCATTATTCTCTGGTAATTTTTTAAAAATTTAAGTAATGCGTAGTTTTAGTTTAGACGGCTCTTTGGCGCAGTGGCTGAGCATTAATTTGCGGTGCTGAGGGTCGTGGGTTCGAATCCAGCACTGAACAAATTCGTCCTAGTGCAATTAATATTTGTAAACTGTCTCTACGATACAGGACAATATCCTACTGTTTTCCTAGTTTTTTTGAAGTTAATTATTTGGTGATTACATAACTGAAATAAGGTTATTGTTATTTTATACTTTCAATAATTTACCTACTTAATTGTTTTGTTGTGTTCTTATTAAGGCCCTTCAGGGTTGTTTATAACATACTGTACATTTATTTCGTGTCTTATCCGGACCCCGACCTCAATGGTTTAAACCTAGATGGAGGGAGAAGGGTCACCCGATCTCGTCTCTACAAGGCAACCACTTTAGAAACTTCTTCCCTATTGTATTAGAGCTCTTCGAGCTAAATGGCCGACCCGTTAATCCCCGAGCTCATAAACCCTCCATAAATTAGACTTTTAGTATTTTAAAGTGACAAACAAAATATAATTTCACAATAGGTAATTTATACTAGCCAATGGACACCAGCAACCGACTTTAAACCAAAAAAGGTCACGGATCTTTCCTTGGGACTAAGAGGAAATGCCTTGTAGCGTGTTATAACACTAACAATCTTAACTCTCTGACCAGAAACTTAACAATTAACGTACAGATGCTTCGAAACAGAATAAATCAGATAAAAGATAGAAATTAGATAAAAATAAAATTAGAATATCATCAATGTATAAGAAGTCAATTAAATACGCATTATTAAAGATAGCTCAAAAACTATTGGTCAGATCTTGATCAAATTAATATGAGACCACACGAAAATTACCAGCTTTCAAATAAGAAAAGAATTATTAAAATCGGTTCACCCAGTAAAAGTTCTGAGGTAATATATATAAAAAACATGCAGTTGAATTGAGAACCACCTCCTTTTTGAATTCGGTTGAAAAATACTATCTACTCGTAGTGTAAGAGCCTTACCGCCTACTAAAATAAATTATTCAAATTCGTCCAACATCACAAAGAAAAGTAACCTTTACGTGGAATACATAAGATTGCTTAACTTAGATATACGAGCATACGTCACGCCTAATGCTCGTAGATCTAGTACATTTAGATCTATATAGACCGTACGGGATTAGAAACGGTGGCTCATCGAGCCCGTACCGTTAACACGCACAGACCTAACAGCGAAAACCTGCTTGTATACCCAAGTAGGTATACGAATTTTAAAATAATATTTGTAACTATCAGCCCGCTCTGGTTTTGCTTGGATAAGATCAATTAATGTGGCGTTATATAGACTTAAGATAATCATTAGACCATTTATTTTATCTTATAAATTTTTGCATATTAATAAAATGTATTTTCGAATAAAATTTAGTCTCGATCACTCCTGGTATCCCTTTCTATTTGTTCGTGAGGTTTTATTGCAATCGGTTCAGCCATTTCAAAGATTGGTTCGTACAGACAGACAAACGAACATTTAAAAATTTCTACTCATGTCAACATTGGCATATAAATATTGTTTACAAAAAACTTACAAACTAAATCAACAATGATTACGAAAAATTCTCAGAACGCATCGTAGTTCACAAATTAGCAAAACCGAAATGATTTTTTTGTAGTTTATGTGAATTTGTTATCATTGATTCCAATAACATGTTTGACTGAAATTATAAACGTACCGAACAATGCATGTTGCAACGTATTTTTTTTTGCAATCTTTACCGACGCGTCTTAGTATAGATAGCGACAGTGTGTGAGCGAGAGGTGAATAGACGCGACGCCATTTTCAATCCCAATCCTTAACGACACAGGTATTACAATGCAATAATCTTTATTGTACATCAAGAAAAAAGACTATAACATTTTTTTTTACTTTTTCTACGTGGTAGAGCCATGCTGAAGCTATATCAGTAGTATAGTTGTAGCACGAATGGGTCGGCTCGACCGGGGAGGGACTACGCTCTCACAGAATACCATCGTAAAATAGCAGTTGAACGCTGCTGTGTTTCGTCTGATGAGTGTAAAGAACTGAAGACCCTTCTTACAGGAAACAGTTTAGTATTAGTGCCAGTCCCCACGGGCGATAACGTATCTGCATTTTTAATTCGAAGACAGATGTAGATGTCCATGGGTCACATCAACCACTTAACATCAGGTGGACTGTGTGATCACCCTATTCTATAAAAAAATACAAGCAATGAAGGAAAAAGGGTGAAAGACGAGTAGGATGCAATAGAGTAACAAAGGATAAAAAATTATGCACTTATTAATTATTACTTTTAAAGAAAAGTAAATACCGACTTCAAATAACTATAAAAGAAGTTATTTATTTGCAACCCTTAGGAGTGGAATTTTTTTTTTCAAAATTTATATAAAATATATGTATGCTTTTGAAGTAACCTATTTAAGAAAAAAAGAATCATAAAAATCGGTTCTTTATCTGTGAAGATATCATACGAAATTTCTTAAAAAATAATCCAATATGAAACTTCTTCACCTATTTTACACCCTTGTGAGCAGAATTTTATCTTCAAAACTTAATGGTACCACCCTTGAGTTAAAGCCTACTTAATAAAATAGAATCATTGACACCAGTTCACAATCTGCGAAGATTTATCGCGTAACATAAATACAAAAAAAAATAACATACACTCGACTTCGGAACCTACTCCTTTTTGAAGTTACTTAAAAAGGAAACAGACTTTAGTGACAATAAATGTAAGCAAGAAGAGAGAGTGGTTAGAGAGACAAAAGAATGTTCCTTATCCTGTTATTTGCACAAATGTAGGGACTGAGCACGTTTTATATACAGAGGTAAGGATTTACAGCCTTACTGAAAGAACATAGAAATATTTGCCGTAAAATATAGAGGTATGCACAGAAAATTGGAGGATTTTACTTGGACCGTAAGGAAACATTATGACAGGAGCTGCTTTTTAGGCAAATTCCAAATTATAATAAAAATAATATAAGGGTTGAAAAAACTAAAACTGATAATTATTACGTTTCGACCGGGGACCAGCTTAAAATGGCAGCTTAATACTGTTGTGTTTCGTATGATGAGTGTAGAGATCCGGAGATCCTTTTTTACTTTTAAACGAGGCATTCCATCTTAGGCCTGAGGAATGACAACGCATCTGCATTTTGATTATTAATAGAGGATAAATGTAGATGTATTCAGCACACAGCATCCACTTACCATCAGGTGAACTGTGTGCTCGTTTGTTGTCCTTATTCTATAAAAAAGGTTGGGGAATATGTTCGTAACGCTTTTATATTTTCTTTTGTTTTACAACGATTTTTTGCTGTTTGAAAAAGTGTATATTATTCATTAGATAGAGCTCTTCTGATCTACAAAACTGTGCTAATCGTCTTTTGGAGTAATTTAATTTTTTATTACTTTTAAATCATAGAAATTGAATATTCAAGACCATGATCTGCGTATGGTTGCTGACCAACGAGGAGCTCTACATAGCTCAGTTACACTGAGTGAAAGGGGCTATTCGACTGAAAAGACCCCATTGATAAGGCCAAACCATACTCCTTCACGACAACGCCAGGTCCCATGTTGCGCAAGTCCCCAAAGCCGTACTCCAAGAGTTCGAAAGGGAGGTTCTTCAACATCCACCGTATTTTCCGAACCTTGCACCGACGGATTACCATCTTTTCCTCTCCCTGTCCAACGATATGAAGAGCGTCACCTTCAACAATGAAAAGAACCTTGAAAACTGACTCAACAACTTCTTCGAAACCAGACCGGGTGGTTTTTGACGGAACGGCATCGACTAATTGATCGACAAATGGGAGGAGGCCTTAAAATCAACGGCGAATATGAAATTATATCAAATAATATCAAACTAATTTATTGCTATACCTATTGATTTTTTATTTAAACAAAAGTCTTTGATAAAAACACTACGAACTTATTCCTTAACCCAATACTTTATCCTGGTGATTTTGATCAGGTTACTAGGATAAAGTTATTAAATGATTATCTTGTCATCGGTCCTTGACAAAAGTGTAATATTTCAAGTGAATCTGCCGTCTAAAAGTTGGCAAAAATTACATTATTAATATCCTTTTTGCCGTCCCGTGTACTACATAATATAGGCTATTGACCTATTATTTCGTTCGAAAATCGAACAGTGAAAGTGTTAACGAATGGAATGGAATGCCTCGTTTCCAGTTACAAGGGTGTCCGGTTCTTTATACTCACCATACGAAAGAAAATAGCGTTAAGTTGCTATTTCACGCTAGTATTCTGTGAGAACGTGGTCCTTCTCCAGTTGAGTCAACATACGTGCTACATCTATAATACAGTTGCATCATGGCTCTACCGCGTACAAACTATACTTAGCAAAAACGCTTGACAATTAATTTAGTGGACCCAACACAAAGGTTACGTTACCTCGACTTTCCGCGAGTGAGATCGCGAAGTCCCGAAAGACACCAGCGCATGACCACTGTCCGGAGAGTTATTGAAACGTTTTGCATTCACAATTTGCATATACCTATATTCGAAATGGAACTCAATTTGAAAACACCAACTTTATCCAATCTACTCGTCGGACCATCCTTGCGTGAGGTACAACAGATTGAAAAAGTGCCATGAGACTTTCAAACTACTTAAACTCTTACATCAAAAAAATATGTAGTCGTTAGTAATTAAAAATGTATCTTGTAGTAATATTCATTTTCATTCGACTTCAAAAACGAAGGTTCACAATGCGACTGTATTTTTTATGTGTGTTACCTCAGAACTCTTTTCTTTGTGAACCGATTTGGATGATTCTTTTTTTATATGAAAACTAATACTTTTTCTGTAGTCTCATATAAATTTTATTAAGATCTGAGTAGTAGTATTTGAGTTATCCTTAATGATGAGTATTTAATTGACTTTGAGTACATTGACGACGTTCTCATTTTCTTTATATTGAAGTTGGTTGTACAATATTTTTTTATTTTACCACTTGTGTTATATTTATTTTGTTAAACTAACTTTGGTACTTCAACTACGTGTGATACAGGATATAGTACAGTGGAATGGATTAATTTTTATTCGACATGGATTAAAAAATAACACTTTTTCAGTCATTAATGTTTTACCATTGGTCCGGAAAATACCTCTACCCTCAGGAAGAATCAATAAGAAACCCAGAGGAACTCTTTGTAAAATTCATATATATATATATATATATATATATATATATATATATATATATATATATATATATATATATATAAACACAAAAAACATTTATACCTATGAACGTTATAGACTTTGAAAACATACAACCAATGTGCCCAAAATCGTTTTCATTAGAAAGGCTATGCGAAGATGGTTTAAGACTTCTAAAACAATGCATTAGGCACTATATAAATTGTGGTCTCTCTTATATAGGACAAACCAAAAGATAAATTAGGACCCGCGTAAAAGAACATATAGCTGATGTGAAGCATCAACGTTCCGGGAAGTCTGCAGTTTGTGATCATATCCTAGACGGCCCCAACCATTACATCAGATTTGATAGACAACAAGTACTCGCGAAAGAACGCCGATTCCTACCAAGGATGATACGTGAGGCTATTGAAATTAAAAAACATCCTAATTTCAATAGAGAAGGAGGCTGGGTACTACCACCTGCTTGGGATCCTATAAACAATAAAATTAAAAGTAAACCCAAGCATACCACTGCAAGACCTCAAGACATAGTCAGTTCATTTTGCATAGACCGGACCATAAACAATAATTAAAAAAGCTGAAGGTACTCCCGGTTTAACAATGACATCGGGACGTCAGTCATCTCAGTCCCCCGTGACCATGGGTGCTGGAAAGCGTCCGAAACGTCGGGAATTAAAAATAAAAAGTAAAAATAAACGCAATAAAATCCGTAAAAGTAGTTTTAATTATGTGCAATGTTCACGTAAATATAAGAAATCATTTCTATATAAATTTTTATAAATAAACATAATTTCCTTTATTTGTCAAGAAACATACAAAATGTATTTCTTTTTTAGCGTAGTAGCACAAGCTTGGTATCCGTGAATTTATAATAGTTTACAATGTAGTGCAATTGAATTACATATTAGAAACAGCATAGTATATTTTGTATGCCTTTTCTTTATAGGAGAGTTAGCAAATGAGCATACGGCTCACCCGATTGTAAGTGACTACCGCCGCTCATGAACAACTGCAATAACGGAGGAATTGCAGGTGTTTTTTTATGGAATAAGGGTGACAAACGAGCACACAGTCCACCTGATGGTAAGTGGATGCTGTGGCCCATAGACATCTACATTTATCGTCGATTAAGAATCAAAACGGAAATGCGTTATCATCACTGAGAACTAAGATGGAATGCCTCGTTTCCAGTAAAAAAGGGACTCCGGATCTCTACACTCACCATACGAAACACAGCAGTATTAAGCCGCTATTTAATGCTGGTATTCTGTGAGAGCGTGGTCCTTCTCCGGTAGAGCCGACCCATTCGTGCTATAACCATAAGATAGCCGCAGCGTGACCCTACCACTTTTAAAAAGGGTAGGTTGCCGGCCTTTTAGAAAGGAGTAAGCTCTTTTTTTTGAAGGTCCATATGTCGTATCGGTCCCTTAAAATAACCGGTGGTAAACTATTCACTATATATATATATATATAATAAGTATATATATATTGCATTTTCGAGCCATTCAGGGACACATTTAAATACAAATAAAAATTATCAAAATCTCTCGAGTCATTTTCAACTTTTTGCGAGACCAACGGACAGCAAATGATTATTATATATAGATATATTTCAAGCCTTGTTGGGAAATTTACAAAAGTTTATATAAAAATGGAATAATAATAATCACAAAACGTTTTGCGCGTTTGCATTGAATTGAAGTCAAAATAAGTCATAAAACGAAATGTCTAATAGAATTGAATACTTTAGCACTTTTCTACTCGACGATACAGGATACCTACAGTTCAATCACTTAGCACAACGCCATACGGATGGATGAACACGCCTCTTGTCACTACATATAGTTATATGTTATATGACCCATTGTATATATGCCGCTTACTTCAATAAACGGTTTTTAGAGTTCCGTAACAAAATGAGCAAAACGAAACTTAGAGATATTTTATTACTACCACGTTTTTATTAAGTCACTTCCTTGCTTGCCTGTCCGTCTCGTATGTCGTTTCGGGTGGGATTTAGTGATTGATTTTAAACTAACTTCGCGATGATATGGAAACTTGAAACTTTGAATATATCTCAAATTCGGATAACAATTTTTATTAATGATATAATGTTGACAAACGAGCACACAGTTCACCTGATATAGTAAGAGGATACTGTGGTCTATGGACATCTACATTTATCCTTGATTAAGAATCAAAACTCAATCAAAACTTCATAAAATCAAAAGCGTTGTCACTCCTGAGGACTAAGATGTATTGCCGCGTTTCCAGTAAAAAAGGGTCCCCGGATCTCTACATACAAAAATATCAAAAAAAAAAACAAAAATAAAACATATAAAGTGCTACTTCAATTATAGGCGTAAACAGCATTCTTTGAAAGTCCAGTACATTAACTTATGTTGTGAAGAAATTTTATTTATTTATAATAATATGTATGCATTATTATAACATACACATATAACATAAACACTCACGCCTGTAACCCAGAGGGGTAGGCAGAGAGTACAGACTTCCATTTGGCACGATCCTGGCACACCTCTCTCGCCTCCTTCACATCCATAATCCATATATACGTATACATGCTCGTCGGTTAAGGGTTTTCCTAATATGGCCGTTTACATTATTATAAAGAAGTTATTATACAATTGATTAAATTATTAGTACTATTAACAACAACAATTATAAAATGTTATGAATGCATTACACTTAACTATGTCAAGAGCAATATATCATTTAAAAACTAAAAGATAAAAACATTAATTAAGTTTTAAAAAAAGTCGAAATTTCATTAAAATATTTTTTTATTATAAGTCAAAATTAAAATTTGAAAGAATAATAAAAATAACACACACATATTCAAATTAAAATTACCTATCGTACATAAAATCGAATTATTCTGTTATTACATGAGCTGCAAAATTGTGTTAAGGAGTTAGAGAAAATATCCAGCTGATAAGATCCTTTTTTTGTTTCACTGGATATAGAGTTGTGAATGAGATCGTAACTCCTCATCGCTCTGTTTAATGAAGCATACGGACCAAACTGTGACGCGGCGGGATAACTTTAACAGGAGGTTTCTAGGTCTGTGTGGCTTTCTAGGTACAGCAATATTTACTTTTGATAAAAGATCAGAGGTATCAAAATTTCCATTTATTAGCTTATAAAGAAATATGGAGTCAAGTAGTTCCCTACGGTGTCGGAGTAATTTGAGGCAAAAATGTAGCAGTCGCTCGCTGTAGCTTGGTAGTTTCTTGGCTAAGTTGCAACTATAGGACAAATGCCATAAATATCGCTTTTGTACACTCTCTAATCGTTTGATATATGTAACGTAGTGCGAATTCCACACAGTACTAGTATATTCTAACATACTACGTACTTTTTGCCGTCTTTGTACGTAATTTTTGTCATGAGATTCCTAAATTCTTTATAGTTTCGAAATACAAAGCCCAACATTCTAAGAGCCTTATTTATAATATTGTCAATAAGAATATTGAAGCGTAGTTGCTGTCAATGATGACTCCTAGGTCTCGAATGCAGCTAACCTATATGATAGAGTCTGGTTGGTCTTTCTGCTGAATCGCACCACTTGGCATTTATCAGGATTCATGCTCATTCCGTTCTCAGTACACCACATCTGCAGTAATAATGCATCATCAGATGAGTTAACTATTCTATATAATTTGAAGTCGTCAGCGAACATTGAGAATTTAGAGTCCTGGAAACATTTTCCAATATCGTTGATGAAAATGTTGAAAAATAAAGGACTTAAGTGAGACCTTTGAGGTACTTTGGACATAGCATTAAACGCTTTGGATTTATACCCTCCAGCCACAACTATTGATTGTCTATCTGAAAGGTATGATGCTACACCAGTTTAACAACATACCGGCTATTCCGATGGAGGAAAGTTTGTGCAACAGTGTTTCATGATTTACCCTGTCGAAGGCCTTACCGAAATCGGTGTATATTGCATGGTATGATTTCCCGTCATCGACCCCCTCAGCAAGGTACTCGACGAATGAAACTAAGTTAGTTGAGGTGTAACGTGACTTTACGAAGCCATGCTGTTGAGTTGTTTCACGTGACTTGATATTATAGGGCACAAAAGTGATTCAAAAACTTTCGCAAATGTTGAAAGTATAGATATAGGCCTATAATTTTTTACTACACTCGTGTCACCTGTCTTGAATAAAGGTCTTTTTACAAGAGCACTTTTCTAAGCTTTTGGGAATATGCCAGAATTTGAGGAGCTATTAATAATAGTACTAATTGGCAGTGCAAGTGCTCCAGCACGTCTTATGGCAAAAATAGAAGGTATTAGATAGATAGATAGATGAAAATTCTTTATTGCACTCAAACAAAACAATTTGGTACAAAGGCGAACTTAATGCCGAAAAGGCATTCTCTGCTTTTAATTTAAATTATAATAAACATAATCAATAAAATTAATCAAGTAATTTTAAATAATATGTCTCAAGCTTACGATTAAATGTATTTATTGAAGGAGCATCTTTAAAATATCGTGGAAGATTATTCCAAAGTGTAATTGATGATACCGGGAAGGAATCCGAGTAGTATGCAAATTTATGCATCGTGATAGAGTTTTGTTGGTCAGCGAACGGGATAAGCTTAAATATGAAAAACGCTCTTTTAGATAAACTGGGGAACAAGAATTGTGAAAAATACCATACAAAGTGGTTAGAAGGTGTGTGTTCCGGCGAAAACGGATGTCGAGCCACTTAAGTCTTGAGCGAAATTGTGATATATGATCAAACTTGCGCAGGCCAAAAAATATAGCGTATGCACAGATTGAGCAGACGGTCGAGTTTGCTAAGCAGCTCCTCAGTTATATCTGGATAGGCAATATCGGAATAATCAAAAATAAGAAGTAAGAGAGAGTTGACTAGCGTAACCTTGACCGTCTGTGGAATAAATTTTTGCCAGAGCTTTAATAAATGCATAGTTCCAAAAATACGTCTCCTGACCTCATTAACCTATTCGAAGGTATTCCATCGGAGCCGGCACCCTTAGTAGGGTCAAATCTTTTTAAAACTCTGAAAACTTGGTCTATAGTTACCGTTAAATAATTAGCACCTAGTGGCAAATGAGATTGCCCTGGGGTGGGTAAGTTATAAGTTTTGTAAGCCGAGGAAAACTGAGATGCAAATAGATCGCAAATGATTCTCCCCGATGAAGCGACCTTTGTGACGAAAGACATTTGTGCAGGGTAAGAGTTGGTCCCACCTCTTTTATGTTTAATAAAGCTCCACATAAGTTTAGGGTTAGAAGACAACGATGACTCTAGGCGCTTTATGTATAATTTATAGCTTATGTTGTGTAGTTTTGTACATCTGTCCTTTAGAAGTGCTAAGTGCAAAGGCGATTAAATCTCGGGATTTGTCATATTTGCGGTATTTAATTCGATATTTCAGTTTCTCGTTGATTACCTTAACTAATGGAGTGGAAAACCACATTGGATATTTACCAGATCTCGGTTTGTACTTTGGAACATGTTTGATACCGAGGAGCCCAAGGATTTTATAGAAATATGTCACCTTGTCGTCAACGCTAGTACAGTTAGATAATTCTTTTACCCATTGGACACCATTTATAGTCTGCTTTGTGGAAGCGGTATCTGGCTACATCTTGGAGTTTTAAATTTTCTTTATGGTCGATTTCAACACAAAATTCTATGGGAGGATGCAGCAGGTTAATTTTTCGATTTTTATGTTTAGGCAAGAGTTATTTTGTAATAAATTATTGATTGACATGAAATCAAGTGCAAGAGTAGGCGTCTTGTTCCAACAAAGACTGCTCAAATTAAAATCCCCAAGAACAATGATATAAGAACTGAGCTTTTGTAACATACAGTTGGTGTTTGTAACAAGGTGTTCCAAAATATGCTTCTGTACAGGGGACGAATATAAACGCCACATATATAAAAATCAATTACAACCTCCTTATCGAGTATTTCGATTTTAACCAAGATATCTTCACAGTCCAACCCTCACAGTCCAACTGACAATCATACATTCAGTAGGATATAAAACGCTTAGAGACAGCTATCATAACTCTACCCCCCCACCCAGTTTATTACTGTGAAATCCACTACTTTCCCTATCTCGTCTGTAAATTTGACACATTTGACACAATTCATTTGTCACCCTTATTCTATAAAAAAAAAACTAAAATATCAAACAATACAGAATCAAACGGGAGAAAAACAAAAGGCGGCCTTATTGTTATACAGCAAATTTTTCCTAGGCAACCTAAAAGGAATATCGTAAAAAGTGATAAGTTAATTAATGGGCAGAGTACACTATAGATACATTCTATAGATCTACAGATTTCTTTTGCGCCCTCCTTTAACCCAAGGAGGGTCACGTCCGTTATCGTCACGGTATGCTATGAGCATTCATCACCTCCCTCCCCCGTTACCGGAGGGTTGCACTTATTTGCTTCGGGCGCAAAAAATACAGGTTTCTCTTGCTTAAGTTAGTATATAAATAAATGTCCCCCGGACCGAATTTTCATCACCGCGGTGTGTGTGTGTGTGTGTGATTAATTTGATTATAGAATGGTTTGTATTCACAATTGGATCCCGTAGATGGCGCTATTGTCGAGATCCAGAAATCACCCGTGCGAAGTCGAGCCGGATCGCTGGTATGGTCAGATATATTATATAGCCTCACATGATAAAGATAAAGATACATTTATTGCATAACTGTGTATAATATGATCTTAGTACGAACACATATAGTTTTAGGCTCAACAGTTTAACCATATCGGATATGCAACAATTAAGAAAATAAATTTAAAATTTACTACTACTAATATTACTAATATTACTTACTAATATTAATTTTATTAAAAAAACTCATTGAGATTGTAAAAACATTTTCAATTAACAATTTCTTTAATTTTGTTTTAAACACATTTCCATTTAATTGAATAGCTGGTGGTAACTGATTGTATACACGAATAGCAGTAATATAGGTATTTATAGTAAATCATATTTATAATAATAGGTAAGTTTATATCATGTTTATATTAATTGCGAATGTTTTCCTTTGAATCAGATTTCAAATTAAAATATTGCATATTGTTTTGAACAAATAGGCATAATTCCAGCATAAAGATTCCAGTCAGTGTTAGGAAGCCCTTTGTTCTGAAAACATCTCTTAATCATTCGGTACTATGCATATTATGTATTGTTCTAAGACATTTTTTCTGTAGAACGAATGTAGATTGTATATCTGTTGAGTTTCCCCAGTATATGATGCCATAAGTTAGAAGTGGATAAACGATTCCAAAATAGGCATTTCTAGTAACACTTATATTAATTTGTAGTCACTGCCAGGATGGACAATGCGTAACATGCACTGGATATCTTTTTATTTCATACTTATTATGTTAAAAATTAAAATTAAAAGAGATGATAATAGTGACGATAATTTTTACAAGAAAAAAAAAACCGAATCTGATTGACATTCATTAATAACTTTTAAACGGTGTTGAGTTCGATAACAAAAATCAATGGGATCCTTCGTAAAATATAGAATATAATATGAAATCTTATTTAGTATTGTATAACTTAATCTATCTATTCCTTACAATTCTATTAATCGAGAAGACTCACCGACGCACAGATCAACGGATGGCCGTTCATATATTTTTTCAATTACATTTTTGTTATGTAATATAAAGTGAATCGATTAGAAAATAAACACATCTTATAATTCAATGTCTGTAGTTATTGTGACGTTAAATAATAATATGGATTTAATGTCCAGCTAAAAGTATAAGAACAATTTCATGTAGGGAAATTGAGGTATGGCCACTTATCGAGAGTAGAGCACTCTCTCACGTTGTGAGGCGTGCAATAAAATAAACGCGTTTTTGCTTTGGCATACACTGGATACCAT
The DNA here is from genome assembly GCA_907164705.1 of Parnassius apollo. Taxonomy (NCBI): domain Eukaryota; kingdom Metazoa; phylum Arthropoda; class Insecta; order Lepidoptera; family Papilionidae; genus Parnassius; species Parnassius apollo. The sequence goes on along the minus strand of CAJQZP010000898.1, from coordinate 1,132,357 downwards.
TGTGAAAAAAAAAACTTGAAATCACGCAAAATTCACAACTCTTTCGATAAATCCTTATGCAACATAGTACGACATATGTTAGTAATTACGTATTTGTTGGCAACATATTCAAAATAGTTTGGCAGCTTTTAAAACGTGATTAATACTCTTTTGCGACAAGCTCTACTCCAAGTGACTTTTTGACAAACTACTATGTGTTTGACATGGACAGTTTTATATAAACAATGTATGTTTTAATTTATTTAATATATTTGTATTACATATTATGTCTGCCTCGTTAGTCTAGTGGGCACTATAATCCTATACTGCGCGGATGTTATGATATGCTAGTCTCCGTTGAGGCTGGCCGCCGTGACCGAAATTCGGTCTTGACATTGTTATATATTGTTGCGCGGCTAAGTTGACATCTCATCTCATGGCACCAGCGCCATCTAGTGTCGGGTAACAGAGCGAGAAGAGAGCTTTCCAGAAAATGACATGACTAATTTTTTAACCGACAGCGCCATCTAGTGTCAAATTGAAGAACTAAACTTTCTAGAAGCTCTACACCCGATCTTTCTGCGCTTGGTCGGTTGGCGCGCGTATTTACTCGAATATTCTGGAATATTCTGGAAGTTTTCGTGGAAGAGCCCTATATAAAGGCGCTGCAATACGCGATCGAAAAAGCATTGAATTCGGCGAGACAAGCGAAGCTTCGGAGCGAAATAAAGTGAATTAATGTGATTAATTATTAGTGTTTTAAGTTTTAATTTGTGTAAAGAGAATTAAAGTGTTAATTTAGATAATTTTATCGGCAATTTTTATTGTCACGAATCTCAAGCTCGTAACAATATTATATTTGTTAAATAATACATTATATTACTGTATTATAAGTATTATTTGAATCGAGTACTGGTGGTGGAAGAATATCCACCACCCCATATCAGGGTCACACCGAGGGTCAGGGTCCCGTGGGTGACGTAAGATGCAGCAGAGGGAAACTGAATATGAGCAGCAGCATCTTCCTGATAACTACTCAATATGATACAATTGTACGTGGTAGAGCCATGCTACAGCTACATTAGTAGTATAGTTGTAGCACGAATGGGTCGGCTCGACCGGGGCAAGACCACGCTCTCACAGAATATCAGCGTAAAATAGCAGCGTAATGCTGCTGTGTTTCGTATGGTGAGTGTAGAGAAGGGTCTCCCCTTTTTACTGGAAACGAGGCATTCCAACTTAGTCTTTAGGAGTGATAACTGACAACGCAAGTGCATTTTGATACTTAATTGAGGATATATGTGGATGTCTAGGGGAGTATGTTAGGGCTGAATCTGAACGACAGGGTAAGAAATTGTGTAATAAGAGAAGAGTGTGGTTTGCAAGATGATGTTGTAACCAGGATTAAGAAAGGAATGCTTCGGTGGTTTGGTCATGTGGAAAGAATGAATGAGGAAAGAGTGACAAAGAAAATGTATGTTGCAGAAGTGAATGGCAGAGTCGGAAAGGGACGTCCTAGGCGAAAATGTATCGACCAAATTGGCGATTTATTGAAAACGGGCCAAATTAGGAGTACCCTTAACCGACGAGCATGTATGCGTAGGTGTATGGATGTGAAGGAGACGAGAGAGGTGCGTCAGGATCGTGCCAAATGGAAGTCTGTAGTCTCTGCCTACCCCTCTGGGTGACGGGCGTGAGTGTTTATGTTATGTCTAGGGGCTACAGCATTCACTTACCATCAGATGGACTCCGTGCTTGTTTGTCATCCAATGCTATCAAAAAACTGCGGTTATTGACCCATCCACCAGGCGTGACACTATCGCGAAATTCCCCGTTTCAGGCAATCTATGGGAGATACATATGTTCAGCAGTGGACTATAATGGCAATAATTGCCCATATAGACTGTGCCAAATCTGAAACACCTCCGAACGCGCAATTTAATGTACGTGAGGGTAATATGGTAGAAAAAAATGGCAAACAAGCTTGGGCAATATTTAGGGATACTTCAAAAAATAAACTTAAAAATACTAATACGCTACGCAATACTAAAAACGACTAAAATATATACTATATCTGTAAAAATGGCATCGATAAAGCAGTGCCTTTTTGATTCTTTATTATTTGATTGACATACTAAGATCTATCGTAATAAAGTCATTTATGCAAACATGGCTGTAGTTTTTTAGTGATAAGATAGTGAATAGAACTAAACTAAATTAAATTAAATGCGATAAAATCCGTAAATATAGTTTTATTCAATATTTATTTTATTTATTTAAAAACTTACAAGTAACACCTTAAGTTAAAGGGTACATAGGGCGGCCTTAATGCCATGTGGCATTCTCTTCCAGTCAAGCCTGGGTGCCAAGGACAATTGTTGGCAGGTGCGACCATTATACATAAATAAAGTGCACATACATTAAAATATACATATATACAAAGTACATACACACACACATATATATAAACATACATATACATAAACACTCACGCCTGTCACCCAGGGGGGTAGGCAGAGACTACGGACTTCCATTTGGCACGATCCTGACATACCTCTTTCGCCTCCTTTACATCCATATATCGATGCATACATGCTCGTCGGTTAAGGGTACTTCTAACGTGGCCCATTTTCAAAATATCGCCAATTTGGTCGATAAACTTTTTTCTAGAGCGTCCTTCCCGACTCGGCCGTTCACATCTGCCATATAAATTTGCTTTGTCACTCTTTCCTCATTCATTCTTTCCATATGACCAAACCACCGAAGCATTCCTTTCTTAATCCTGGTCACAACATCATCTTGCATACCACATTTATCTCTTATCACGCAATTTCTCACCCTGTCATTCAGATTCAGCCCTAGCATACTCCTTAACGACCGCATTTCTACAGCATTTATTCTACTTTCGTGCTTCTTCTGCTTCACCCAGCTTTCACTACCATACGTTAAAGTAGGGACTAACACAGCATTGTGAATTACCATACGTGCCTTTTTTGACACATTTTGACTCTTCGCAATAGAGTGCAGGGCCCCATTCACTCTATTTCCTGCATTCACTCGTCGTTCTATATCCCTATCATATCTACCATCCCTGCTAAACACGCAACCCAAATACACAAACTCATCCACTTGCTCAACCAATTCCCCTTCTATTCTTATTTAACATATCGTTTTACTTTCTTTTCTTTCAAAAACTATCACTTTCGTCTTACTTGCGTTCACTTTCATTCCCCTTCATTTCACTGATCTGTTCATTAATGTAACCATCATTTGCAACTCAGCCGCCGACGACGCAAATATGACTTGATCATCGGCGTACAAAAGGCATTTGATGGTTAACTCGCCCATTCTTAACCCACATTCTTCAACTTTCAAATTTTGCAAACACCTGTCCATAAATAGGTTGAACAGCCAAGGGAAAGCCACACAGCCCTGTCTGGCACCTTTTTGGATGCCAAACCAGTCCGAGTAGACCCCGTTGATCCTGACACAAGCACTAGAGTCCCTATAAAGAGACCTTCAATGCCTGTATCAAACCAGCGCTCAACCCATATGAGTTCAGTGTTTGCCATAGCACATTCCTGTCCACTCTGTCATAGGCCTTTTCCAAGTCCATGAACGCACAAAAAACTTTCTGGTTTTTGGCCAATACCTTCTCCGCGATCATGCGCAAGAAAAAGGCTTGATCTGTACACTCCATTCCCTTTCTAAATCCCGCTTGGACATCCCAAATTTTTTCATCAGTTTCTTTCATAACTCTTTCAATTAGCACCTTAGCATACAGTTTACCCACGAGTACAATACTAAGCAAGCTGATACCGCGGTAGTTTTTGCAGTCCTGCTGCGACCCTTTTCCTTTATATACTGGGACTATCACTGCTTTACACCAGTCATCCGGTACCCGCTTTAGTTCCCAACATACATTAAACAGGGTGTACAGCAGGCCTGCCACCACTCTCCCTCCAACCCTTAGCATTTCGAGTGATACTCTATCATATCCAGCAGCCTTACCTGCTTGCATGCTTTTCATTGCTTTCATTATTTCATCTACACTTATCTCCATACCCCTTTCCACTTCTTTCGGAATTCCTAGTACATTTAATTCATACGATGTCTCTTCACTCATAAACATGCTTTCAAAGTATTCCTTCCATCTCTTTAAATTCGAAACTTCATCATTAAGAATACATCCATTCTCGTCTCTTATAGCATTAATTATAGGCTGTTTTGTATTTACATACATACATATATAAAAATATATATATATATATATATATATATATATATATATATATATATATATATATATATATATATACTTAATAAAAAGAAATATTTTGAAGACATGTCCACTGGAAGCGCGGAACTCCTTGCCCTAAAACCCTGTCAGAAATATGAGTAGGTCTGTTTTATAGACTAGGGTGACAAGTAAGTACACAGTCCACCTGATGACAAGTGTTTGCTGCGCCCCATAGACATCCACATCTATTCTATTAATACGAAAGATGAAATGCCTCGTTTCAGCAAAAAGGGTCTCCAGTTCTCTACACTATTTTACGCTGGTATTTTGTGAGAGCGTGGTTTTTCCCCGGCCGAGACGAACCGTTACAACTATACTACTATTTACGTGGTAGACGTCTACCACGTAAATTTGCACAGAAGTGGGACGTATATAAGCTGTAACATAACTAACTTTGTTTGTTTTTGTCTATTATTACTTTTTTACATTTTCTGCTGCATACTTAAACTGGAATGAACGTATTCCTTTTTTTTGCAGCAGTTAGAGATAATAACGCGATTTTTAGTACTATCGCAGTTTCGCGGAATTTTCTCTGGCTCCTACTGTAAGGAAACCCCGCTCTTGTGTGCGTGCCCTGCGAGATGTACTGATGTAATCTCCGCTTCCGTACTCTCGTTTACTCTTATGTAATGACTCGCGTCACCCGTCATCGTGGTCACGGCTACGTTACGTCATGGCTACGTCACGTAAAAAATAGGAGAAAACTACCGGACTCTCGGTAGAGAGTTTACTGTGGCACCGAATCACTTCTCTTACTGCATGAGCACGCTTCAAGGGCAATTTAAAACCGTCTCGGACATATTGAGCAACAGTATAGTCCGCAAGATAAATTGCACAACAGTCGTCGCACATTGACACGATTGGACAATGTACCCACACCGTCTCAACTACCACTTTAGATTTGGCGTTAACGAACAACCAGCTTACATCGTCACATCTTTATATATAAACTAGTTATTAGATAAAACGCGTTTTCCTTAGTCAAAACTAGTTTCTACCTAATGTTTTTGTTATAACTAGAATTAAGTAATGCTCAAAATTGAATATCAGGTTAAACTAGTTCTTAATAGATAAAACGCGTTTTTCCGAAGCGAGTCAGTTAGAACTTTAATGACCGAGGCTTTGGTTCTGGATTTGAATTGATTGCGTTACTTTGGACTTTGACTTGCTTACCGGACCTGAGAATGAGCGATTATTATAGATAAGATAGGTCGAATCTGTACTAAAACCGAATCAGAACGCCCTGACTTTACGTAGTCTTGTCTGCCATCCCCTAGAGTGTTTTGTAAAGCCGTAGGCGCGAAGGGAGAGCATCCCCCGCTCGCTAGTTTTTATAAAATTGTGATAAACAAGAACACAGGGCAGCTGATGCTAAGTGAATGCTGTGACCCAGACATTGAAACCTATAGAAATATCAACAAATAATTAAACAATGAGGCATTCCAGTACTTAAAAGTGTCCTAGTTTTATTTAAATTTTCGTGTTTTAAAAAAATACTCAAAAAGGGCTCGAAATAATAGATATTCTCAAAAAAGAAGGGAACTTGAAAAAAAATAAGGCGGACTGAAGACAGAACTCAAATCAGGGTACTGTACTACACCATCGTGACCGCCCGGTATCCCATTTGAGCTATTATAATCATTAACGTGCTGTCAAAATTTACCTTGTTATTCTAACAAGATTGTAGTAGTTTTTCAATTTTTCCGAAACTCCCTGGACACTATATATATATATATATATATATATATATATATATATATATATATATATATATATATATATATATATATATATATATAAGACTTGCTCGATAAAGGTATAGGATACTGGCTCCCAAATTACTATTGTATCAATGTTTTTTTGTCGGTAGAAATATGTAAGTGTGGTATCTACACAGAGGACCACTAGAAAGTAAAGAAAAAACCTATTAAATCCTTTTTTTAATATAGTCACTAACTATCCATATACCATAAGAGGTGAACAACTAACTCGTTTTAATATAATCTAAAATAGGATATAATATAAAAACGGATAACTAACTGACCAGACAGACGTTTTTCCGCCCTTTTCGACGACCCTTTGTTCAGTAAAAACTATCCTATCTCTAACGTTGGACCAATCCGCACACAGAGTGCAAAATTTAATTGAAATCAGTTCAGTGGTTTAGGAGTTCATGGACAAACAATGTGACACGTAATTCTTATATATAAAGATATAAAATATACGTGATAGAACCACGCTGCAGTTATATTAGTTGTAGCTCGAATGGGTCGGCACGGCCGAGGTAGAACTACGCTCTTACAGAATACCAGCGTAAAATAGCAGCTTAAGGCTGCTGTATTTTGTATGGTGAATTTAGAGAAATGGAGACCTTATTTATCAGAAACGAGGCATTCTGTCTTAGTCCCCAGGGATGACAACGCATCTGTATTTTGATTCGTAATCGAAGATAGATGTAGATTTCTGCTCGTTTGTCACCCTTATTTTACAAAAAAAAAAACTGGTAAGAAGTATTCTATCTTAGTCTTAAAGAGTCAATGCATCTGCATTTTGATTCATAATGTATGTTAAATTTGTTTTTGAATTTTTTTATAATTAAATATATTTTATTATCATCTAATGAAATATATACAATATTAAAAAAATTAATAAAGAAAAACTAAAACTAAAAAATTAAATTATCATACAGCCCTACACCTCGTGGTCGGCTAATATAGGCTAACAGAACTAACATCACTGAATAAAGATAAAGACTCCCCGTGGTAACGTACCATGAACGTTGGCAGCGTTTCCTCCTCTTATCATCAGCAGCGAGGACCAGTCGCGGATAGGGTTCCCTTAGGAACTTACATTATTATTCCTTATTGTTAAATTAGCTGTCCATGGATCACAGTATTCTCTAACCATCAGATGGACTCTATGCTCGTTTGTAACCATTACTTCTGTAAAAGAAAATATTTGAAAAGTCCAAAAGTGCTCGTCTCATGCGCGTTTCATTTAATTTTGATGAAAAATAAATAAATTTTATACCCGATTATTAAAATATATTATTTATGAGTTTTAAATTTAGCGCTCTATTATTTTAATAGGTAGTGTCACCTACAGAAAATAAAATTAATAATGTTTAACAAAGTATAAAATTGATATAGTCTGTATAGTACATTTGTCCTTTGTCTATCAAGGGCTGAAATTAATATGAAAGCGCCTTTAAATCTTTAATAGCAATAAAAATTATAATAGTTGAAAAATCATTTTATTAACCAACTACGCATACTAGGCTCTTGATATGAAATAGGGAAGTTATCGCGACCAAATACGTAATCAACATCTGGACGCCCACGTAAAAAATTTTCAAACCGTTTTTTTTTTTTTCAAAGTAACAACATTAAATGATCTTTTAGAAAATATAAGATGGATTAATTTTAGTGTGCTCTTGATATACGGCTTCTTATATTATCTTTTAAATGCATGGTTATGATAGTGGAGACCACAAAATTGCTTGACCTTCACGTGTCGGTATTAAAGTACTATCTAATAATTATATTAATTAATTCACTTACAGCCTGTCAAACTCCACTGCTAAACATAAGCATCCTAATCGATTGCTTGTGGATATTCCTATACTGTCACTAGATATTCTTACTTCCACTATATATTGTTACATGGCAATTATAAATAATGAAATGGTAAAACTACTTTTACGGATAAACTACTTTTACGGATATCAGTAAAAGTAGTTTTAGTCAATGTGTAGTGTTCGCGTAAATATAAGAAATCATAATGAAATGGTTATTGTAACTGTTATACAATTTTTATAGCATTGAGACCCAACAAACGACATCACACACATAAGCGGATGCTGTGGCCCATAGACATCCACATTAATCATCAATTAAGAGTCAAAATGCATATGCGTTTTCACGACTGAGGACTAAGATGGAATGTCTCGATTCCATTAAAAAGTGTCTCCGGTTCTCGACACTCACCATACGAAACACAGCATCATTAACGCTGTTATTATACACTGGTATTCTGTGAGAGCGTGGTCCTTCCCCGGTCGAGCCGACCCATTCGTGCTACAACTATAATATAGCTGCAGCGTGACTCTACCACGTAATTTATAAAATATATATGTTAAATAATTTCAGGACCCATTAGAAGTTATTAACTATTTATAATACACGTCTACTGAGAGTACATCGTTTTTCGGTGTGAACTGATGGCATTAGTTAATTAAGTATAGTTATAGTATGTGCAATTTTAGTCATTTAAAAAAAGATAATTCCATTTACTTTCAAGCAAATATTACACACCCCTGAGAGTTGAAAATAGAGAATGAACTTTTCAGTGTAACTGTTAAGGTAAAATCAAAAATGTCGTCATTCTTGATTTTACCTTGTCCTCGTGATCCCTTACTTCACTCAAAAGAGTCAAAAACTTAAACTTTTAATAAAATATAAAAAGCTGTGAAAGTTAAAATACATAATATATTCTGAATTCGGGAGCTTTTGTTCTTCGATGTTGTCTTAGCCGGATTTTTTTTTTACTTTTAAATTGGCTTGTGTACGACTAGGTAATACATTTTTAGATGTTACCATTTTTTAACCACGGTAATTTTATACTGCAGCACAAATGGGTCCGCTTGACGGGAGAGGGACCAAGCTCTCATAGTATACCAACTTAGAGAGCAGTTTAATTTATAAGTAGCAAAACTGTATACCCCTTTAAATAATAATGAGACATTCCATCTTAGTCCTCAAGTGTGACAACGCGTTCTGCATCGGAGATGGATGAACGTTACCCCTTCACTAGGATTTTCTCCTGTATAGTGAAGGGAGTTTACATGCATAAATAACACAAAGACAAACATCCAGAATCCGGAACAATTATTTGTAGGCCATACAAATATATACCCCGTGTAGTATTTAACCCACGGACCTTAGCGCATCATCTCATTGTTTTCATTGATCTCATTGAACCATCATTGTGTTCTGTGTAATCATTTATCATTGGAGGGTCGAATAGTTTAGTCTCCCCGTGACTTTTACTGCTATAGAATTATCGAAACGTTGGTAATATAAAATAAGTTAAAATCCATAAAAACTAGTTTCATTTAAATTGGTTCGAATCCAGGACCTACAAATTAGTTTTTTTTAAAAATAGAATAAGAGTGACAAACGAGCACACTTTACCTTATGGTAAGTGAATGCTCTGGCCTGTAGAAATCTACATTTATTTACGATTAAGAATTAAAACGCAGATGCATTGTAACCCCTGAGGACTAAGATGGAATGCCTCATTCCCAGTAACAAAGGGTCTCCGGATACTCCGGATACACTACATTCACCATACGAAACACAGCAGTATTAAGCTGCTATTTTACGATGGTATTCCGTGAGAGCGTGGTCCTTCCTCGACCGAGCCGACCCATTTGTGCTTCAACCATAATGTAGCTGTAGCGTGGCTCCACCACGTTCGTAAAAGATAGTTGACTGATGCGACGCAGTGGTTACGAATATATGTATTAGAAAACCTATAAAACGCTCCAACGAGTTCATAATTTATTGCACTTCGCCAAACAGAAAATCGGTCCGAGCTTGTTGCACTGGATGCACAAATTTAATCTTTAAGCTCTCGTCTCGTTTTCTGATTAGTGAGTTGAAATTGTTATTGACCAGCAACTCAGCTTCGCATCCGATACACCAGTGTAGTGCGATCTTTGGTAGTGATAATCTATGTATTCATTCGTTATAGCCTATCAAGGTCAACTGCAGAACGTAGGCCTCCTAATAGATTGCCAAGCTTCCGTCTCTTTAAGCGGAACTCCTCTCCTCTTTATACACGTTGGCTATCGAGTAGAAATCATCATCATCATCATCATTACAGCTCTTCACAAGTCCACTGCTGAACATAGGCCTCCCCAAGGAATACCACAAAGCACCGTCCTGAGCCACCTGCCTCCATCGACTTCCTGCATCTCTTACCAGGTCGTCACTCCATCTAGTGGAGAGTCGCCCTACACTACACTAACTGATACGAGGCTGCCACTCGAGAACCTTTTTACCCCATCTACCCTCTATTTATAATCAAAATGTAGACGCCTAATTCCGAAGGAATAGGAAAGAATACTTTGTTGTTAGTAAAAAAGGGTCTCTGATTTTCTACAATTATCACAACAAACACAGCAGAATTAAGCTGCTTTTAAGTTGTATTTTCAACCAACTTCAAAAAAAGGACGAGGTTTTCTATTCGACTGTATTTTTTTATGTGTGTTACCTCAGAACTTTTTTCAAGGAGAAGCGATTTTGATGATTCTTTTAATAATTGAAAGCTGGTGTTTTTCATGTGGTCCCATATAAATTTAATTGACATAAACTACATTGATGATATTCTGGCATATTATTGGATTATCCGAGGTCCGAAGAGAGGGTGAGGACACGGTAATCCTCGAGTCCGGCAACCCGTTCTATCACCGGGAGGGCGACCATCTGTCTCAAAAGGAGGTGTCGGATTTATCGGCCACAAGTCTCTCGTCAACGACGTTGTAAAGATTGGGAGTGTGTCGACGAGGGTCGCGTACCTGATACTCAGAATCACCAAACGGTATTCGCTTAAGGTCATACAGGTTTACGCACCAACCTCGGCACATCCCGATGAGGAGGTGGACGAAATGTATTAGGATATTTCCAGAGCCATGCATTCCTCCAAAATCCACTACACGGTGTTGATGGGAGACTTCAATGCAAAACTAGGCACAAGAGAAAGCGGTGAGCTGAAGTTTGGGAAATTTGGAGTAGGGCAACGGAACCGTAGGGGCCAGTAGCTGGCAGACTTTATAGAGAAAGAGGGACTCTTTATGATGAACTCTTTCTTCCAGAAGCGACCCCGCAGGAAGTGGACCTGGTCGAGCCCCGACGGTTCGACAAAAATTGAGATTGACTTCATTATGACGACCAGATGCCAACTGTTCAGTGATGTCTCAGTGATTGCAAGGGTGAAAACTGGCAGCGATCACCAAATGGTTAGAGGCACACTGAACCTAAACGTTAAGTTGGAGAGATCTCGTCAAATGAAGTCAACGCTCCGTCCCCCTCGTGCTCTAATCCAGAATCCCAAAACCTTTCAGCTCGAGTTACGTAACCGCTTTCAGTGTCTAAAAAATTGCAATGCAGTTGACGATATGAATGAAAAGCTTGTGGAAACTGTCCGTGCGGTTGGAGCTAAGTTCTGCAAGACCCGCCGCAGAAGAACACAAAAACTCTCCGATCACACTCTTAATCTCATGGCCGTTAGACGGGAGATGAGGCTGCAATCGTCAACAGATTTGACAGTATACGGGCAACTAAACAGACAGATCTCCAAATGCATGCGGTGAGACTTGCGCAGCTTCAATACAGCTCGTATTGCAGAAGCGATCGAGCGGAACCAGAGCTCCAAAGTCTTTGCCAGAGTTTTGTCTGCCAGTAAGAGCCAACTATCAAAGCTGAAGACTGAGTGTAGTGGCATCGTTTCCGGGACACCTGAGATTCTGAGTGAGATTGAGAGGTTCTATGGGCAGCTGTACACATCATCATTGGAGCCACACGCAAGTGTGAGTAACAATCCAAGAGCAAGTCTTATCCGACACTATTCCGACGATATCCAGGACGTCAGTCTGAGCGAGATTAGAATGGCTCTCCAGCACCTTAAAAACGGCAAGTCCCTACGAGCTACTGCACTGGAAAGGATACGGTATTAACATCAATGGCGAGTACATCACTCACCTTCGATTTATCGACGATATAGTCCTTATGGCAGAATCGCCGGAGGACTTAAGCGCTATACTCTTTGACCTCAATAGTGCCTCCCAACGGATAGGTCTTAAGATGAACATGGACAAAACAAAGATCATGTTTAATGTCCATGTCACACCTATGCCGGTAGTTGTTGGGAGCACTATGCTCGAAGTTGTTGACGAGTACGTTTACCTGGGACAAATAGTCCGACTAGGTAAGTCCAACTTCGACCGAGAGGTCAATCGACGGATTCAACTCGGCTGGGCAGCGTTCGGGAAATCACGACGCATATTCTCGTCAGGTATACTTCAATACCTGAAAACTAGATTGTACAACCAGTACGAGTTGCCAGTGATGACCTACGGATCCGAGACGTGGTCCTTCACTGCTGGCCGTATGAGGACACTTAAGGTCGCTCAGCGAGCTATGGAGAGGGCTATGCTCGGAGTTTCTCTGCGTGACAGTCTTAGAAATGAGGATATCCGCAGTAGGACCAGAGTGACCGACATTGCCCAACGGATTAGTAAGCTGAAGTGGCAATGGGCCGGCCATGTAGCTCGAAGAACCGACAACCGATGGGGAAAAAGGGTTCTCGAGTGGCAGCCTCGTACTGGTAGGCGAATTGTAGGGCGAACCCCCACTAGATGGAGTGACGACCTGGTAAGACATGCAGGAAGTCGATGGATACAGGTGGCTCAGGACCGTGCTTTGTGGCATACCTTGGGGGAGGCCTATGTTCAGCAGTGGACTTGTGAAGTGCTGTAATGATGATGATGATGATTCTATGAGAGCGTGATCCCACCCCGGTCGAGTCGACCCATTGCTACAACTATAATACAGCTGCAGCGTGGGTCTACCCCGTCGTTTGTTTTTTCACGCTGTAGAGCTACGATACAGCTTTATTATGTATGTAGCACAAATGGATCAGCTCGACCGAGGAAGGTTAAATAGTATTATTTGTAAGCGTGAAATGGCGGCATACTAGTGTTGAGTTTCGTATAGTAAGTGATGAGAACAAGACCGCTTATTGCTGAGTTTATTTATTTATGGTTATTTTTATTTGCTTTGAAAACTCAAAGCTAATCTACAAAAATAATATAATTATAACAAAAATGAAGGTCATTTACAAGTTTTCACTTATAAAACACTATCTATGTAACAAGAGTGTGTTAGATGAGATGTACGAGTATAGGTCAAATAATAGTACCTACACTTAACTATAAATATTGTGGACCCCCGGTAATCCGACAAAAATTTCGCAGGGCAGTGTCGGACTATCAAATTTGTCAGATATAGAGTACTGCCTAAGAGGTATCGAGGAGAATAGCCTTCTGCATTTGAACCCTGAGCGGTCCGTCACGGAGTCCCAGTCGCCTCAGATGACCCGAGAGGCCGACCGGGGTTAACCCCATTCGCAGAGACCACTACGGGAATAATTTCGGTCGGCACACCACCCTACATTTCGGTCACCTCGTGATGAGATCTTTTCTTATCTGATTAGGCTTTCGTTAGATTCTCGTCATATGGAATATAGTGGACTCCCGGTAATCCGACAAACATTTTGCAGGGCAGTGTCGATCGAATTTTCCGGATTATAGAGTACTGCCTAAGACCGCTATAGTCCGGAATTTTTTACAAAAGATTACCTCGTAATCTGATAAATGACAGATCCAATGATAATATTCTATATGTTATATAAATGTACTCTGAAGTACAAATCATACTTTGTTCTGTATGTCAAATTTATTAAATTAAACACAATAGAGAGCCTACATCTTATTATAAAATTAACGTCATTAAAGCTATAGAGAACTCACAAAAAATATGCAATAACTTTACATTAGGAAATAATTGTGTACAAACAAATATACATATTAAAATACATAAAAATTATGATTCAATCAATTTAAGAGCGTTATCAAGAAGCAATAATGCTTTTTGAGGAAAATTATGATCTTTCAGCAATTTTCAGAATCAAAATTTTAATTAGAATCAAAACAATACCCGACGTGTCGTGCACAATAGTGGTGGGGCGTACAAGCTATAACTTATGCATTAGCGAAATATGCAAAAAAAAATGTCAGATTACAGGGGGTGCCTGATTAGACAGGGCGCGGATTACCAGGGGTCCACTGTACATTATCAAAGGTAAAAAGTTATTAGAAAGTGAACTTCTAAGTTGGAGAACGCTGGAATGAAATAAATCGATATCTACGTTATGAGTATGTGCTGTAACATTCAAAGATCTGCATGATCGAGTAATAAAAAGTTTTGCCTACCGCATGATGAAGTACGAAGAGCTATTTTACCCAGTAGTTCAAGACAATCAACATTTTCCATTCACAATTTTAAGGAGGAAAGAGATATCTGCAAAATATGTTCGCTCATATAAAGGAAGTATGTGAAAGGAGGATGGCCAAATCGTACCAGACAACGAAATGATAGCGTCCCAATATGAAATATTTATTTAAAATACCCTTATTGTTTAAGGTCTTAAAACACACTAGAAATACCTCTCTAAGTAGCCACAAAAAAAGTTATCCATTTATTTCTATTTTTGTAACTGTTCAAAATTATCTCAAGTAATAGTTTCAGAACGCACCTAATGACGATTCATTTCGTGTGTGAAAGGACTTGGTATTCAAAGACTATAATTATTCACGTTTTTATGAATAGTTAATTTTAATTCAATTCAATTAGTATGTAGACATCAAATCAACTACTATGCTGAATTATTATGTATTGGATTCTTGTCATAAAAATAATTATGTAGGTCATACTAAGCTAAACGTTTTGTTCAATTACATAATATGTACAACGGAACTTCATTTGTCATCGCTTACTCTGTGATCATCGATTCGCGCCAGTATTGTTAATGTTATGTCTTATTTCCTTCTGTCGTTTTGACCTCGGTATTGTTTTACGGACTGATTTTTTCACATCTTGGATAATTGTGAGAAACATCATGCAAACACAACAAAGCATGATGCATATGTTTTATATATCTGCAAGCATTTTAAATAAATTCGGTGTTCGATTAAAAAACAGGAATGATGCTGAGCAAATCATAAATGTGATTAGAGAACGATTTCCATTAAATAATAATTTATCTGATTTTATAAATAATATGAATATGAATAGACGAACATCTGATTTTACTAGTATTACAGCTCATTCCAATACTAATATTATATTCCCCCATCTAGAATATAGTGTAGTTATATTATTTACCCTAGGAACATATCAAATTCAAAGGTAACGTCAGGTTTCACGGAGGGTATCGAATTGAAATAAGCAGAGAAAAAATTAATGTAACTGAGTATGGTTTGAAAGGAAACAATTCACTTATAAGGTTAAATCAAATCAGACACATTTCGAGAAAAGTATATTATGTTTATATATTAATTGAAAATAATTTGTCTGGAAGGGAAGCTATAGTGCACATGTTATGACGCTTGTGTGGTATCTTGGGTGGGCCAGGCATCAGCCGACAATACCAGCACCTGCAGCGTTCCTTGATGCTGTAGTTGTAAGAGAGGATGATTAATAAAAAGTAATTTACTCTTTTTTTTATAGAAATAAGGTGACAAACGAGCACTCAGTCCACCTGACGGTAAGTGGATGCTGTGGCCTATAGACATCTACATTTATCTTCAATTAAAAATCAAAATGCAGATTTGTTACCAGCCCTGAGGACTAAGATAGAATGCCTTGTTTCCATTAAAAAGGGTCTCCGGTTCTCTTTTATCACCATTCGAAACACAGCAGCATTAAGCTGCTATTTTAGTTCGGTTTTTATCATGGGCACAGCATCGAGATGAGGTTGATCCACCTGCATCGTTTTATATGAAATATTACTATCAAGTTGATGATATTGAAAATACAGAATCATGATTATAACCTTAATGCGTATTAATATCGTAATATTAATGATGATTTTTGTCATAGTTGCTACACTTGTGGCAAGCAAAGTTTTTTGTGGTATTCTATAGGAAGATGCTGCTGCTCATCTCCTGATATTTTTATTTTACTCTGTCGACTTTTACAACACCATATGAGACGGGGTGGCAATTCATGAAAGGCCTGTGTAATATTTTACATTATATATTTAGTTTAGGAGGCCTATGTTCAGCAGTGGACTGTCGCAATGATGATGAATAACGATCAATTTAAATTGTAATGTTTGTTGTTTATTTTACCTATTTCAATTTTACTGTGTGCTTTTTTTTCTGTTATATATTATGTTATATGTGTAATTTATAAATATACGCCGAGCAAAGTTGAATTTAATGCTCTGGCACTCTTTTTATTTTTTGACAATCTCCTTCCGATTTATAATAATATAAATGGGTAAGTATCTCTATACATTATATTTGTAATGATGTTTGCAATTTATACTTGCTAATAAATGAATACTTTAATAAACAAAGGGCCCTCACTGCACTTATCTGCTGTGTTATTTTTAAGAAAGAACTTATATAGTGCCGACGATTTTTATAATACTAAATGCAGTGATATTATACATAATGTTTGGGATTTATAGGACAGACGTAGGGTGCGCTTTGAGAGATGCCCTATTATTGGGTGATAAATATTTGTTGTATGGTTCCATCAAATATTTTTATTTAGCAAACACTGCAACGTTCTTTAAGTCGCGTGTATGAAGTTATATTATTTGCCCTAGGAACATACGGATTCAACAGGCAAGGTCCTATTATAGTGAACATGTCAGGTTTCATATAGGGTATCGAATCGAAGGACACTTGGGTGATGTGCACATGTTATGAAGCTTGTGTGGTACCTTGGGTGGGCCAGGCAACAGCCGACAATATCGCCAGTGCCAACATCACTCCTTGATGTTGTAGATATAAGAGAGGATGATGAATAAAATGTAATTTTGTCTAGCCTACTTGTTTCATTAAAGTACTCCTAAGTTCTACCATTACACTTCATTTATTCCCGTAACCTACCATTACCCGATTTTTCAATACATATGCAACTTTAGTATTGAAGACTGAAAGACAGTAGGTATGTGGCGACTAACTCTCTTCAGCTAGAATTAAAATGGTCAAACTACAAAAAAGCCTTGAAATCTTTTAGGAAAGACTTCGTGTGATAATAATTACGCCATCCTTGTTTTTTACACTATATACTGTGCAAGCTAGTGCAATACATGTAGGTGTTGTTTTTATTGAATTATCGGTCATAATTTGTTGTCAAAGTCAATTAGAGTTTTTTTTTTGATTCGGTCATAATTTGTTGTCGAAACGGTCAAATTCACGAGATGGTTTGACAGAGGCCCTTTTTGATTTGACATCGAACTCTAGGATTATGGTGCATATACGTAGGGTGCGCTTTGAGAGATGTTCTATTATTGGGTAATATAATTATTTTAACTACACTATTAGGCTACGTCGCAGTCGGATAAAGCATCCAAGCAAGGTTTTTCGTTAAAAATCTAAATGTACAATAAATTGCCAGAAATAACAAGACATCGTTTGGACAAGTAACAAAAACATACTTTATGAATCACGCTTTCTATAATATAGAAGAATATATGAAATGTTCATTTTCTGACTTGCTTGACATGTAAAAATAATGTAAATGTATTTTGATTTGTAACTTTAATAATCTAATGTAATCTTATATCATTTGTATTGATTGTAATTTTGACATACCAATGTTATATTTTAATAAAATGGCCAATAAAAAAAGTAAAAGGTATTTGTTGATTCAGCCTTAAAAATATTGTTGACGTTATTATAAAAAATCGTGGCTATTTAGATATTATTTTTAAACGTGATTGTGTTTACAACATAAAAACAAACCAATCTAACTATAGTTTGTTTTGGGACATGAAAAAAAAGTCAAGTCCAGCTCCTATAGAAATTTGGCCATCCTCTTATAGAGAGTAGCTGGGTATGTACTTTTTAGATTTAAATTGGAGAAAACTCAAAAACCTTTTTTGTATGCGCTCTATCCTATCAACATATACATTATATTTTGAATTCCAAATATTGCAGGCATATTCCAAATGGCTGCGTACGAAAGTATAATATAGAATTTTGAATGTTTTTATGCTTTTAAAATCAGCCAATAACCTTACTACAAAACCCAGCGCCTTGTTAGTAGTTGTAACAATATCGTCAAAGTGATTGTAATACAGAAGTTTTCGATCAAAAGTAACACCGATATCTCTGAAAGTGCTGGTTCTGTTTAGAGAAGTATGGTGTAGTTTAAAATTATAACTTATGGGATTAGGTTTATGAGTAAATGAGCATATAAAACATTTCGAAACATTCAGATCAATTTTATTTTCAAAACAGTTTATTTATAACAGGAGGTTGTTCTCAATTCGAATTTTTTTATACGTTTCTCTATTTAATAGGATTGGACCTATTTGAATTTGTAGAAATGCCCATAGAGGTGAAATTTTAGAAAAAGAAGGAAAAAGACGGCATTGTATCTATATACTTTGAGCTAATATTGCTTAGTTCACTCAAAAAGGTTAAAAATTTATACATAAAAAATAAAACTAAGTTCAAATAACTGCTGAACTGCTTAGCAGCCATTCATTAATTACGTAAGGCTAATCTCGGCTTTTTTGACCCCCTCTAACTCCAAGTAAAGGGTACATAAAATTTCTTAACCCCCCTCTTTTCTTACGTAAGATACTATCTCGTTTTTCAGAATAAAAATGTTGTGAGAAAAGGACCAGTTACACTAAAACTATTTGTCTAACATTAAGGCTTTGTAGTAATACCATTCGGCACACGAAATGGAACAAGATTTTTAATAAGTTTCTTATTTTATATTAATTTAGAATAAATATAAATTAAATTTCGACTTAAAAATATTACGTAAGAATGGGTTTTACCCCCCTCTCCCCAATATAAAGATATGTAGAGATTTTCCTCGGGACCCTTACGTTATTAATGAATGGCACCTAATACATAGCTTACGAAGAATTAAGGCCCCGATCCGAAGCTATTTAATTATGTGGAATTAATTTTATTCTTTTTAGTGTCTGTTTTGTTTTAATATGTTTTTAGTGTAGTTTCTATGACTAAGATAGCATAGGCTCAGGGATGTCTATGGTCACAGTATCAGGTCAGTGCTTTGACCTAAGTGCTCGTTTGTCACGATTAATTTGTACGTACATAAAATCTTGTATTATGGTCATTGTGTTCGGGACCATCAAATAGACTATAGTATCCATCGAGCTCACACTAACTAATAGTATTGGTAAAAGGGATGGGTATGGACCCTCTTTTCAAAGATGGTTGCAGGTATGTCCATGAGGACATACGCAGCCAACTTGAAAAAGAAGGCCCCAGTTACTTCCACCCCTGAGGACAGAAATGGAATGCCTTGTGACCTACTATTACTTCATCAGCTCTAATACAGAAAGTGGTTCACAAAAGTGAACACAATGCTCAGCGGCAGAAAAAGGTAAGAAACTATTATATCTAGACAAATTAATAAGAAAGAAAAAGTAGAGTTGAGTTCCATTTACCAAAATTTGAGAACACCTACTTTGCTTTGTTTAAACTTTAAAATAGTGACATTATACACATTATTTTGATTTTTTTTTTAATTTATTTTGTTTTATTTTGACTTCATTTCTGAACTGATAGTAAGCTAAAGTAGTCATAGGCTAGTCTTCTAGCTCTAAAAACCAAAAACCGATGAAGAAGAAAGTTTCTCGAGTGGCAACTTCGTGCCGGAAAGCGAATAAGCACTAGATGAATAACGACCTGGCAAGAAGCTTAGGATAGTGTCTTGTGGCATTCTTTGGGATGAGCCTATGTTCCATACTGGACTTGTGATGGGCGAAATTTTGATGATCATGATGGACTTAGTACGCAGGACCAGACTTTATCCTGGTTCTTTCGTATTACAGTTCTAGTCATTTTCATCCAGCCCTAAAATAAAAACCAACGCGCGAATTTAATGTATTTATAGCATTATATACTGTACCTCATGCAATGAATCCGTACAAAGCCGACAATCTTTTGATTATAGCAACTTGACCGTAGAATACGCCTCAAGGTCTTTAGTTCAAGTAGTATATGTTTTTACATTAGCTTCTGCCCGCAAGTCCACTCGAGTGGAAGTGGAAATATTTGCGATTTATATCGCGAACATTTTCGTGTAGCAGATGCCATGCCATGGTATTGCTAGGTATAATAGCTGCAGCACAAATGGGTCGGCTCGACCGTGGCAGCACCGCGCTCTCGTGACACCACGTTCACCAGCGTGAAGCAGCAAACTAATCCTGTTTCGTAGTGTTTGGTGAGTGTAGTGAAATGGAGACCCTTTTTAGTTCGGATGACA
Organism: Parnassius apollo; assembly: GCA_907164705.1. Taxonomy (NCBI): domain Eukaryota; kingdom Metazoa; phylum Arthropoda; class Insecta; order Lepidoptera; family Papilionidae; genus Parnassius; species Parnassius apollo. The sequence continues at coordinate 1,111,966 of CAJQZP010000898.1, read as the reverse complement.
ACGCATCTGCATTATGTTTCTTAATCGATGATAGATGTAGATGTCTGTATCACTACTCATCTGGCGAAATATGTGCTCGTTTGTCACCCTTATTTTATAAAAAAAAATCTCCTGCGATAACATTATTTTCATTGTACAACACTCATGTATTTTTCAGTTATGGTCCTATTTACAAAGCCCGACGAATCAGTTAGCTGAAGTGGCAATGGGTTGGCCATATAGCTCGAAGACCCGACAACCAACTGAGGAGAAAGATTCTCGAATGGCAGCCTCCTACCGGTAAAGTGTAAGGTGCCCCCCCCCCCCCCCCCCCCCCCACTAGATGGAGTGACGACCTGATGAAACACGCAAGTAGTCTGGATAAAGGTTGTGTTTTGTGGCATACCCGGGGGTGTCCTATATTCAGCAGTTGTCTTGAGATAGGCTATAATATTGATGGTGATGTTCTTATATGCTTTGTGCCAAATTTGATTTAAATCCGTTTATAAGAGATGGGTGACAATCATCAGAAGATCTTCAAATATCTTCATTCTCTTTAAATTTAATTACGTTTTATAAAATGGATATAGAGTCCTACTTGAATTATAGTAATATTAACTTACCGATGGTTAAATCTTGGACAAAACTACATCCCTTTCACAGAGAAAATTTCAGAAATATTTTCCGCACACAATGAACTAATAACGTTAAAAATTAAATGAAAATAAACCGGTAAACGTGAACCGAGTGCGACTTGTCAATCGGTAATGGAGCATTCAGGTCGTCTAACCATAACTCAATTACCAGCATTAGCAATTTTCTTATAGAGTTGAGCCTGGCTCTGGAAGAATCTATCGATGTCGATATAACTGATTCTATTTTAATAAGATATAAAAATAAAAATTAAGAAAGTTTTTGGGATTTAAAAATGTATATATTATGAGCGCAGCACTACAAAAGTTTTACTGCAATATCTATTAATTATATCTAACTAATAGATTATTTATACAGGAAATATTATTATGCCTACAAAAAATAATATATGTATCCTAAAACACAAAACTACGCATTCACTCTTAGATTTTTCCGATGTTACATTTTTTAAACAACCGCGGTAGGCAATTAGTATCAGTGACAAAGAGAAAAATAGAAATTCGTGTTTTCCCACAAATGTTGGCTTTAACCGGGATTCAAACGAAAGGCCTGCGGCATAATAACTTTAAAGCATCGCTATCGTCAAATAAAAATTGAGAAATATCTAGGTGATGATCGAAAAATAACTTAATAGCTCTAGAAGATAGTCGTTAGAATAAAATAACGAAAGATCACTTCGCAGCATTATTTGATAAACTTAGTAACTTCTCCAGATTTCGATTAATTTCACTTTTAGATACTATATTCCTACATTAAGGACTGGTAGCATTTAGCAAACCGATTTCAAATATATGGGATTTTCGAATCGATTTCAGCGTAACGGTTTTATTTATCGAAGCTACTTATGCAGCTTTAGTATCTTGTAGCATTCATCGCTATATTGTTTTAATTAAGGTAAGCTGTAACAGTATAATATTTGATTATCCAGGGTTATTTTGCAATAACTGACCAAATTTGCAGAGAAGGTTTAGAATAAGCAATAAGCAAATGGTGTAGAAAATTTAATTACAGAAAAATCTCAATCATTCTGTCCTTTTTATCTTTTACATTCAAAATTTGTGGTAATTCATTGTTTTAAACGAACTTACTGCTAAAGTACACATTCGTAAGGATCGATGGGTGGGTAAAACGTTGTTGCCCATAAATCACATTCAATTCGCGATAATCAAATAAAAGTAGAAACCTTATTTACCTGTATTTTGAAAAACTGAAATAAAGGTACATCTATATTTATATATTTCAACTTAAGTCAAAAGCTACTATTTGAAAAATAACCCCGTATAGCCAATTACTACTCTAATTTCAAATAACTCTGTAATAGTGGTGATATGAGGTCCACTATTAACAGACTCCGAGTGGTTTAGTAACGGAGAAATGAAACTACTTTTTGAATATATTTTTGGTCAACCCTGCCTATATTTATATGTCCGGGTACGTCGTTAGTTTGCCAATAGTAACAATTGCGCGTGGCTTTACAGTAGTATAGCCATGCGGCAGCTTTGCTGTTGCACGTATGGGCCGGCTCAAACCGGGGTGGTAACACGACCTCACGGAATACCGGCGTGAAGTGGAAGCTCTGCTTCCGCGTTTCGTCTGGTGAGTGCAGGTGGCCGGAGGCCCAAATCCCCCCCCCATCAATATGGTAGCGGAATTAAATAATGATAGACTACCCCAGGAGGGTACCAGCACCCCTGGAGAATCCCTCGCTGAGCATCCACGACCATGTTTCTCCACTTCTAAGCGTGGGTGCTCAGGCTGCCCCGCGTATTTGGGGGGGGGGGTGCAAAATTCCGCTCAAGACTACAACTGCTCGGAGTAAACGGAGCAACAAGACCAAGGCGACCCCTGCCACGCTGTCCGTGAATTTCTGCAATATCAGGGGACTTCGCTCTAACCTAAACGCCGTTCACTACCATCTCGAGACGGCGAGGCCGGCTCTGCTCTTTCTGACCGAGAGGCAGGTGTCCTCTTCGGCTGATGTCTCGTATCTCTCCCACCCGTGGTACAAACTGGAACACTCCTTTGTGCCTCGGGCTGGAGTTTGCGTTTACGTCAGAGAGGACATCTGTTCTCGACGCCTCGGCAGACTTGAAGGTTCGGACCTGTCCATCCTTTGGCTACGCGTAGACAGCGACGACCATCCGCGCGTCTACGGGTGCCTCTATAGGTCCCATAGCGGTAATGCCGAAACAGACCGACTCTTCGACCACGTGCAAATGGCTAAATCGCAGTTGCATTCTGCAGTCTGCCGCCGTGTTTGGCACTATAGGTCAGCCGATTGGGATGGGATGCGTTCATTCTTTGCATCCTACCCTTGGGGGCGCGTTTGCTTCTCGTCGGACGATCCCAACGTTGTAGCGGATTCTGTCGCTGATGTGGTACTTCAGGGTATGGAACTTTTTATTCCTTCCACTGTGATGCCCATTGGAGGCACATCTCAGCCATGGTTTGGCAGCTCCTGTAAAATAGCATCATGCTATAAGCAGGAGTGCTACCAAGTCTGGGCTGAAGCATCAGCGTCCCGGGATGTAAACCCCAGCGCTCTAAAAAAGAAGTATAATTCCGCCTCTAGGTCCTTTAAAAGAGTCATTGCCAAGGCAAAGTCAGAGCACACAGGCAGAATTGGCGAAAAACTAGTTCGCCTTCCTTCTGGAACCCGTGCATTCTGGTCTCTCGCCAAGGCTGTCAGGGGAATTTCTGTCAGCCATCTCTTCCATCTCTGGGAGGACGAATCACTGGCCCATACCGCAAAGGAGAAAGCCGATCTTCTAGGCTCTTTCTTTGCGTCCAACTCGACCCTCGATGACGGGAGGAGTACGCCGCCGACCAACCCGCGGTGTGAGTGCTCCATGCCGGAAGTGCAGTTCACACAGCGCTCGGTTCGCAAAGCACTCCTCTCCCTGGACATCCACAAGTCGAGTGGGCCTGACGGAATCCCCCCAATTGTGCTGAGGACGTGTGCTCCAGAGTTGGCACCGGTTTCAACGCGTCTTTTCCGGTACTCCTACTCCCTAGGCGTAGTCCCAAAATCATGGAAAACGGCTTTCGTCTACCCGATCCCTAAAAAAGGAGACCGCTCAGACCCGTCCAACTACCGGCCTATCGCCATCACCTCCTTGTTCTCCAAAACAATGGAGTCCATTGTAAACCGCCAGCTCGTGAGGTGACTTGAGGATCACCAGCTGATTAGTGCCCGCCAACACGGTTTTCGCCGTGGTCGGTCAGCTGGTGATCTTCTGGTCTACCTAACTCACAGATGGGCGGAGGCAGTAGAGTCCAAGGGGGGAGGCATTGGCCGTTAGTTTGGACATTGCGATGGCCTTCGATCGGGTTTGGCATAAAGCGCTTTTTTCGAAGCTCCCTTCCTATGGGGTTCCCGAGAAATTGTGCGATTGAATCACCAGCTTTCTTGCAGATCGGGGCATCGAGGTCGTTGTAGACGGAGCAAGCTCCGATTGCAAGCCTATTAATGCTGGTGTTCCACAAGGCTGCGTGCTATCGCCAACGCTGTTTCTTCTGCATATCAATGATATGTTGCAAACCCGTAACATTCATTGCTATGCAGATGACAGTACTGGTGATGCTCTTTACACCTGCCGAGCCAATATTTCTCGGGAAAACGTCTCCGAGTGCCGGGACAAACTTGTGTCTGAAGTCGAGTCTTTGCTGAACAGAGTCTCGGATTGGGGGCGACTAAATCTAGTCCAGTTTAACCCCCATAAGACACAAGTTTGCGCGTTAACCGCTAAAAAGAACCCCTTTGTCGTATTTCCTCAGCTTCAAGGCACTCCCCTTGTTGCCTCATCCAGTATCGGAATCCTCGGAGTCGACATATCGAGTGACATGCAGTTTCGTGGTCATTTGGAAGAGAAGGCCAAATTGGCCTCTAAAAAGCTTGGCGTGCTCAGCAGAGCGGGACAGTATTTCATGTCGGCACACCGCCTGCAACTTTACAAGGCGCAGGTTCGGCCGCACATGGAATACTGTTCCCATCTCTGGGCTGGGGCTCTCCAGTACCAGCTCCTTCCAATTGACCGCATCCAGCGCAGAGCGTCTCGAATCGTCGACGACCAAGTGCTTTTTGATCGGCTCGATTCACTGGCACTGCGAAGAGATGTTGCATCTCTTTGCATTTTCTTTCGCATATACCATGGAGAGTGCTCTGAGGAATTGTTCGGATTAATCCCAGCCGCCAAATTTCGTGAACGCACTACGCGGCAAACGTCCCGATACCATCCACACCATCTGGATGCTTGGCGGTCCACCACTGTACGTTTCAAGAGGAGTTTTCTTCCGCGTACAACCTCTCTGTGGAATAGTTTTCCACCAGCGATTTTTCCGGACTGATACGACCTGGGGACCTTCAAGAAAAGAGCTTACTCCTTTCTAAAGGGTCGGCAACGCACCTGCAATTCCCTGGTGTTGCGGTTGATCATGGGCGGCGGTAGTCACTTAACATCGGGTGAGCTGCATGCTCGTTTGCCCATTCTTCTATAAAAAAAAATTATTGGCCTAGCCAATTACAATTCATACATTATGACCAATAAAGATTAATTAAAAATACAACTGTTATGTACGCTCCATTTGCCGGCGTGAGGCTCGTGTATAGCTTCTCGTAGCTGCGTTGCTGGACTGGGCTATAAAAGTGGTGCAGACCGGCGCGCGCGCGCCCCCGCGCGCCCCCGTCGCTGCCACAAGTAAGAGGTCCCACCCCCTGTCTTCCTCATGGACAAGGCGCAATTTACTAGATTTTCTAAAGCATGTTACGACGCAGGCTTTAAATATGACCAAGCCACCAACCTTGGTGAGTCAATTAAAATCGTTCACGTCTATGGAAGACTTTAGGAATATCACCAAACTCTTCACATTCGAAGGTGTGCCCTATCACACCTACTCTTTCGCTGAAGAACGTAAAGTCAGGGCTGTCCTCCGCGGAGTTCCTTTTGAACTCGCCAACGAGGAAATCCTGGAGGACCTTAAGTCCCAGGGATTCCCAGTTGAGGCTATGCACAAGATGCACAGCAGTACGAGCAAGGTACTCGCTTGCCCTCCTCATTTTCTCCAACGTGCCGGAGGCCAAAGACATATTTCGACAGGTACACACTGTGTGCGGCCTGTCGAGAGTAAAAGTCGAAGCCCCCTATAGGCGCGGTTTTCCGGCGCAGTGCCACCGCTGCCAACTCTACGGGCATGCGACGGCCAACTGCTCAGCTCCTCCCAGTTGCGTTAAGAGCCCACAGCTCGAAAGAGTGTCCTCGGCCCCGTGATACCGAGTACCCACCCGCTTGCGTCCTTTGCGGATAGACTGGCTGTACAGCCAACTTCAGAGGCTGCCCTCGCGCGCCTCGCCCTAAACTTGGCAACAAAGCTGCCAAAAAAGCTTCGCCACCGGTCAATGACCGTACGTTCCCGGCTCTCCCATCCAAAATGTCCCTTCAAGGTAACTCTCAGTCACCTCAGGACCTATATCGGCCCCCTCAGGGTCAGTCCCACAGGCCTCCTCACCTTCGCCCACTAGGGCCCCGACATCAGGCGGAACCCTCTTACGCCGATAACGTAGATACAGTATATACATATATATACATATACACTGCTATCCGCAATATCGACGTAAAAGAGATCGCAATTTTAGCACGCAAACTGCGCGCTTCTCAGTCCCCTCAGGACCGTCTGCTCGCGTTTACCGAGCACCAACACCTTCTAAACTCAATATAATTAGTCTGCCTTAATTAGGCAGCAATTCTTCCCAGCAGCTACTCGCCACTAGCACCCCCTTTCACCCAAGGGGGACGCGTTCGATACGGCATAAAGATCTCTAGCTAGATCGTTAAGCCAGTGCCTAAAGGCGGTGTTTAGTGGGTAAAAGTCTCCAGATAACCACGCAGCCAGCTGCGTGGTATGCTATGAGCATTCGGCGCCTTCCTCCCCCACTTTCCGGAGGGTTGCCCTTATTGCTTTGGGCGCAAAAAAAAGCGCACGCGCGTAATCGGCGAGCGGCGGCGGCGTGGGACACATCTCCGGAACAGCAAGAAGCAGCAAAGCTACGGCGATGAAGAATGGGCTCAAAAATGGTCGACGGATGCATGAAGATAGCCGGCGTGTGAAGACGATGCGGCGCTGATGGTATTTGCGGCTGAATTCTTGTTTCTATATTAGAACGTTAAATATATGCGTCAAATTATCTCGCATCGATATGCAGCCTGCAGTATCTCAGTAGCCAGGGATAATTAGGAAATAAATGTTGTCTTCAGACCTTCGCCTTCTGTGTTATGGTAGCAGCAGGGTATATATTATTTATTGCAGTTTAGGGTTGATTAGCCTGGCTGCTACAACTCTTATTGGCTTTTGGAGCACTAATTACACTGTTGGAAATTTTTCTCATCAAGAGCAAAATTATTTTTATCGACAACATATTTGTTAAACATTGAACAACACTGCTTCAGCTTACTTAATCCTGCACAGGTTCGAATGAGAACTCATGATTGTTGTGTCACTTATGTGCAGTTTTTAACATTACAGCCAATTAACTGGCTTTGGCTCAAACATTATACGCCTTTAATTTTAAATTCAGTGATGGATAAAAATATGTCAAATACAAGCTATGTTTTGCTATCAACACTTAAATGTTTCATAGGAATTCAAAAGGCAGCAAAGGTGTTGGCACTGCACATACGCGTAGTTAAAGTACTAACCCAAAAAAAATAAAAGAGTCAACTTAAAAAAATTAAATTATTTAATAACAAATAATCGGGCCGGAGTTTTTTTTTTTAAATTAAAGATGACGAACGAGAATATAGTCCATCTGCTAGCGGTATTTGTGGCCGTAGACACATATCTGTCTAGTTATCTTCGATTAAGAATTAATGCTTTATAACCTCTGACCCAGAATAACTTGTTACCAGTAGAGAGGATCTTCGGTTCTCACACCAACACTCACTGAACGAAACACAGCTGCATTTTGTTGCTGTTTCGCATTGGTATTTTATGCGAACGTAGTTCTCCGCCAGTCGAGCCGACCCATTCGTGCTATAACAATATAGCTGCAGTAAACTACGTCTTAGAAACTATTTCTTTCTTTTTTAGTTCTTTACAGTCAAAACACGCCTTGACTCTACCACATATAATATACTTATAACTTTTCTATACTTATAAGTTTTGCTCTGTTTTTACCTATTTTAAGATTCATGATACCTTTCTCCTTAAAATTTCCTGTGTTTTAAGGTTTTCCGAAATATACTACTTAATTTGAAAAAAAAATAGTATTCTAATTTCCCAACTGAAATAATTTCAAATAGTTAAAATTTTTCTTTGTATATTTATCTGTAATCTTTAATCGGTAATCTGTAATTTTTGCGCTACATTTAAATTTTTACATAAAATAAATTAAGAGGAAATTCCCTGTTATGGACTGATGGGTGAACACAGAGATTACGTATTCCAATTTTGACACGGATCACTAAATAGCCAATTAAAGCTATCATAATTACCAAAACCAAAATTATACATAACGCTGTTTCATTTTGAATCTAATAACGCTGTCTTATAATATTGGTCCTTCGAGCCGGACAATATTTCAATCATCACACGAGACAGTTTCATTTGCTAACTTAAACCAATTACTACTAAAAAAATTAATAATCAAAAGTCCATCCAGTATAATAATTAAAAGATAATCCCTGGTGTCTAATAATTATGTTGAAAACTTTGAAATTTAAATACGTAAGACTTGGATTTTGACTGGAATATTTAAGCTGGATAGCCACGCTGCAGCTGTATAAGTTACAGCACGAATATAGGCTCGACCGGGGGTAGGAACACGCTCTCATAGAAAACCACCGTAAAATAGCAGCTCAATGTTGCTGTGTTTCATATAGTGAGTCAACATTAGTGCCACATGGTTTTCAGGTCACTCTCACTCCTACCCTTCTTTGCCCTCTATCTCTGACACTGCATCTTAGCATACCTGCGACTTTATCTCATAGGTTTACATAAGGATAGTGTAGGTTTAAACTAAAAACTGTAGGTATTAACAATTGTGTATAGCGTTGCGAAATATCCAGCTTTGTTCAAAGTCTATAACAACTTAAAAAGTTAAATTTAAATATTGCAACCAATTTCATTAGGTATTAAATTTACCCGCATCAATTCAATAAGCAATACTGCGGGGACATTGGCAAATGATACGTCCAATTACATTATTCAAATCCCATGCGGATTAGTCACTTACACAAATTAATTTGGCCAATGAATAGATAATTTTTATGGGCTATAGAACGCCGGTATTACACGCTTTAGTGCCGTATACCATGCATGCTTTGAAATAGATAACGCTGTTTTTAGAAAAAATCGTCTTTACCAAAGCATTGGGAGATTTAAACAAGCGGTCAGAAAGAGTTGCTTTTATGTACTTACGAGTTACTTATGATAAACTTAACTTTAGTTTGTCACTATAAAACATAACCGTGTAGTGGCGGTGTTAGAGTATCCACTTTTTACGTGGTAGAGCCATGCCGCAGCTATATTACTGGTATAGTTGTAGTAGGAGTGGGTCGACTCGACCGGGGAAAGACCACACTCTCACAGAATACCAGCGTCAAATAGCAGCTTAACGCTACATCGTTTGGTGAGTGTAGAGAAACGGAGACCCTTTTTACTGAAAACGAGGCATTCCATCTTAGTACTCATGGGTGACAACGCATCTGCATTTTGATTCGTTATCGAGGATAGATTGTAGATCTCTATGGGTCACAGTAACCACTTACCATCGGGTGTACTGTCTACTTGTTTGCACCCTTCTACTATAAAAAAGAAAAAAACCAATATCATCTCGAGGGTTAAGAGGCGACAGACGTAACATGAAATAGGAGATGGGCAGCAGCATCTTCTTGATAACAACTCAAAATAATAAAAAAAATCGGTGGCAACTATGGCAAAATCCTCCCATGAGGTAATCCATAAGCGAGGCGTATGTTCAGCAGTGGACTTTAATACGCTGTAAATGGATGGATGTATAGGAGATGCTTAACCAGGAGCACATGACCCACTGAGAGGTGAAATTATTAAATCAACGGTAACATTACAACTATGGCAAATATCCCCTTATGAGGCAATCTATGGGGGAGGCCTACGTTTATCAGTTGACTTTTATAGACTGTAATGGATGGAAACTGGTTTATTTTTGTGGATAGGCTTCGTGTTATCTTTTTTCATCCTAAGCCATCTTAATTAAAGTAACAATTAAAATAATAAAAAAAAACCAAATTCAAAAACTAAAAAAATATATAAGTTTCTGATGATTATGATGATGATTTGTATCGAAGAATTACGATTAAAGCCTCGACTTCAAAAGCGACTCGTATTATGTAAAAATTCTTTTGTTTACTTTTTATTACAAGTTAAATTATTTTACCTTTTGAGTGGTCTAAGAAATGTCGGATCAAGATTAAACGTAGGATGTTTAAACGACATAGGTATAGATATTTATATAGGTATTAAAACTTTCGCCCCACATTTTTACCCCGTACGGATGGAATTATATATTTAAATTTATATGAGACTAACCTGAAATTTACTAAAAATAACTCATAAAAATTAGTTCAACCGTTTCCGAGAAACCTGTGAACATACATTAAAAAAATCCAATCGAATATAGAACATTATTGTTTTTTCGAACTCAGTTAAAAATAACCATTGCTTCCATATCATGAACTCAACAATGAACTTCCTCTTGAACTTGATCAATTCAATAAAAAATATTATGACGTGTATCAAATTATAATACAATCTATTCCATTTTATTATGAACTATCATGAGTTGTTATAAAATACATTTCTCGTTGTTCACAAATGGCAATGTGCGATTAAACCTGTTTAAATGAAAAATAGACTTTATAAACGTGCGTATTAGATTCGTATTGGTTTACAAATTGATTAAAGAGCTAAAATGTGTCGCTTGGCCTCATTGCAAAGGCTTCATCGCATTAAGGTTCACGTGTTCAGGATTTTTTGTCACAGTACTGTATTTATTTGCGTAAATAGTCGATAACGTTTTTAAGACTTAATTCTAATTTTAAAATATTTAGATTTCTATAAATGTTTATATTACTAATGTTTTAAAATATATATTTATCTACTTGCCCTATAACTATTATACCATAAATGATAAATTCGCAGGAAAAAATTCTAAAAACGGTCGTCGTCTTTCGTTAATATCGATCTAATAAATGAATTTCAAAAGTGACCATCATTTTGAATAAAACTGACGACAAGCAAACTAACAGTCTACCTGATGATGAATAGAGTCCTGCAGCCGTCGTGATACAAAGACGGCAAAGAATGCGTTGTCAAATCTGAGGAATAACCGTGGTAGAACCATGCTGCAGCTATATTAGTAGTATAGTTGTAGCAGATCGACCAGGGAAGGACTAAAGATCCGGAGAGAGAATCCGGAGATCCTTTTAACCGGAAAAGAGGCATTCCATCTTAATTCTCATGGGTGACAACGCATCTGTATTTTGATTCGTGATTGAAAGAATCAGTGCAAACACTGCTATTAACCGCATAAATACGTAAGAGGGTGGCCCATATGGTCGGACGGACGCCCAGACTGGAAGAACTCCCACCACATCGTAAATTATCATCTAAAGGGAAAGAGGAAATGTTTGGTAAGATAGCTTACATGTTAGTGAACTACCTTTTTAACATTGTAGAGCCATGCTGCAGCTATATTAATAGTATAGTTGTAGCACGAATGCTCGGCCGGGGCAGGACCACTCACAGAATACCAGCGTAAAATAGCAGTGGAATTCTGTATAGTAAGTGTAGAGAACCGGAGACCATTTTCACTGGATGCGAGCCATTCTATCTTAGTCCTCAGGGGTGACAACGCATTTGCATTTTGATTCTTGAATAGAAGATAAATGTGGATGTCTACGGGTCACAGCATCCACTTATCATTAGGTGGACTGTGTGCCCGTTTGACTAACTGAGCAGTAAGTAGTTTGTTAAGTACTTACAGTAGTTTAATAATCACAGTTTAATCCCATTTTTTATATTTTATCACGTTTTTACGTTGACACATTAGTCACGTAATCTAAGAAAAAATTAAGAATTTAAAAAAAGTATTAAAAAGTGATAAGTATACCTTAGGCAACTAGCAGTACGGACCACTACTTGATATTGATGTAAGCAAACATTGCTATATGCTAAGGTAATGATTTCATAAAAATATAAAAAAGCAGGACCTACAAAGTACCACCCTTAGAGTATACACATACATCGTTAATAATACGTTATTTAATAAAAACTAAAAAGGTATGTTGATATAATCTTACCTTTGTCTTCTAGAAGGCACTAAAAAATTCAAAGGTTCAGCTGATTTCCTCCGGCCCTTCACCACTGGGACAGCTAATAAATCTTCTTCGTCTGTTTCAGATCCTGTACTCTCTAAATTAACTATTGCGGGCGCCGACATTCTTCTGTCTGAAATTTTCTTCGGAGGTTTAAGCATATTTCTGATTACCTCACAATACTTGCAAGTGTTGGCTTCGGCAAAGTACGCCTTTGTAATAGCATATGCATAATTTTCTAAGAAACATTTATGGCACCCTGGTACATAATTATTTTCTAAGTCCATTGATTCTTCACTCGGGTCTTGCTTTTTCATCATTATTTTCTTTTCCATTGTCGCTAAATTTATATTAAATATTTTCTTACTTTCTTCTTTATACCTTTTTTCTTCCTCTTCTCGCTTCTTTTTGCGTATTTCCTTTAAGCACTCGTCTTGATCATTGTAGTATTCGATGCATCGGCGTTCATTTTTGGACGGTTTAGTAGGACTTCTTTTTCTTATTTTTTTATTGCTAACATTAACATTAAGTGGCTCTATTCTCAATGATTTCATTTGTTTTATAATATGTTCTTGAACATAAGGGCGTGTGTAATCCGATAATTCATCTTCGTCATTGGCAATGTTCTGAGCGTAATTTATTTTGGCACATGCTACGTTGTCTTTGTTACTATTAGCTATTTTATCTTGTTTACTAAACTCTTTGATCTCTCGATCTCCGTTAAATTTATAGCCGTTTTTCTCTGTACACTTCAGGGACGTTGAGTCATCGTCGAGACATGTTTCGTATCCGTCTATTTCATGATCTATAAACAGTAATGTATTATTTTCTTCTTGGACGGATATTCTTGTAGTTGCATCATAAAAGCTACTCGTTTCATCCGTAGGCGAATTTAAGCACTCTTTCCAGCTTTCATCACTTTTTACCTTTTGTAACGTTTCTTCCTTGGTGTCCGCTATGTCACTCTCTTTCCAATACTTTTCATAACTTATTCTTTCTAAGCCTGTAGGTGTTACAGCAAAAACCATTTCGTCAGAGGTAGATAAGTCCTTACTATTTTGTTTAGAAAGACTTCTGCTTCCATATGCCTCTTTTCTGTCTGCAGACTTACTTCTTATATTTAATTCTCTAGGTGAAACTAAAACATCGTCCTCGGTTATTGTCATATCGTCGTCTTGGTCATCCAAAGATTCTTCGGATTTGGAAGACTTATGCTCTGTTATACCATTATATTGTTCTGTAGGCGGTTTGTCTTTCTCACTACAATCCTCTATTTTTTTTCCTTTCTTATAACAATCATCGAAGCTGATGTCACATAATGCGGATAATTCGTCGTCTTTGATTGACGACTCCTCTGGCTCTAAACAAATCTGAATAACTTCAATTCCTTCTCCATATTCTTGAAGGCACTCGTGAAAAGAATCCATGCCAGTATGATCGTCTGAAGCGACGGAGTTCACGCATTCCTGTGAATTTAAATATTGTTACTTTATGGACAACTAAACGTTCTTAAGCCTAAACGTTCTTTAGAGCCGTGGTAGCTCAGATGGTTAACGCTCGCTGTAAATATAACAGAACGCGAGTAACCTGGGATCGATCTCCGCCGGCACCAACAAATTGTTAATTGCAATTTGAAGTGCTGATTTACCACGTGCTCGGCGGTGAAGGAAAACATCGTGAGGAAACCTGCATATCTGAGGAATAAGAAAAAAAATATTTCGAAGACATTTGAAGTTCGCCAACACGCATTGGGGCAGCGCGGCGGACACTTCCTTGCCCTAAAACCCTCTCAGAAATGAGGAAAGGCCTGTGCCCAGCAGTGGGACGTATATGGGTTGTAACTTTAGTTTACTTTACTTTACTAAACGTTCTTAAAGATATTTTTACATTCAACCCAAGGAAATGAGATGACCAATCAACTAGAATGCTTTTTTGACATTTATCATTCATATCATATACATATATATATATATATATATATATATATATATATATATATAAATTTAATTCCGCTTGTTACTGTCTTCGTATATATTTAAACTAAATGTGAGTTTAATTTTTGCAGTATCAAATGCAATTTGTGTAAGTTGAATTTTGTTATAGTTAAAGATGACAAAAGAGCCCGACACGCCATTCCAAGTCAAGCAATCAGCAAATTTGATTAATGATTTTGGAGATATTTTGTTATAAAAGTTCTAAAAAGAAGACGAGACAAGCATCTTTTTATCTCAAGCTGATTCAAACATCTTCAAAGGTATAATAATGTATATAGACTTGTAGTGGTAGTATAAAATAAATTTTAATATTGATTTATTAAATTATACCTACGTAAATATGTTATAGTAAAATGACTACAATCGAAAAATGCTGTACTTGACAGGGGTTGCAACGCATGTTTTGATCTTTTAGAAAAATTCGCGTGCCTTAGGATAAAAACTCAACAAAATTTTGTAACATGGATTGAACGGTATAGGAACGCATATATGTATAGCAAAAACATAATGTATATTAAAAAAATATAAACATTGCTGGACACATCATGTATTTAGGTTGTAGCGCAAATGGGCCGGTTCAACTGGGAAAGGACCACCACTCTCTCATAGAATACCAGTATAAAATAGCAGCTTAATTCTGATGAGTTTCGTATGGTGATTGTAGAGAACCGGAGACCATTTTCACTGAAAAAGAGGTAGTCAATCTTAGTTTTCAGGGGTGATAATACATCTGCATTTTATTTTTAATTGATGATAGATGTAGATGTCTATGAGCCTCAGTATCTACTTACCATCAGGTGGACTGTTTGTTCGATTATCAACCTCATTCAATAAAAACTAAAATAAAAAAATAGACAACAATATGTGTTTTAATAATGTTTATTGCAATACGTCTAACATTGCATTTTACATAAATAACAACATTAAACATAAATCTTACATCCATCTACATAAAGCATTACATTTTATAATAATTTTAAACTCTACATTTTTTTTATTTTTTAAATATTTTGAAATTATAGCTAAAATTTAACAGTGGAAACAGTTTTCTCGTTCATTATAAATTTAATTTAGTAAAGCTGTTTCTTCTTTGTAAAATCTTTTCAAAAATACTAAACTATTATACACATTTCACCTTATTAAGTTGCTCTCTTCAATGATAAGCAAGCTAAACTGGCAAATGAGCTGGCCAAATTGTTTGAAGAACCGACTACAAAAAAGGACGAAATGTTCTCGATGGCAGCTTTACAAGTACTGGGGGCGGCCCCCAGGAATGTAGTCATAACCTGATAGAATATGTAGTATTTAGTTGGATAACAGTGGTTTAGGACCGTGTTTTGTGGCGGAAGGTCTATGTTCAGACGTGAGCTTATGAAAGGATGTAATGATGACGATTTTGAATCATTTACTTAGTTTGAAATATCTATTTCTAGGTCATGAAGCTCTTCTGCCTACCGTGTAGTGGCGGAGTAAAAATATCCACTACCCCATATCATCCTGTGGGTATCGTAAGAGGCGACACAGAGAAAATGAACAGCAGTATCTGATAACTAAAGTTTATAAAAAAACTGCGGTTGCAATCTGTTTGCCAAGCGAGTCACTACTGCAAATATCCCCCTTATGAAGTAATTAATGAGGAAGATTTTTGATATACCGATCATTACGGTGCCTCTAAGTTACAGGTCAGATCTTGTACCGACATACTTCAATAAACATATTTTAACACGTGGTAGAGCCACACTGCAGCTATAATATATTTGTAGCACGAATGGGTCGGCTTGACCAGGGAAGGATCACGCTCTCACGGTATACCAGCGTAAAATAGCAGCTTAATGCTGCTGTGTTTCATATGGTGAGTGTAGAGAACCGGAGACTCGTTTTACTGGAATCGAAGCATTCCATCTTAGCCCTCAGGGGTGACAACGCATCTGAATTTTCACAGCATCCACTTACCATCACGTGGACCGTTTGTTACCCTTATTCTATAAAAAACGAAGGATGTTTGAAATCGATTCAAATATAATTATTATAGAAGAAAATTTTAAATATAATTATTAGCCACAAGTTAAATCATTATAACTACCATATATTTTGACATTTATTTAAAACAAAACAGTCATTTCTAACATGTATTGTTAACTAATACATGTATATTCTTACCTTATGATAATTCACAGACATTTTACACATTGTTAAACAATATAAAAGGAATGTTTTCGAAATGTTTCAGTTTGAGAAAGATTTTTTCACAACTTCATATATCACAAATAGCTCTTGGATTGAGCTAATTTGAACTTTTGACATTGACCTTTGTCAGACTTCTGGATTTCACTTTTAACTTTAACTCGTCTTTTAACTTTGACTTGTATTTTGCCTTTCACTTCGAATTTGACTTTACTGTAAGGGTAGTCAATAATAGTAATTGGCCACTCATTGATCGTCACATATTATATGAAACAACTACGTAATGCTCTACGATGATATTCTCTTACGACTTATTCCTATTTTAAAGAAGCATTAGTACGTGAAAATCACAATTATTTCAATATATTATGTATATTACTCGAAATTATTTACGTAAAAATATAAATTATATTCACATAAAAACTTTCATTAAAATTTTATAATAAAACACTAGAAAAATCCAAAAATCAACAAAATAACATTCACGCGAAAATGGGGTACGAAATGAACGTAGATTATAAATAAATATCCATAGCATTACTATTTTTTATTGCACGAGAGGATAGAAAATTTCATATTAGTTCTACAATGCCAAATTTCATAGAAAAGTAGTCTCTAAATATAAGTTTTAAGGGTTTAAAGAGCTTTAGGTGTGCGCGGTCGAATCGACAGCTTGAATTTTAACGGAATAGCGCCGCGGTCGAATTCAACCGCTTAACGGTCAACCGTCAGTGAAATCATTGATGATCTTCTAAGAAATGAGAGGCAGCCTGTGCCCAGCAGTAAGTCGTTTATTTTTTTATAGAAGAGGGGGCAAACGAGCATGCGGCTCACCTGATGTTAAGTGACTACCGCCGCCCATGATCAACCGCAACACCAGGGGAATTGCAGGTGCGTTGCCGGCCCTTTAGAAAGGAGTAAGCTTTTTTATTGATAGTCCTCAGGTCGTATCGGTCCGGAAAAATCGCCGGTGGTAAACTATTCCACAGAGAGCGACTAGCACTATCCCACGCGGAAGAAAACTTCTTTTGAAACGTACAGTGGTGGACCGCCAAGCATCCAGATGGTGTGGATGGTATCGGAAAGTTTGCTGCGTAGTGTGTTCACGAAATTTGGCGGCTGGGATTAATCCGAACAATTCCTCAGAGCACTCTCCATGGTATATGCGAATGAAAATGCAAAGAGATGCAACATCTCTTCGCAGTGCCAGTGAATCGAGCCGATCGGAGAGCACTCGGTCGTCGACGATTCGAGCCGCTCTGCGCTGGATGCGGTCAAGTGGAAGGAGCTGGTACTGGGGAGCCCCAGCCAAGAGATGGGAACAGAATTCCATGTGCGGCCGAACCTGCGCCTTGTAAAGTTGCAGGCGGTGTGCCGGCATGAAATACTGTCCCGCTCTGCTGAGCACGCCAAGCTTTTTAGAGGCCAATTTGGCCTTCTCTTCCAAGTGACCACGAAACTGCACGTCACTCGACATGTCGACTTTACAAAAATATATTTAAATTATGTTGGTCCCCGGTTAAAGTTATGGTTAGAGGAAAATGTTATTATGACGCGCAGGGCGAGGATTCCCTCCGATACTGGCTGAGGCAACAAGGGGGAGTGCCTTGAAATTGAGGAGATACGACAAAGGGGTTCTTTTTAGCGGTTAACGTTTTTTTTTGGGGGCACTTGTTCAGCAAAGACTCGACTTCAGACACAAGTTTGTCCCGGCACTCGGAGACGTTTTCCCGAGAAATATTGGCTCGGCCGGTGTAAAAAGCATCACCAGTGCTGTCATGTGCATAGCAATGAATGTTACGGGTTTGCAACATATCATTGATATGCAGAAGAAACAGCGTTGGCGATAGTGCGCAGCATTGTAGAACACCAGCATTAATAGGCTTGCAATCGGAGCTTGCACCGTCTACAACGACCTTGATGCTCCGATCTGCAAGAAAGCTGGTGATCCAATCGCACAATTTCTCGGGAACCCCATAGGAAGGGAGCTTCGAAAGAAGCGCTTTGTGCCAAACCCGATCGAAGGCCTTCGCAATGTCCAAACTAACAGCCAATGCCTCCCCCTTGGAGCTCTTCTGCCTCCGCCCATCTGTGAGTTAGGTAGACCAGAAGATCATCAGCTGACCGACCACGGCGAAAACCGTGTTGGCGGTCACTAATCAGCTGGTGATCTCAAGGTACTCATGAGCTGGCAGTTTCCAATGGACTCCATTGTTTTGGTGAACACGGAGGTGATGCCGATAGGCCGGTAGTTGGACGGGTCTGAGCGGTCGTCTTTTTTAGGGATTGGGTGGACGAAAGCCGTCTTCCATTATTTTGGGACTACGCCGGTGCCAACTCTCGAGCACACGTCCTCAGCACAATTGGGGGATTCCGTCAGGTCCACTCGACTTGGGGATGTCCAGGAAGAGGAGTGCTTTGCGAACCAAGCGCTGTGTGAACTGCACTTCCGGCATGGAGCACTCACACCGCGGGTTGATCGTACTCCCCCCATCATCGATCGTTGGCGTACTCCCCCCGTCATCGAGAGTCGAGTTGGACGCAAAGAAAGAGCTTAGAAGATCGGCTTTCTCCTTTGCGGTATGGGCCAGTGAGTCGTCCTCCCTGTGCAGAGATGGAAGAGATGGCTGACAGAAATTTCTCTGGACAGCCTTGGCGAGAGACCAGAATGCACGGGTTCCAGAATGCGCAGGTTTATAGGTAGATAGTTGAATTGCTGTGGCTACTTACAATCTGATAGTTTGTTGACAATATCAATGACCATATAAAAAATTTATTGCATACCCCATAATAAATTATATCTAGTAAACTAAAAGTTTGATATTCGTATATTTCCTAGTCTCTACATAGTAAAAAAACATAGTCGCTTCCCGCCGTCTGTACGCTTAGATATTTTAAACTACGCAATTGATTTTGATCCGGTTTTTATCAATAGACAGAATGATTCAAGAGGAAGATTTATATACATGCATATGTTGTCGAGATCCAAAAATCACCCGTGCGAAGCCGGGGCGACGCTAGTTTATATAATAAAACAAATATCAGTACATATCATTATACGTATATTCTATAAGTAGGTATAATAAATGCGCTTACAACAAAACCGACGACATAGATAGACTATGTATCACACAGATCCTTCATCTGTGTGATACAAAGAATACTATAATACACAATAGAATGGCTGTTAAACTTATTTTGTACGAGATTCCGCGTCTCCAGGAGCACACATACAAGCAATTACGTCGTATTATCTACTTACGTATTATTACTTACTACTACAAACCTTCGTTTTGTTTTTTTTGATTAATGTTCAAAATCATCATTAAAAAATCGTTTAAATTTTAATACATATTTTATATGTAAACAGCGTGCAATTTGGTATTTCCCAAATAATTTGAAAACGATTGTTACTTCAAACACATCTCGTGTTGAAATTTATACGTGTTAACGTCAATACGTGTTAGTGACATTTTAGTGGCTACGCGGGCTACGCGGGCTCCGCCCACTCTCCCGTTCTATTATGTATGTATTATAGTATTCTATGGTGTGATATATGACAGATTTTCGCCATTGATTGATTAAGTATTGCTTTTATTATTCACTTTCCCTGTTTTTATCTATTTGTACTTTTTGTCTAATAATTAATCACATTTAATACTCTCTTTCAAACGTGGACGTAAAAACTATAATAAATTTTAGTGGATATATTTTTCTACTGTGACTGGAAACACGTGAATTTATTTTCTTAATATTTCTAAAACTTTCTTTCTCTTATTCATATTCTCATTACTCTTAATAACTATGATATGTTCATAAATACCTGTATATAAACAATCAAATAGATCTCAACGAAATTTAAGTTACCAATTCCGAAAAATGTCAAAACAAGAATTATCTTAAGTCGCAAATGGACGGTGTATCTAAGCTCAAATTAAAATCAATTAAAACGTTTATTATAAAAAAGTTAAAACATTTTGCCCCGAAATTCCTTTTAGGTACATGTTTATCAACAATAATCATATTTCTTTCTATCACATTTTCAATTGACCAAGCATTTGCTAACATTTAATTCCCAATGACTTCAGCTCTATGATGCAAATTGACATCGTTCAACGTTATAATTTTTTCATCGGAGTAACATATTGAAAAACAAAACTATAACATATTTAAAATAACTATCTTAGACTAATTTACATAATAATAAAAAAATAAATTCAGTACAACTTTAACCTGTTACGCCAGGAGAAGCAAACATCTCGCTTGGGAGATGCATACATATATGCATCACATTTAATTAATGTTGTACAATATTTGTTTAATATATATATATATATATATATATATATATATATATATATATAACATTTATTTATTGTATATTAACATTGATACAATATGTATTTCTAATATAAATACATATACGAATATATTGAGCAGAACTTCTTGCTCGTCTTAGATTTAAAATTATGCTAGCAAGCCCGAGATTCATCCACACCGGCTCTAATGTTTTGCGCAATTTTTATTATGTGCTTAAAGAATAAATGAGGAAATCTGTATGTCTCAGGAATTTTTTGAAAAATATTTTGACGGCTGTGAAATTTGTCGTGAACAACTCGAAATTATAAAAGCTGATTTCCAATCGTAGAAACAATGGCAAATTCCTTTTTAATTATTTTTTTAACTTTATATGAGACTGTAAATAGGCTCAAAATGATAGATATATTTCATTTACTTGCCAGATCAATATACAAGTTGAATTTCAACTTTATTATAGGACAAATCTAATTCACATGATAAAGCGTCATTAAAATTAAATTGATATCAGAGTCATCTTCCGACGAATAGTCTAAATATAACTCCGATTTAACACATAATAACACAAAAGTGAACTGAGAACTGTATTTAAAAGCTTACATAAAACCGTTATAGCCTGTTTGTAAAGTATATAACTAAATGTAAGATACATTTCATGCGTGATACATTCTCAGATAGTGTTAAGTACTCTATAGACCATATATATAATCACCGGAACTCAGATTAAGTAAAATAACAAGTACATTAATATTTTTCATTATTTCATAAAAGTTTATCATTTAATACAGTTCCGCATTACGTAGCTACGTTTCATGCCATTATCAACTACTTATAAAAGTAACACATCCATAATATTCATCAAGCTCCAGCACCATCACCAGATCTCACCTAGTATGATATACGAATATATCTTCATTCTTTAAATTTTATTGTATCTTTCATTCTCTTTTAAATATTAAATTCGCGATTCGGTGTCTTTTGAACAATTCTCTTCAACATCATTACCATTTCTTGGGACTTCAATACTCACAATATATTTCAGTGTGTCCGTTTGTCATTTCATTGCAATTTCCGCTTTTATTTTAGGGGATATCCTAAATGGCGGCTGTATAGGAGGTGGTATGTGTACCACATTTTGGTTACATTGTAATTGTAGCTCCATGATGTCTCGATGTAGTGACATAATCAAACGGATGATTTTTGTAAAGTACTCCACTTTCTGTAAAAACAAAAGGTTTTCATAAGATATAAATATGACAGATACTGTAAATTTACTACCAATAAAATAAACCTGATATTGTGATTGAAATTGTTGAAATAATTTATTTTTTCTACGAAATAAAATTACAAAATCATTTATCATTAGCTGACATCCTATGAAATTTTTAGAAAGAAGGTAATAAAGCGAATTGAACTGAAAAAAGTTTTTCTCAAAGTTATTTTGTCGACTTTATAATAAAATGGCCACAATTGAAATTAATTTCAATTAAAGACCCTATATATGTTGGTTGATTAATTTAAACATCATAAATGTGCTTTATAATTTTGATATTTTATTAAAAAAGGATCGATAGAAATAATCTACAAAATAACTTCAATTATCAGTGTTAGTAAATGAAAGATTTTTATTAGGATAACAAAACTACTAATTTCAAATCAAAATGATCTATAATTATGTGATGTGAATGCATGCAAAACAAAATATTGTACACTAAAGGGATAATTTATATAGAAACTACTTCCACAACAAAATAAGTCAAGAGCTGTACTAATATAATTCTTAGAGCGGTAAAACGAAGTCCCTTTATTGTACAAAAATAATTAAAAATGTTAATAAAATCGCATGCTCAATACTTCAACAGATTTATACTGCTCTAAGCATTTATGAAGAGAAAGCTTTAATAAATAAATTGACTTACTTTTGGACTTTTCCCCTCAGTGTACAATATCAAAACATCTAACAAAAACATTCTCTTATGACTGAAGATAGCGACGTGAACATTGTTGTTTTTTATTTGAAGGGTTTTATATTTCGTCAACTTTTTGAAATTATTTTTAATGTTATAACGTTATGAAAATAATTCACTCACGATTGGTAATTTATAGTAAGTTTTAATATATAAATTATCAGTATACGTAGTGTTTTCTAACACTATAAAATATAAT
Source organism: Parnassius apollo (assembly GCA_907164705.1). Taxonomy (NCBI): domain Eukaryota; kingdom Metazoa; phylum Arthropoda; class Insecta; order Lepidoptera; family Papilionidae; genus Parnassius; species Parnassius apollo. The sequence continues at coordinate 1,089,324 of CAJQZP010000898.1, read as the reverse complement.
TCTTTCACGGATTTTTCATTATTAAATGAATTAAAAGGGTCTTAATGTTGATACAAAATTGATACAAAATTAAAATTCAATATTAAACATTATGAAATATTTTTTATTGAATTATTAAAATAAAAAACAAGTTTAAAAAAATTAACTTTCGTAATTGAATCACTATTTTCAAAGCCTTGCTAAATATAAATGTTTTATGACAATAATTTTTCCTTTACCTTTGATTTCAAGAAAAATAGAGTAATTTAAGAAATGGTTTTTGATATAAAAATCTGACGATAAATAAAACTGACCTGACTGCTATGCATACTGTGACCGTTTGCTTTTTCACCACCCACAACAGTACTGCAAGGCAAAGGTTTCGCTACTCCAATCGTCACTGTTCCTGCAAAACATAAGTAAATATTAAACCATATTAGATACATACAACCTTTTATCTTCAGTCTTGTATCAGCGCACTACTGAACTACTAGAGAATGCCTGTATTAATAGGCATCAGAATAGTCTTTAGTATACTAATCTTTGTATTTCAGTCTTATGGTTCGGCAAAAGCCAATGTGGTATTATTCATTAGTAAAGATCATGAATGAGCCGTGGTAGCTTAGATGGTTAACTCTCGCTGTAAATATAACAGTCAGCGAAGGCCCGGGCTGGGTTCGATCCCCGCCGGCACCAATGAAATTGTTAATTGCAATTTTAATTGGATTCTAATATACCACGTGCTCGGCGGTGAAGGAAAATTCCGCGAGAACACCTGCATGTTTGAGGAATAAGAAAAAAATATTTCGAAGACATGTGAAGTTCGCCAACACGCATTAGGGCAGCGTGGCGGACACTTCCTTGCCCTAAAACCCTCTCAGAAATAAGGGGAGGCCTGTGCCCAGTAGTGGGACGTATATAGGCTGTATCTTTACTTTTTATTGACTTTTTAAAGATCATGTGTATTTTAATTTTGTTTTTGATTGGCACAAAACTGTATAGCCCAACAGCCTCACAAATAATTTGTGCATGATATTACATGAAAAAAATCTTACCGTAGCAACTTGAAATTACTTGCAAAATGTCAAAAAATTAAAAAAGTCTGAAAAGCAGTGAGAGTATTTTTAAGATCAAATTGATATTTTATGCCTGAAAACCACGATTTGATATGATGAGTAGCTAAGCACGAATGTTACTAAATATTTACAAAGTCGATTTTACTTTAACTTTTAAGTAAAAGTAAAAGTCGACATTACTTTTTGTTAAAAGCAATTTTTTTACCCTTTTGTGTAGACTAAGAAATATCACAATCCTAAAGTTGCCTAAATAGTCACATCAAAAGAAATCTGTTCACAACATTGAAACTTTTATAATTTATTAGTCCGTAAAAATCTACTGCTGACAATCACCATATCACCATCTCCCGTATTTCGAAGTTCCGCACGTTTGACGCTAATTTTCGTCATCGGCCTGCGTTTTTTATATTTGCTATGTACAAAATATATAAATGGCTATCTACCGAAATTATAATGATGGATTATTTCTTGCTGGGACCATACGGTCCTCTTAACATTATAAATGAATGTTTTTGAAAGACAAAAACAACACTACCAGAATTTAAAGCCTTTTTTTTCACTAATGACGACGTTACGCTATCTTAAGTGTCGTGTATTATAACATTAAAAAATAGTATTGGCCATGAAATACTTTTATCTTCGCGCATTCATAATGTTTACAAAAGTGTCGGCCTTAATTCCGTTTACACTCTAGTGTGTCTGTTTGGATTGTTTTTGATAAGATAGCGGGTACTATTTTTATTTGAAATTAAATGCGAAATTAAACTATCGTCAAGCACTATATTGAATAAAAAATAGTGTTGTCGCTGCTATAAAAATTATGCGGTTGCTAAAAGACTGGTTTAGTCTATTCCACAGTAGGTACTCGTAACGCCTGAATGTAACCATCAATTATGGAATAACCAAAAATTTTAAATCAATCCTATAATTATATCCTATATACAGTATAGTAACTTTTTCAGCTCGTACATAAGAAAATCTTCGGCCTTCTTCCATAATTTCTATTTTATTGATATCTTAGCAGGTCTGACAAATCAAAAAAGTCAAAGAAATCCCATAACGCCCGGCGAAAATAAACAGAGCTCAGAATTTAGTCCTGAAGTGACCCCTCCAATAGTCCTTTGTGGACTCACTCCTAATTCCCGTTGATAGATTGTGGATAGAGAGGCGCTTGCTACTTATTTCAATACCTGCAATTAGTTATGTAAGCATGTAACTTTCCTATTTACTTATATTATTTATCTTAACTGCGGGCTTAACCAATTTTCTACAGTCGTAAACGTTAATAGGAAACTAAAAATGAATGAAAATGACATATCTCAACCTCAAGACTTCACGTATATGTCATTTCCATATTTTTACTCATTTCTAAACTTGGCTAAGTTTGTTGCAATATTTTAAGTGATACGTAATAAAATAAGTAAACGTTTGACACTAAGAATTAAGTTATAGTTTAAAGTAGGTCATCATCATCATCATCATAATTATAGTACTTCACAAGTATACTGTTGATAATAGGGCTCCTATAAGAAATGCAACAAAGCACGATCCTGAGCCACCAATATCCATCGACTTTCTGCATGTCTTACCAGGCCGTCACGATCGTGTGTAATATCCATGTCACATTTATGCTGGTAGTTGTTGGGACCACTGTTCTCACCTTTTGGCGCGCTCTTAATGGCTGCGACGGCCTGTGCGAGCGGCGCGCGTGCGACGTCCTGCCCGTTGACGGAGACGAGGCGGTCGCCGGGCGCCAGGCGGCCGTCCGCCGCCGCCGCGCCGCCCGCCACCACCGACCGCACCACGATCACAGAACTGCCCGGCTCGCTCGGGTCCTGAGCGGAACACGCACCGGTTTTTTTTACTATTTTAAGCCAACGCATAACTACAATCCCACCAGATGGTAAGTGGTGGTGTAACCTAAGATGGTGAAGGCACTGACTTAACAAAAGCCTTTTTACTCCTGTCTTGAAGACAACCATATTGTAATTGGATGGAAAGGCAGATATTTGCTACATATTTCGCTCTACGTACTACTAATACTTCGTCTTCGTCGGAATACTCATATACTTTCTACGCTCTATTGCGTCTTATTTAATGTGTCAAGTCCTCCCTATCTAAAAGAACGTTTTAGAGGAGACGGGCGAAAATTCATAGAAAGCTGAGCCTGATGTTACAGCAACGATTACTGTATTATTTTATTTATATATCAATACCATTTTCAAAAAAAAAACTAAAATGTTTACGAGTGCTTCATGGTAGAAAAAAAATATAGATTGTTATTTTGCTTATGCTATGCATACAATGTTATTCTCACACCAAGCTTTCACATTACACTTTAATAAAATAATTATTAGACGTTATTGTAAACTAGACTTCACCATAATTTTATGTATTGTAGGACATTCACAAATAGAAGATTTAGACGCCGCCGTCCAATTAAATTCTAGAAGTTTGAAATAATTATAAAAAAGCAGAAGGAGGATGAATTAAGAACATTTTCTCTTCTCCACCGTCCACTTCATCATAAACAAATAAAATATCGTCTAAAAACGGTGCAGGCGGTATTAAATTCTCTTGACGCCTTGCCAAGAACTCATAACTTGCTTGCTACTGTGGCTTTGCACTTAATAAACCACCCGAAGCTGAGGTTTAAACATATCTCAATCCCCAATAACTGAAAGCGGTCGGTGTATTCCAGTGACACATTTCTAAGAAGAAAAGTAGGAGCCAATGTGAGCTGGCTCCTTTTCATAGAAAAAAAGACACGCTTGTGTTTTGGAGACATTGCACATTACAGGCATTCGGATAATGCCTGTAATGTGAGGTTCACACGCTCAGCCATACCTTTTCTTTTGGATTGTATTTAATCTTGACTGGTCCGAGTACTTGGTTGGTATCTCTCCACAACTGTGCTCTAGTCTGCATACCAATAGATACCGGGTATAAGAAGATCATAATAATGAAGAGAGAAGAGAGTTGCGTAGAGAACCGTTGTTAGTCACCATAGGATCGGATGAGGAACCATCGATGACGACTCGCAGAAACCGTTCACTCAAAAGTACTTTACCCATTCAGTCAAACACGCCAGGGGTAAGTCGTAAGCCGAAAACTCAAAATGCTAGCGTGCCAAATCCTGTCATAGGCCCTCGACATGTCGTGAGAAACAGCAAGTGCTTCTCCACTGATCTCGAGTACCTCACCACAAATGTGTGTAGCATACGCTAGAAGATCCCCAGCTCCTCGTTTAGCACTACCCGCGGGACACGTGTAGGGTGTCAGTATTCAAGTGTTTCCTACGGACGCGAGCAGCCTCACTGCCTAAAAGATTTTGGGTAATCGTTATTGCAGCCTATTAAAGTCCACTGCTGAAAATAGGCCTCCCCCATAGATTGCTTTATAGGAGAGAAATTTACCATAGTTGCCACGCTTGGCAAGCGGGTTGGAAACCGCGGTTTTTTATTTTTAGTCATTATAAGGAATACGCTGCAGCCCAAATCCTGATTTGGTTCCCTCCGTCGCCTCTTACGATAGCCACGAGATGATATGGATTCTGAATATTCTTACACCGCCACTACACCGTAAACAGACATCATCGTTAATAAATTACGAAGCTTTTAGTAGTCACACAAAATATAAAGCCATTATACTATTTTCTCATACAATAGCTGTGCAAAAAAAAAAACAAATCATACGGATAAAAGTATTTCGATTTACTATAGTTTCAAATGCCCATATAAATCATATTTTGTTATAATTATATTCGAATAATTTTGTCACCTCAGATCAATAAAGGAAGATAGATGAAGTACACCTAAAGTGATGCAGAAAACATGTTTCAACTTCTTGACCGCATTACGTTCATGCACACATACATATTTCTTTCTACACTGCTGTACGCACACATATGCACCTAAACCATGTTATTGGTTGTAAAAGATTTTTGTTGCATATGTGTACGAAAGTACGTGTTCTTACAATCAGTTAAGCATGGTTTTTGCGTCGTTTTTTCCCTTGTTGGTCTGAGTTCGTCACCAAATTAATTCGTATTTAATAAGTCAAAATCCGAGGACTAGTTAAGAAACTACGAGCGGACATAGAAATGAATATACATACATTCATTTAAGCCAAACATATTATCTTCCTTTTGAGATCCTACTAAGTCGCTTATATCAAAATTATAAGCTAACCTATAAAATATAACTGTATAACTATATTCAGTACTGTGCTTACCAGGTAGTCTAGAATTGAAAAACCGAGGCCTCTTTCCTCCTTCTGCAGCTGGATATATTCTATGTTGTCGCTCCACATCGCAAGGCCACTTAAAGGTTCTAATGATCTAGATCGATTTCGTTCTAAGTCATCCGAACAGAATTCTGTAACAAAAATACGTTCGTATTTGTATAGATAAATGAAGTAAGTTTGGTTTTTCAGGCATTATATTGTGACTAATTTCCTTTTCATTGTGAAAGAATTCATTTTCTCTCTAGAAACCAAATAGACACAACCCTCTTATTCACCCGCCAAACATAATATTGCAGAAAAATAGTAATAATATTTTAGATTTCAGGGGTTTTCTCCAAAGTATATTACAAAGGTTAGTAGTACAGAACAGTCAAGTAGTAATTTTACCATCTCGTACTAACAAAACAACAACAAAAAATTGGTTGACCCTGCAGGCTATCCCTGGAACTTTCCGCTAATTTTAAATTCAAAGCGCTCCAAATTTCACCAAATTTTGTTGCGAAATCTGGAAGTTATGTTAAAAAGGTTTTTTTTAATTCTCCTAAATTTCTCCTTCGATATCTCACGAACGAATGAACCGATTTTCATTTTATAAACGGCATTCGACGTTATTTTTTGAGGTTAAGATCTGATTCGTTTTTGAAATCAATCAGTAAAACTGTTTAAAAATTATTACAAAAAAAAAACAGTTTTCAAAATTATTATTTTTGAGATTTCTCAAAATCCAATCGTCAGAATGAATTCATATTATCACCAAATCTATTCCACATTGAGATCTTTAGAACGCCGCAAACCGCATCTCAGTTGATCAAGACGTTCAAACACACACACAAAAACACACCCACACACACACACACACACACACACACACACACACACACACACACACACAGACACACACACACATACACACACACACAGACACACACACACACACACACACACACACACACACACACACACACACAACACACACACACACACACACACACACACACACACACACACACACACACACACACACACCAACCCACATACACATACATACATACATACATCAGTACGGACGTCCACGTGAAATTAGTCAGAATAGCTTCTTAAGATCTTAAAACGTCGAGGTCTGAAGAAAACTCGATTTTCGAAAATCGGGGTGAAACCAATAACCTTATTAAACTGCCTTATTTTTGAACATTTTCAATTTTCTTAGCGGGAAGTTAAAAAACGACCAAGCCTTGTAGTAGCCGCATGTGATGTGTAACACCTGACATTTTACTTTAATAATAAGCAACGTTAACACTATATCCTGTAAAGAGCTATTAGTTTTTAAAATCATAATTAATGTTTGCGACGGCCTAACAACGCTAAGAAACAAAGTGATAAAGAATATTGTTTTTTGTATTAATAGTGAAATTACCGACTGGGTGAAAACGTGTATTGATATAGTTGTGTAGCATGTTTATAACTCTTAGTATATTTGTATAGAATGTCGTTTTGATAACAAGTGATGTAAACAACTTTTATTGTATTAAGAAAAATCGACCAATCGCAGCGCGTCTTATCGTAGAACTCTCTAGAAGTTTTTAATTAACTGCGTAATAGTTCATACTAAAAATAATGAAAATAATTTTATGTTCTAAAAGAGTTGTAAATATGACATTGAATTAGCATATGGCTTATAAATTAAGAAAGTGTAGGAATATTTTGTATAATTAAACACATTTGGTAGTTATATAAAAATCAAAGAATTAATGTACCCAAATATTATGAAAATTTGGGACATTTCATTTAATAACTTTTGACATGTTAATGTTTTGGGTAACCTTTATATACTATACTAATAAAGTACCAGACTACCGATTTGATGATGTATAGCATGTTAGTGTAGCAATTAGTTTTGTATAGAAAATATTGTAATTTATGCCATTTGCATAGTGAAAATGTTATGAAAGAGGCAAAACGGAAAATGACAAGCGGCTTACTGTAAGGTATAGCCAAAGTTTACCTTAGGGGCTCGGGACCCAGTAGTAGTAGTGGTGTGAAGAACTACCAGTGACAAGTAGTAGTATCCGGTAGTAGCTGAAGTGACTAGTAGCAGTATATAGTGAATAGTGAAAGTGTTAGCTAGCCGAAAAAGGTCGTAACTGACATTCGCAGTTACATATAGTGAAAGTGTTAGCTAGCCAAAAAAGGTCGTAACTGATATTCGCAGTTACATATAGTGAAAGTGGTAACTGATATCCGCAGTTACACAAGTGATAAAATCAGCTAGTTTAGTTGATAATAGCTGCTAGTCAGTAGTGTTAGAAAACCAGCTACTACCAATAGATATTTGATACCACCGTACAATTTAAAGAAATCTTTTGAAATATACAGTGACCAACCAATAGTGAACAACCGTAGTTCAACAACCGTGGTCAATAAACAATAGTTATAAAATTTCGCGACTAATCAATCAGTCGAACCGCTGGCCACTACCTTGCTATTTGTATTTGTAAATCGTGCATTTTGATTTGAACCTCAGTCTACAATATCTCAGCGGCACCCACAAAGACGACAGTGAAAGTACCCACCGGAACCTATAGGTGTAGGACGTGAGCGACTCGCGAAGTATTTCGACAACATTTTCTCCGAAGAGTTTCGCCCGTCCGGTACAATTAACATAAATTAATCTCAAAATTTATAAAAGATAAATACTGAAATATTTATTCGAATAGATATTCATTATGACTCACTTGAATTTTTTTAACTATGATCTGCATTTTTTTCAGACATTTATTATCAACAGTAAATACATTTATGTAATACATGTTAAAAATACATTTATTTTACATAATGGCATACTTTACTACCACCGCGCACGCACATTGGTCAAATCAAATAGCACGCACTTCCTGGCTTCCTTTTACACACTTCCCTCCTTTTTCACGAAATCACTCCTATAGATTGCGAGAAAGCGAGAGGAAACATGTTACATATCAATCTAAAACTGGCATTTATTACTATGTTCAAAATAGTAAAAAAACTGAACAACATCCACTGCTATGTTTTTATTATTATAAAAGGGTCAATGCGCTTTAGTCTTCTTCACTTGTTGATTCATAAGTCGAGTGCAGGTGGATATGCCAAAGAAATCACTTATTATCATTTAGATTGTTAGCTCGTTTATCACATTAGCGTTATTTTAAAACCCTTAGAGAGATGTTATGGCATAACTCTTCTTCTATCTTTTGTTTAAATGCGTTTGACAAAATCTACTTATAATATTCATGAAAGTTTGTATCTATTGTATTTTATAAATGTGTGTAGAAAGTATTCGAAATGAGGCCAGTAGTTTATGTATGCGCTATTCTTTATAAAGATCAGAGTATTAAACACGTTATAGTTTATTCAATGTCCAGAATTTTTGGTCCCTCGAGTCGGAGTTGAACTATTGGAATTTATTTATACATGTCAAACATTTGACGATAAAGGACGGTAGTTCTTCTTTTATACATTATAACGCTAATACATTGCCTAATTAATACATTCGAAGTAAAACTCGGAAATATAAGTGCAATGCATTCTGCTAATAAACGTGACTCTGTCTACCTTCGACAAAATAAGAAAACATACTACCGAAATTCTAAAAATTTGCTACAGGCATAACTATCAGTGCCAAGCATATTTATTAATGGTGTAATTTTGTTAAAGCCTGTATCCAGAGCCGGATGAACCTAAAGTCAAATTAAACAACCGTCTTTAGGTCTTGCATCACTAAAAAGCTCCGCCGTTTTAGAATAATCGAACCTTAAAAATATGTATAAACCGATTTGAAAGAACTAAAAGAAATGTAATGATTACATTTTTTTTAGGTCGGTTATCGTCGCTATATATTTCCTACATGTCGTACAGATATCTTCACAAATAGAAGAGTTTGATAGTTTTTTCATGGGCCCAATCATCAGATCATAACTTAACTTGTGTGAGCTCACATAGGAGGTACTATCGCTAGAATTGTCGCAAAAAAAAAACAAGAAAAAGTATTTCGACGAATTGAGAGCCTCCTTCTTTTTTGAAGTCAGTTGAAAAAGGGAGAGGGGTTCAATACACGTCATTCGCTTAATACTGCCTAGCCTATATCTCACACTGGATTGTAAAAAAAATTGCTTTACCGTCATGATCATGTCCAGCAGACATAACAGTCGTAGCACTACACAGCGAGGCAACCGAGCTTTCGGACTTGGCTTTGATGAGACGCTGCGGCGGTGTGAGGAGGTCTTGTAAGCTTCCTCCTACTATTGCACTCTGTAAACAAACATATTTTAATATTTACGAATACAAGTACTAAATTTTAATTCACGTAATTTACCTAATAACACAATCATCATCATCATCATCATCTTTATCATTATCATTTCAGCCCGTTTAAAGTTCACTGCTGAGCATATGCCTTCTGAAAATTATAGGGTATGGTTCAAAGTTCAAGTTCAAAACCCAAATTGTTGCCACAAATTGAAGCGACACTAGCATAATGGCAGGGTGCGGACCGCGAACTCGAAAGGTCGCGTGTTCAAATCCGCCATTCGACTACTGTCGTGAACCACTCCTAACACAAGCATTTTAAGTTTTTTGAAAAAAATAAAGAAATCTTTATTGAAATTAAAATTGTTAGAGCATCTGCTAGTAATCATATAACATCTATACGAATTGACCGATTTATGTTAAATAACACAATGGCTGTATTTAGCAGAAAAAAGCGCTAGGAAGCGCTTACTATCGCTGAAAAACAAACTTTACAGTTTTTGGCCAGGACACATTTTATACCTTCAGTAGCACTGACACAATCCGCCATTTTGCTTATTTGTTTTGTTTGTTTTGAAGTAGAGTTTATAAGTTGTTTTGTGCAATTAGTTTCAAGTAATATTAAAATAAATAATGTCAGTTCAAATATATTATTCATGATTGGCAAGTTTTTAATATTATGAATACTTTTTTTTATAGAAAAGAGGGCAAACGAGCATGCGGCTCACCTGATGTTAAGTGACTACCGCCGCCCATGATCAACCACAACACCAGAGAAATTGCAGGTGCGTTGCCGGCCCTTTAGAAAGGAGTACGCTCTTTTCTTGAAGGTCCCCAGGTCGTATCGGTCCGGAAAAATCGCTGGTGGTAAACTATTCCACAGAGAGGTTGTACGCGGAAAAAAACTCCTCTTGAAACGTACAGTGGTGGACCGCCAAGCATCCAGATGGTGTGGATGGTATCGGGACGTTTGCCGCGTAGTGCGTTTACGAAATTTGATGGCTGGGATTTATCCGAACAATTACTCAGAACACTCTCCATGGTATATGCGAAAGAAAATGCAAAGAGATGCAACATCTCTTCGCAGTGCCAGTGAATCGAGCCGATCGGAAAGCACTCGGTCGTCGACGATTCGAGCCGCTCTGCGCTGGATGCGGTCAAGTGGAAGGAGCTGGTACTGGGGAGCCCCAGCCCAGGGATGGGAACAGTATTCCATGTGCGGCCGAACCTGCGCCTTATAAAGTTGCAGGCGGTGTGCCGGCATGAAATACTGTCCCGCTCTGCTGAGAACGCCAAACTTTTTAGTGGCCAAATTGGCCTTCTCTTCCAAGTGACCACGAAACTGCACGTCACTCGATATGTCGACTTTACAAAAATATATTTAAATTATCTTGGTTCCCCGGTTAAAGCTTATTTAGCGTCCTAGAGGAAAATAGTTATTTACCATTTGACAGCGCTTACCGCTTAGGGATGGCCATTTTGCTTACAAGCGCTTCCTAGCGCTCTTTTCTGCTAAACACAGCCAATGTTTTAGTCGAAACGGAGGAGTAGAGAGGGCTATGCTAAGATCCGATAGATGGCGCTCTAGTTAAGTTACTAACAAATTCTATACTGTGTTAGCAGTGATCTATAAATTTCTAATTTAAAGCTTTTTTAGGTAATTCGACGATAACACAAAACAATGAATCAGTTTTAGTTCTCAAATTATGGTATCAATTTTAAAACTGATGTTAGATATCGAAGTTCTTAAAAACTTTAAATTACCTTGAACGAAATAAAATTTTGTGACCTTGACTTTAAATACAGAAAAAGTGAAAGTAGATGTATATCAAACATAGGACGTTCGGATAAAAATGACTAAACAGGAACAAATGTAAAGAGTTATACTTCGGAGAAGTGTGACAGAGAAGGAATAAGATAGTTTTGCCAAAAATCGGCAAATATTATCGAGGTTCAGCTATAGACCAGTCATTATGAGAAATCTTATAATGGTAGAGATGCACTGTCAGCATGTCTTAGGAAGTGGAAGATCACAAAATTATTAAAAGAAGAAAATTATTAAATAAAATGCATCATAAAATTATAGATAACAAAAGAAAAAAACAAATTTTACGGAATTTTACAGATTTTATATTTGACTTATTTTAACTTATTTTTATACCCAACCATAGGGGTAGAAAATAAATAACTTCAGCTTTTGAATATTAATTTTATGATACAATCTCCGCAGATTGAGCTCACAGTATCTTGAAGTCTTGCATTGGTAAGCTTTGGTTTGGATTGAATTTTATCATAGGACGTCAAACACCTCATGCCCCGGATGACAATCCGCGCTGGCAAAATGCATCCGAAAAATCGGAAATCATTAAATAAATATAAGTAAAATTAAACGCAGTTTATTTTGTATTCAATGTATATTAAATAGTTAATACTTACCTTTGCGAAATTCTCTTCATTGCTATTTTGGTTCTCTTCCTGTCTCTTTCTCACACACACTAATAGCACAGGTGACGTAACAGCTCTTAACCTAGTCACTACTTCCACGTGATGTGACCCCAGTACTCTCCAACCGTTTACCTGGAAAATGGAGAAAAGTCTTTAAAATATTAAACAATTTTGACCTTGTTTTAAGCCTTTATGGTCAAAGTTTTAGATGCGGCAGGTTATTTCAGTGGTGTTTAGAAGCACAGTTTTTGAATTGTGAGGACCAGATGGAATGCTCGTAGTAAAAAGGGTCTCCGGATTTCTACACTCACCATACGCAACACAGCAGCTATTTCTGCTATTTTGCGCTGGTATTCTGTGAGAGCGTGGTCCTGTCCGGTCGAGCCGACACATTCGTGCTACAACTATAATATAGCTGTAGCGCGGCACCACGTAAGAAAACGTAGTACCTACGTTGGTCAGTGGTAAAAAGTAATAGTTTACGTACGTCGCAATATTGGGCTCATGCATCCTATTATTTTTAAAATATTTTTGGCACCGGCATGGATCAAATCTATTTGTTTCATCATTACAGCCCATCAAAAATCTACTGGTGAATAAATAGGCCTCCCTCATAGGTTGCCCCACTTTTGCCATAGTTGCCACATTTAGCAAACGGGCTGGCAGCCGCAGTTTTTTGTACTATTAAACGTTATTAGTAATATACTGCTGCCCATTTCTTACTTCAGGTCTTCGCCTCCTACAACACCCACGGGATGATATGGGGTTTAATTCCGTACTACAAATTAAAGCTATCTGATTTCCCGAACATTTACCGCGTGGTTTGTCCACATTTGACGGTTTTTACTTGTGAAATTTATGTAAGTAAACGCATCTACATACAAATGGCCAGTTAGAAAAACGTACGTTATATTTTCTTAAACTTAAATTGAGTAGAATATAGTTATCGATTGGTAAACAAATTTGTATAGGGGTGACAAACGAGCACGCAGTCCACCTGATGATAAGTGGATGCTGTGGCCCCATAGACATCATGTATCCTCAAATCAAAATGCAGATGCGTTATTGTGAAGATGGAATGACTTCATTCCGGTAAAAAGAGTCTCCGGTTCTCTATACTCAACATACGAGACACAGTAGCATATAGCTGCTATAATGGTAAAAAGAGTCTCCGGTTCTCTATACTCAACATACGAGACACAGTAGCATATAGCTGCTATAATGATAAAAAGGGTCTCCGGTTCTCTATACTCAATATACGAGACACAGTAGCATATAGCTGCTATAATGGTAAAAAGAGTCTCCGGTTCTCTATACTCAATATACGAGACACAGTAGCATATAGCTGCTATAATGGTAAAAAGAGTCTCCGGTTCTCTATACTAAACATACGAGACACCGTAGCATATAGCTGCTATAATGGTAAAAAGAGTCTCCGGTTCTCTATACTCAATATACGAGACACAGTAGCATATAGCTGCTATAATGGTAAAAAGAGTCTCTGGTTCTCTATACTCAATATACGAGACACAGTAGCATATAGCTGCTATAATGGTAAAAAGAGTCTCCGGTTCTCTATACTCAACATACGAGACACAGTAGCATATAGCTGCTATAATGGTAAAAAGGGTCTCCGGTTCTCTATACTCAATATACGAGACACAGTAGCATATAGCTGCTATAATGGTAAAAAGGGTCTCCGGTTCTCTATACTCAATATACGAAACACAGTAGCATATAGCTGCTATAATGGTAAAAAGAGTCTCCGGTTCTCTATACTCAGTATACGAGACAAAGTAGCATATAGCTGCTATAATGGTAAAAAGAGTCTCCGGTTCTCTATACTAAACATACGAGACACAGTAGCATATAGCTGCTATAATGGTAAAAAGGGTCTCCGGTTCTCTATACTCAATATACGAGACACAGTAGCATATAGCTGCTATAATGGTAAAAAGAGTCTCCGGTTCTCTATACTAAACATACGAGACACCGTAGCATATAGCTGCTATAATGGTAAAAAGAGTCTCCGGTTCTCTATACTCAACATACGAGACACAGTAGCATATAGCTGCTATTTTATGCTGATGTTCTATGAGGGCATGGTCCTTCCCCGGTCGAGGTGACCCATTGATGCTTCAACTGTAATATAGCTGTAGCATGGTTCTCGCACGTAGAAATGTACGCTAGCATAAAGAAAATCTGCTTCCTAATTTAATGATGTCTAAACACCGCTGCATCGTTCTTATGTTTCCGAACTTAGCTGAATAAAAGTTAGTTCTCGACTACCGCGTGAGTCTAGTAGTCATTAGCGTGAATGCTGATTAGTGGGGGTTCGAATCCGAAGCTAGGCCAAAAAAATAGGTTATTAGGTTTTCTGTCCAATTTTTTTTCAATAGGAGCCTGGAGTCAGGTAGTTAGCTGTGTTTGTGTACATCGGAGCATCAAGACTTCAAATCATTGGCCCAGCGTCTAATATCCAGTTTATGAAAAGTGGGATTAGGGAGTGCACATGTATACACTCGACTATAGACTCGTGCACTATAATTATGTCTTCTGCAGACGGCTACTCTCTACAGTTCACTAATTTAAATAGGTAATTAGAAAGGAAACGGACCAGGAAGCTAAAGTAGCAATAGGCAATCTTTACAGCTCGCAGAATCTACAACAGATGGGGGAGAAAAGTTCTTAGGTAGCAGCCTCGAAACGATAATTGCAGTGTAGGGTAGCCCCCCAATAGATGGAGAGAAGACCTGGTATGACTTGCGGGAAGTTGATGAATGCAGGTGTAGGACTGTCTGCAATGAGGTTTCTTCGGCCTTGTTGAGGCTGTGATTTAATGATGATAATGTAAATGATGATGATAAAAATAAAATACAATAACAAATACAAAATTTGACCTCCTTAAAGTTCAAAACTTTATTATACAAAGTTTGTATATAAAGGGGTATTTAGGAAATATGATAACAGGCAAAATAAAATGAGGTAATGGCTAACAAACTATTTTTAATTTGTTTCGAGTTATTAATTGTGTAACATATATGATCGTGAACTGCTCTTTTTTTTTCTTAAAAATAGTTCTGCTGGGTTTCTAGCTGGTTCTTCCCACGACAAAGGTTTTTTTCCTTAACAGTGGTAAATTAAGCAAAATAAGTGACTTTCAATAAGTATTTATAATATAAATTGAAATAATAATTCTGTTTCTGTTTCAAAAAACCAAGTGCCTCTTACCTCTAACAACTCATCCCCAACTTTGTGTAGTCCTAATTTTGCGACGGGACCGTTAGGAGCTATAGCTCGTATGTAATGCCTGGCTTGCACTTCCTTGCCACCTACTACCCTTACAGTTCCTTCCAATGAGATTCCTAGACCGCTGTCTTTTTCTTTCATTATTGTCCCCACCTGAAAACAAAAATTTAATCTTATCTTATACTTTTAAACGAGTAATTCTTGTATATATATAATCGGAATATCGGAAACGGGTCCAACGATTTTAATAAAATTTAGTGTCCAGGGGGTTTCGGGGGAAATAAATCTAAGAAAGAAGAAGATCTAGCTAGGATTCATTTTTATAAAATGTCGTTTTGTCCGTGTTTTCAGGAAATGAAAAACTGCTACAATAAAAGAAGGTAAATTTTGACAATATGTTAATGTTTATAATAGCTCAAATGGGATATCGTGTAGTCCTCAAATCGTAGTCCCCGGTTCGAGTCCTGTCTTCGGTTCGACTTTTTTCCTTCTTTTTTTTAAGTTTTCTTTTTATAGAAGAGGGAGCAAACGAGCATGCGGCTCACCATCATCAACCGCAACACCAGGGGAATTGCAGGTGCGTTGCCGGCCCTTTAGTAAGGAGTACGCTCTTTTCTTGAAGGTCCCCAGGTCGTATCGGTCCGGAAAAATCGCTGGTGGTAAACTATTCCACAGAGAGGTTATACGCGGAAGAAAACTCCTCTTGTAACGTACAGTGGTGGACCGCCAAGCATCCAGATGGTGTGGATGGTATCGGGACGTTTGCCGCGTAGTGCGTTCACGAAATTTGGCGGCTGGGATTAATCCGAACAATTCCTCAGAACACTCTCCATGGTATATGCGAAAGAAAATGCAAGAGATGCAACATCTCTTCGCAGTGCCAGTGAATCGAGCCGATCGGAATGCATTCGGTCGTCGACGATTCGAGCCGCTCTGCGCTGGATGCGGTCAAGTGGAAGGAGCTGGTACTAGGGAACCCCAGCCCAGAGATGGGAACAGTATTCCATGTGCGGCCGAACCTGCGCCTTGTAAAGTTGCAGGCGGTGTGCCGGCACGAAATACTGTCCCGTTCTGCTGAGCACGCCAAGCTTTTTAGTGGCCAATTTGGCCTTCTCTTCCAAGTTACCACGAAACTGCACGTCACTCGATATGTCGACGCCGAGGATTTCGATACTGGCTGAGGCAACGAGGGGAGTGCCTTGAAACTGAGGAGATACGACAAAGGGGTGCTTTTTAGCGGTTAACGCGCAAACTTGTGTCTTCTGGGGGTTAAACTGGACTATATTTAGTCGCCCCTAATCCGAGACTCTGTTCAGCAAAGACTCGACTTCAGACACAAGTTTGTCCCGGCACTCGGAGACGTTTTCCCGAGAAATATTGGCTCGGCCGGTGTAAAGAGCATCACCAGTGCTTGATTAAAACTACTTTTACGGATTTTATCGCGTTTTATTTATATTACGCGTTTTATTTAATTTTCTTAATCATAGGATCCCAGCAGATGGTGGACACCCAGCCATTTTGTCTATCGAAATTAGGATGATTTTAGATTTCAATGGCCTCGCGAATCATCCACGGGAGGTTTTGGTGTTCTATAGCGACTCTGTACGTGTTCACGGATAAAACTATTAGAACTAAATCCCAACCCAAGCATACAACTGCAAGATTTCCAGATACTACAAAATCGTATTGCGTAGATCGGACCAAAAATTAATAATTTTAATCTGGTGGTGTCTGGTGGTTAACTATGACATTGGTCATTGTGCACTCACTAGCCGTGACCATAGGTGATGTAAAGTGCTAAAAACGTCGGAAATATAAAATAAGCGTATACACGCGATAAAATCCGTGAAAACTAGTTTCTTCGTCTTCTTTTCCATAATGAGTAAAAGCAAAAGACATAGAATTTTTCCGCTCTAGGAAGGATTTGCCTTAATTGTCACGTTTTGTATTCATCACAATCGGTTTCGTCATTCCAAAGTCCAGCGCGCACAGACAGAAAGACAGAAAATTTTAAAATGTTTATAAAGGATGTTGCTCAGCGCCACATTGTTCGCCCTGGAACCAAGAGCATCGGAAAATTGTGTGTTGTATTGTCGATCATTACGGAATTCCTATACGATCTTATTTTTATAGCGGACTAGCTGCAGAAAAGATATATTTCAAAAAAGTATCAGATTTTGAGGTTATAATAGAACTACTAATACTATGTTTTTTATCATTTAGTAGGATTTTTAAGAAACAGAAAAGCGATATCCTGAAACGTTTAACGGTTTTTAGTATAACAGAGCCGCAATTTACTCAAAATACACTTTTAATTGCATATGCATAACAAAGAGAATATAATCACTACGTTTAAGAGGTGAGAGTAAGTCAGCTCAAATTCTAATTTCGCCCCCACTTCCCCCGCGCGTCGTATGCTATGTACCGACATGTTTGTAATCACTAATACTCTAAGTAGATGGTCGTTAGATACTTATTTCATTATGTTTATCATATATATGCCTGTTTCTTAACGCCAATCCAGTCGCTTCTTATTTTTATAACGGTTATTTCCCATTTTAATTTTACGTCTTCCTGTTGCGTAATGTGTTTTCTGATCGTAAGCGACACAACTTCTCCCTTCAAAAGCCGGAGCAATACTAACGGAGCGACAGGAACCAAGCTTACGCGCCGATAGTTTAGGTAATTTCTTTTTACAGTGAAAATAATGATATTTTAAAAAAAGTAAATAACATAAGCACTGCTTTATGGTTAGTTCAGTTAGTATGCAAAGTTTCATGATCTTATTTAAAGTATTTTATGAATAACAGCGGTTTATTGTTCAGTTTGGAAATAACTTTGGATTTTTTTTTTCTATCGAGAAAATTTTACGGAATCGTGTTTTCGTCTAACATAAACCTTAACATTAATCCTCAACTTTACCACATATTTATTTCAAAATTAATGCTGCAATACTTTCGGCATAACCGAGGATCTTGCTAAGCCATTTGAGGTTATATTTCCCCTTAAGAGGCGGGACTTCCATGGTAGAAGTAAATGTATGAAAGGGCGCTAAACTACTCTACCAACATCAAGACTCAAGACATGAGATTTTATTTTTGAATAACAGTGACGACAACATAGGCGAATTATACTAGTGCTGTAAATGTCTATTCGCGAATAATTTTGTCGATATAATGTTTACCAATATATTATTTATCGTAATTTTTATGTAATAAAATTTAAATCTCTACACTGATTTATAGGAAATACATACATACAGCAATTTGTGATTATATCTCTACAATTATTAGGTACAAAAATATATATGAAATAAACCTAAAATAAGCAACGCATAATTATACTAGTAATTAATTTGTTTACTTCAGCATTGTTTTAACTACATATTTAAAATCGAGTATAATCACACTTTACATCAAACACACTTCTATTATCACTTTATTCAAAATAAAGTTAAAATGTGAAACAGATTAAAACATATCCAATAGTTCATTGAAAATTGAAAAGATCGATTACACTTGATTGCGCATCCCTATTCATTTTTTACATACCACACGACGTTTGGCGAAGATGGCTGCGATTAATGTCATTAATTGACTAGAATACATTTAATGTTAATTATGGCATGCAGCTAGGCCGTGTTATTAAAGTATTTGCAGCTAATGTAATAAAATAGATAATTAATTATCGTGTATGTCCGATGCTTTTATTTAACAGGGCCATTTTGGACATTGTCCTTTATGTCTTTTTAGCATGCAAGTAATCTCAAGAATACCCGTTATTTCAATATTATTGATAAACACATCAATTTTATTTATATGTGTGCAGATAAGTAGTAATAATTAACATTTATAGGTTTTAATTATAATTATAATAATGAAGGTAAGGGATTAATTTTAAAACTCACGATGGCATCCTTATATGGATGCTTGGCAGTCCACTACTGTGCAATTTATTAGGAGTTTTCTGGCTCGCACGATTTCGCTGTGGAATCGTTTAATACTGGCGAATTTGTGGGACCGATACAACTTAGGAACCTTCAAAAAAAATGAGCTTACTCAATTTTTGAAGGCTGGTAATACACCTGCAATTCCCCTAATGTTGTAGTTGTTTATAGGGCGAAACTTACTATCAGGTGAACCGCAGGCTCTTTTGCCATCTATAAAAAAACCAATAACACTTAAATAAGTAAGAAAGTAATGTAATTTTGTACTTACAATAATGTCATACTGGTGCTGGTGACCCGGCCAGTCCTTCTCGTTTTGCAATATATCCCGCCACTTGTCCTGTATCCTGCGCACTTCCCGCTCGGAAATGTCATCGTCCCGTCCGATCACTATCTCCGCCTCTTCCGAGGGAGACGTTGGGGAAGGCAGATGCGGTTGTATCTCTGAATCAGCCTCCGCTTCTATCACCGTTGATTCATCGTACTGTAGAGATATAATAATTATATTGTAATATTATATATGTATATATATATTTTTTTTTTTTATATTATATATTACGTAAATTATACACTTTGGTATACAAACATATATGTATGTGTGTATACCAAAGTGTACAGGACCTAGACAGAGATAGCAAGATAGCATTCTCTGTCCTACGGTACAGAATGGTGCTTATTGTCTTTAAATATGCCAGATGAGGTATCCTGTATTTTGGCCTGTCGTGCTAATTTCGCCATAAATTTAAAACCTATAGAAATAAGGTACTGCGGACGTAGTATGGCAATTTGAAATATATCTATAAACTAGCTTGCCAGGCAGACGTTGTTGACGAAACTGCACACGATGTGCAAATTTGATTAAAATCGGTTAAGTAGTTTAGGAGTCCATCGTGGACAAACAACGTAACACGTAATATTTATATCACGACATCTCTAAAACTATACACCCGATTGACTTGAAATTATCGAATTTAACATATTACATCCTGAGATATAAATTATAACCCGCGATTGGTTTTCACACTCTGAGACATATCTTTTAACCAGTGTGCGTCAGTCAATAGATCATACCGCATGCGTCGTTTACAAACAAAATTGTATTTCATACAAAATGGATTTTGTTTCGCTAAATAGCTTCGACAGTTCATTAAAGGAAGTTGATGTAAAATTATGTTTACGTGTGTTACTTTTAAGTTGAAAAGAGGATCGTCGATACATAGAATTTTTAATGAATGCTATGTAAATTTCGGTAAAGGAGACAATCGTTTTTGGGCCCACTAGAAATTTCAACGAAACTCAATGGTTACTACACAAAGAAATGATACCAATTTATTACTATAAAATATAAATAGGTAGGCTAAAGATTTCAAGAATCATGAAATGTTGAAACAAATCTGTTTTAATATTCGTATTTTGGTCATTCGTTCTAGTAAAGTATTATTAAAAAAATTGTATTAGAGATGCGCCAACTCTGAAGAAACGAGACTCGACACAATGTGATTGATATAATTATGTTATGCACATTTTATGTTATGCATTATTTATAAGAAGTAACCAAAAATTATCAGCAATGATTTTTTTTTTGATAATTAAAGTTGTTATTGAAAATTTGCATAATCTAAACTGATAGCCCAATCGATCATCCAAAAAGCTAGTGTCAATGGGCTGACGATATAGCTTGAGGCCCTTACAACTGATATAGATGAAAGATTTTTTTGTCCTAAGAATAAAGTTCTGTACTTACCACACTAAAGCTATATTTAGTAAGCGACGTGACTGAAGGGCTGGGCGGAGCGATCGGTGACCGTTTTCCATCTTGTGCCGCCAACGCTTTTTGCAGCTTCTCAAACCCCGCGCCACGTAAATATCTGATTAAAAAATGCTTATTTTATAGAATAAGGGTGACGAAAACGAGCACACAGTCCACTTGAATGTAAATGGATGCTGTGGCCCATATACACTTATACTCGATTAATAATCAACACGCAGATGCGTTGTCACCCCTGAGGACTAAGATGGAATGCCTCGTTTCCAGTAAAAAAGGGTCTCCGAATCTTTACACTCACCATATGAAACGTAGCAGTATTAAGCTACTATTTTACGCTGGTATTCTGCGAGAGCTGGTACTTCCCCGGTCGAGCCGACTCACTCGTGCTGCAACCATATTATACCTGCAGCGTGGCTCCACCACGTATAGAATTAATCATCATCATCGTCATCATCACAGCCCTTCACAAGTCCACTGCTGAACATAGGCCTCCCCAAAGTAATGCCACAAAGCACGGTCCTGAGCCACCTGCATCCATCGACTTCCTGCATATCTTACCAGATCGTCACACCATCTAGTGGGGGGTCGCCCTACACTACGCCTACCGGTACGAGGCTGCCACTCGATAGACTTGTCGATAGACAAGTTGCGCTGGAGTATTATAGGATTATCCGAGGTCCGAAGAGAGGGGGAGGACACGGTGATTCTCGAATCCGGCAACTTGTTCTATCACCGGGAGGGCGACCATCTGTCCCAAGGAGGTGTCGGATTTATCGTCCACAAGTCTCTCGTCAACAACGTTGTAAAGATTGGGAGTGTGTCGACGAGGGTCACGTACCTGATACTCAGAATCACCAAACGGTATTCGCTGAAGGTCATACAGGTTTACGCACCAACCTCGGCACATTCCGATGAGGAGGTGGAGGAAATGTATGAGGATATTTCCAAAGCCATGCATTCCTCCAAACCCACTACACGGTGTTGATGGGAGACTTCAACGCAAAACTAGGCACAAGAGAAAACGGTGAGCTGAAGTTAGGGAAATTTGGAGTAGGGCAACGGAACCGAAGGGGCCAGCAGCTGGCCGACTTTATGGAGGAAGTGGACCTGGTCGAGCCCCGACGGTTCGACAAAAAATGAGATTGACTTCATTATGACGACCAGACGCCAACTGTTCAGTGATGTCTCAGTGATCGCAAGAGTGAAAACTGGCAGCGATCACCGAATGGTTAGAGGCACACTGAACCTAAACGTTAAGTTGGAGAGGTCTCGTCTAATGAAGTCAACGCTCCGTCCCCATCGTGCTCTAATCCGAAATCCCGAAAACTTTCAGCTCGAGTTACACAACCGCTTTCAGTGCCTACAAGATTGCAATGCAGTGGACGATATGAATGACAAGCTCGTGGAAACTGTCCATGCGGTCGGAGCTAAGTTCTGCAAGACCCGCCGCAGAAGAACACAAAAACTCTCCGATCACACTCTTAATCTCCTGGCTGTTAGACGGGAGATGAGGCTGCAATCGTCAATAGATTTGACAGCATACAGGCAACTGAACAGACAGATCTCCAAATGCATGCGGCGAGACTTACGCAACTTTAATACTGCTCGTATTAAAGAAGCGATCGAGCGGAACCAGGGCTCCAAAGTCTTTGCCAGAGATCTGTCTGCCCGTAAAAGCCAACTATCAAGGCTGAAGACTGAGTGTGGCAGCATCGTTTCCGGGACACCTGAGATTTTGAGTGAGATTGAGAGGTTCTATGGGCAGCTGTACACATCATCGTTGGAGCCACACGCAAGTGTGAGTAACGATCGAAGAGCAAATCTTATCCGACACTATTCCGATGATATCCCGGACGTCAGTCTAAGCGAGATTAGAATGGCTCTCCAGCACCTTAAAAACGGCAGGGCCCCAGGCGAGGATGGAATTACAGCGGAGCTTCTGAAAGCGGGTGGAACACCGGTACTTGAAGTCCTTCAGAAGCTCTTCAATTCCGTCCTCCATGGTGGCACTACTCCAGAGGCGTGGAGCAGAAGTGCGGTGGTCTTGTTCTTTAAGAAAGGCGACAACGCTCTCTTGAAGAACTACAGACCGATTTCCCTTCTGAGCCGCGTCTACGTGCTGTTTTCGAGAGTCATTACGAATCGTCTCGCACGCAGACTCGACGACTTCCAGCCTCCCGAACAAGCCGGTTTCCGAAAAGGCTTCAGTACCATAGACCACATACATACCCTGCGGCAGATTGTACAGAAGACTGAAGAGTACAATTTGCCACTTTGCCTGGCGTATGTGGACTAAGAGAAAGCCTTTGATTCCGTCGAAATTTGGGCGGTGCTGCAGTCCCTTCAGCGGTGCCAAGTTGACTGTCGGTATATCGAAGTGCTGAAGTGTTTGTACAGTAGGGCTACGATGGCTATCCGAGTACGGAACCAGAGCTCGAAACCTATCCAACTGCAGAGAGGTGTAAGACAGGGTGACGTTATTTCCCCGAAACTCTTCACCGCTGCTTTGGAAGACGTTTTCGAGCTACTGGACTGGAAAGGATACGGTATTAACATCAATGGCGAGTACATCACTCACCTTCGATTTGCCGACGATATAGTCCTTATGGCAGAATCGCTGGAGGACTTAAGCACTATGCTCAATGACCTCAATAGTGCCTCCCAACGGATAGAATTAATACCACACATTAATTTATTTATTGTGTAATAGCAGTGAATAATATTACATTGCCTCAATTGATACAAACAAAAACAAACACAAATGTTACGCAGAAAACTATAATAACTTTCGACAGATGGCAAGAAAACATTTAATAATTTTATTGGATCTAAAAAGCGTGCATGGTGTTAGACGCAACACATCAGGTACTACATTTACTTGTCCACCAACAAACAAATAATAATATTGTCCCCAAGATGATATTTCGGTCTCAGCGGCCAATCTCTACGCACACTGCGTCTTCGCAGGACAGAATTATAGCGAACAAGCGTCTGTGCAAGTACAGGTGTACTCTCAATTCCCCACTCTCGTAGTCCGGATGAGGCGGCAATGCAATACAGATCCAATAAAGATCAGGCACAGATAACGAATAAGACACAAGTAACTTCCCGACTCCGACTACTACTGAGAATTTATTTACATAAAACCTAATAAATAATTTTGTCCCGACTCCGTATCCGATCCCGGGACCACATAATCGGAAATCGCACTTACAACCACTGAGCAATGAGGTACTGTAGGTATTCTGTGGTTATAGTAGAGCCATTCAGAAGCTGGACACACTGCAACTGTACCTAAAATGAACATTACCTTAAAGCTTTGAGTCGCACAATGGGCCCTCTCGCATCACGTAACAATGCCACTGCTTTATGATTCGTCACCCCGTGCAATGATACTCCATCCACCTGGAAAAATAGGTAAACGAGAATGTGAACACTTGATATAACGCTATGGTATTGGTCGGTATACTTGGTATGAACTTATTCCTTAAGGCCTCATCGGAGTAACGTGTATACGTGAACACGACACTTTTAAATGCCCACTTATATTGCAATATTGTTTTTTTTTATAGAAGTGGGGGCAAACGAGCATGCGGCTCACCTGATGTTAAGTGACTACCGCCGCCCATGATCAACCGCAACACCAGGGGAATTGCAGGTGCGTAGCCGGCCCTTTAGAAAGGAGTACGCTCTTTTCTTGAAGGTCCCCAGGTCGTATCGGTCCGAAAAAATCGCTGGTGGTAAACTATTCCACAGAGAGGTTGTTCGCGTAAGAAAACTCCTCTTTAAACATACAGTGGTGGACCGCCAAGCATCCAGATGGTGTGGATGGTATCGCGACGTTTGCCGCGTAGTGCGTTCACGAAATTTGGTGTAATGTTTTATTACACATGCAAATAGCATAATCATACAAATAGGTATCTAAATTCTAAAATTATTTTATTCAGTTGTCTTATAATTTTTATAAATATTTTTATTATACATATTTGATAAATTTATTATATTTAAAATATAACGGACTAATAAAAATAAATAAATCATACGATAACGATAATTGTATAAATAAGAAACAATTAGTCGTTCGATTATCGTATGAAATAGACACTTCCAAATAATATAGGTAGGCACATAATTATTGTGTCATTGAATAGTTATATGTCATTGGGACGTCGAACACCTTAATCCCACCGTGATCAAGGGATCCGTGACTAAGGGACTCGATACGTCAGGAATATGGTGCATCTCTTTGCGTATTTTACCCCATTTACCACGGGGAGTGCTCTGAGGAATTGTTTGGATTAACCCCAGCCGACAAATTTCGAGAACGCACATTGGCAAAACTCCCGATACCATCCACACCATCTGGATGCTTGGCGGTCCACCACTGTACGTTTCAGTAGGAGTTTTCTTCCGCGTGCGACCTCTCTGTGGAATAGTTTACCTCCGACGATTTTTCCGAACCGATATGACTTAGGGACCTTCAAGAAAAGAGCCTACTCTTTTTCAAAGGCCGGCAACGCATCTGCAACTCCCCAGGTATTGCAGTCGTTGTGAAGTTGACCGCCGCACTTCTCCAGTACGAGTAGGTGGTATTCACATGTCTACGAAATATTTTAATATCCCGGATATGCTAGACAGGTTTCTTCAAAATGTTTTACTTGTATTTCAATACCAGCATAAAATAGTATTTTGCGGCATAAGTAAAAGGGATCTCCGGTTCTCCTCTCTTCCCTTACGAAGTATATCAGCATTATGCTAGCATAACACTGATATAGCTAGCATAACAATGATGAGCATAAGGTATGCTCTGCGGGCGTGGTAATTCCTGCAGTTGAGCAGACCCACTCATGCTACATAATATGTATTTTCATCATCATCATCATTACAGCCCTTCACAAGTCCACTGCTGAACATAGGCCCCCCCCCTAAGGAATGCCACAAACCACACGTTACTGAGCCACCTGCATCCATCGACTTCCTGCATATCGTACCAGGTCGTCACTAAATCTAGTGGGGGTGGTCCTAGATTACGCCTATCGGTACGAGGCTGCCACTCGGGAAAATTTTTTCCCCAACGGTTGTCGGTTCTTCGAGCTATACGGCCGGCCCATTGCCACTTCAGTTTAATAATCCATTGGGCTATGTCAGTCACTCTGGTTCTACTGCGGATATCATCATTTCTAAGTTTATCACGCAGAGAAACCCCGAGCATAGGCCTCTCCATAGCTCGCTGAGCGACTTTGAGCTTCCTCACACGGCCAGCAGTAAAGGACCAGATCCGTAAGTCATCACTGACAACACGCACTGGTTGTATGTTGTGTTCATATTATGCTTTAATCCATCATTTCATCCTGTGGGTGTCCTAAGAGGCGACAGAGGGAAACGATTCAGGAGTTGAGCAGCAGCGTCTTTCTAATATCGACTATAAATAAAAAAAAACTGCGGTTGCCAAACCGCTTGCCAAGTGTGCCAACTATGGCAAATATCCCCCTTATGAGGCAATCTATGGGAGCCTATGTACAGCACTGGACTTTAATAATCTGTAATGGATGGATGTATAGAAGATAATCTACCAGGAGCACATGACCCACTGAGAGGTGAAATTATTAAATCAACAGTAATATTACAACTATGGCAAATATCCCACCCTATGAGGCAATCTATGGGAGCCTATGTACAGCACTGGACTTTAATAATCTGTAATGGATGGATGTATAGAAGATAATCTACCAGGAGCACATGACCCACTGAGAGGTGAAATTATTAAATCAACAGTAATATTACAACTATGGCAAATATCCCCCTTATGAGGCAATCTATGGGAGCCTGTGTACAGCACTGGACTTTAATAATCTGTAATGGATGGATGTATAGAAGATAATCTACCAAGAGCACATGACCCACTGAGAGGTGAAATTATTAAATCAACAGTAATATTACAACTATGGCAAATATCCCCCTTATGAGGCAATCTATGGGAGCCTATGTACAGCACTGGACTTTAATAATCTGTAATGGATGGATGTATAGAAGATAATCTACCAAGAGCACATGACCCACTGAGAGGTGAAATTATTAAATCAACAGTAATATTACAACTATGGCAAATATCCCCCTTATGAGGCAATCTATGGGAGCCTATGTACAGCACTGGACTTTAATAATCTGTAATGGATGGATGTATAGAAGATAATCTACCAAGAGCAAATGACCCACTGAGAGGTGAAATTATTAAATCAACAGTAATATTACAACTATGGCAAATATCCCCCCTTATGAGGCAATCTATGGGAGCCTATGTACAGCACTGGACTTTAATAATCTGTAATGGATGGATGTATAGAAGATAATCTACCAAGAGCACGTGACCCACTGAGAGGTGAAATTATTAAATCAACAGTAATATTACAATTATGGCAAATATCCCCCCTTATGAGGCAATCTATGGGAGCCTATGTACAGCACTGGACTTTAATAATCTGTAATGGATGGATGTATAGAAGATAATCTACCAAGAGCAAATGACCCACTGAGAGGTGAAATTATTAAATCAACAGTAATATTACAACTATGGCAAATATCCCCCTTATGATGCAATCTATAGGGGAAGCTTTATGTTTAGCAGTGGACTTTGATGGACTGTAACGATAACGGATAGTAAAAAGAATGAAGAAAGATGTGTGCGTGAGTGTGGCAAGAAGTTGGGCACGGTTTCAGCGTCACTTCAAATGTAGGCGTCAATTAATCCATTTTTTATTTGGTCTGAGATTACAATTAAAACAAAATTCCACCATCGCTGCAGCTATATTATGGTTGTAGCACGAATGGGCGGCTCGACCTGAGAAGGACCACGGAAAAATAGCAGCTTAATGCTGCTGTGTTTCGTAGAGATCCGGAGTCCATTTGTTACTGGAAACGAGGCCTTTCATCTTAGTCCTTAGCGGTGACGACGAATTTGCATGTTGATTCGTCTATGGTTCATAGCATCCACTTATCATCAGTTGAATTGTGTGCTGGTTTGTCACCCTTATTCCATTAAAAAATCCATCATCGTATCGATTTTATACCAAAAAATCTTTACAAAACCTGTATGGAACTGGTTACAATCAGTTACGTCAGGGACCAATGGGTTTTTAATCTCCATCTTCGGATTGGCCGGTCGTGCACTCCCACTTTGAGCTTTCGACAACCAGTTTTAAATATCATAATAAATAACTCATTAAATGTACTAAAATACTTTAAATCCTCAAGGAATTTAAGACCAGTGTGATCAATGGGTGAAAAGCACTATGTAAACAATGACGCGGTGTGTGCGACGCAAATCAATTTGGTATCGTTAACTTTTTCAATAGCTAATGTGAGCAATTGACGCAAATCGCTTGGCTAAAAATATTCGGCTGATTTATAACCAACTGTGAGTATTTCTGTCGATCTCATGACGCACAGGGCAGATAACTTAACAATATGCGTTAATTGATTAGCATCTTGGTTTGTTTCTCAGCTGGAGCCAGAATTTGTTCGAAAAATACAAATAATACAATACAATATCTTTATTTCAGTCATCATGTTTTTTTTTTTTTGGTGAATAGTGATATTATTATTTTATAGTTGTCCTATTTTTGAGATACAATAGTTAAAAAATATTGGCCTCTAGGGATATATAACTCAACCTAGAAATAAATAAAAACAAAAATATTACTTAAAACAATTTTTTAAACGTTTTTCATTGGCTCGTTCATGTATCGAATAAAATATAAGTATTTTTATTCAATATTTATTACAAGTAATCTTTTTTGAAAGTCAATTATTTCTTTTAGCACTGATTAGGGCAAACCTCTATCCTGGGAAGAACCAGCAAGAAACCAAAATGCATTGGCCCTCTTATACCAGCACCGATACACTATCATTTTTTAATTTTACCACTCGTTCAGGAAAACCTCTATCCTGGGAAGAACCAGGAAGAAAACAAATTAAACCCAGGTTTTATTAAATAAAAAAAAAACGAAAAAACTAATGTTTTAATCATTATGTTTTCGTAAATATCTTATTACCCCCTCTTATATTTTTTTTTATTCATATATCATTCAGCACCGATACACTACCTCAGAGAACCAGAAATCGGGAGCGACGAATGTGTCTTTGTCTTTCGCAAGAACCTATTGGCTATTGGAAATATAAGATTTCAGACGCAAATTGTTGGCGTGCAGGTCTGATTGCTTTGTGACTGTCTAAGTACCTCTTGCACCTCCATCTAAGTCCATTTCAACCTGGAGAGGAGAATCACGAATACCTTCCGCCGCGGAAACAAAGGTAACATTGTTATACCGGATAAAACATTACGATGGTGACGATCAGAGTATCACTCATCGCTCTGTTTACGACAAAGCTTTACTTACGGACGAAGTAGATCCCGGGGTCAGTAATTGCTGTTTTCAGCCCTAAACTTCTGTCGTCTATTTTCTGTGATATCTGTGCTATTAGATAATTGACTTTTTTTTACGTAACAAACGGTTTTGTCCTGTATCGTGGGGACTGTTTAAATAAATAAATTTCATAAAAACAAACATCTCAGAACAATTATTTTGTATGCCACACAAATAATTGTTCCGAGCAGGATTCCAACCCACGGCCTTCAGCGCTGCAACTCATTACTAAGCCACTACGCCACTGCGCCGTCATTTTTTATCAGTTGAAAAATTGTATCACTTTACTAATGAACATGAAACAAATTGCTTGTCAAAACTAATCTTACATTCAATTTCTTTTAAAAACTCGACGTTCCACGTAATACCGAGCACGTACCATACCTTAGCAATTCGTAGATATGGCAGTTATATCAGTTGAGGGAGCACGTTTATTATGAATTCCAAGCGAGCTCTAAAGTCGACCTTTATATCTACGTTTCCCAGATGATATTACACGTCCCCCGGCATTATGCTACGTCAGTTACGCTGATGCTTGCGAGTGTAATAACAGTGTAATTGTTTTATAACATACTGTGTGATAGTTTTCATATGTTTTTAGATTTACGTGATAGCTATATTGTTTTTGGACTGCCTCGTTGGTCTAGTAGTGCGACTGCTGATCATGAGGTCCTGGCTTCGAACCCCGGGTCGGGCCAATAAACCAATTATTGAGTTTTTCTGTCAAGAAATTCTCAGTAGCTGCGAGAGGAAGTGTGGGGTTTTTGTGGATTATGAGAGTGAGGGAATAGAGTGATGTGCTTGATGGGCACTATAATTCTGTCCTGCGCCGATGGCTAGCCTACGTTGAGGCAGGTCGCCGTGGCCGAAATTCAGTCTGGAGGACATTATTACTATGTATAAGATTTAAATGATAGTTATATTATGTTTGAAGCAGGAATGGGTTTGACTCGGCCTGGGAAGTAGCACGCTCTCTCAGAATATCAGCGTAAAATAGCAACTTAATGCTGCTGTTCCTTTGGTGAGTGTGGATAACTGAAGGTCGTATCGATAACGTATCTATATTTTGATTTTTAATCGAGGATAAACGTAGGTGTCTATGGACCATAACATCCACTCATCGATTATGTCCTATGGTTCATAAAAGATAGCTTGATTTCTGGGACAGCTGTCAGTAAAATCACGCCTATGAAGTCCTGAATTTCTAAGTAGTACAGACAGTACCTGTCAATGTCATACTTTATGGGCATGCACTAATTAGGTCGGCATGTCCGTAAAGTATGACATTGACAGGTACTGTCTGTACTACTAAGAAATTCAGGACTTCATAGGCGTGATTTTACTGACAGCTGTCGCAGAGATCAAGCTATGTTTTATGAATTATAGTTTGTCACCCTTATTCTAAAGAGACATCTTTTTAATTGGAACTCTTCGCTTTTGCCCAATACTTATTCCCTTTAATCGGTTAGGACCGTAGGTTACTATTTTATTTAGGTAGGTTAGTATTTTTCTCCCTCTCGAGCTGTTTATAACTGGTATAGATATAGTTGTAGCATAAATGGGTCGGCTCGACCGGGGATGGACCACGTCCTCTCAGAATACCAGCATAAAATAGTAGTTAATGCCGCTGTTTCGTATGGTGAGTGTATAGAATTTGAGACCCTTTATACTGGATTGCTTGACGTGGTGGAGCTCGGCAGCCAGGTGTTTACTGTCACAGGGATCTGTGACAGTAAGCACCTGGCTGCTGATGTGAAGAATAGACGCTCCGGGAAGTCTGTAGTCTGTGAACACGTACAGGAGCGCCCCCGCCACTACACAGATTTGATAGACCACATTTCCTAGCGTTAGCGTTAGCCATGTTTGCTTTGCCTCCGTAGCAAAGCGCAGGTCTACTTTATTACTTAAAATTGTGTTACATAGGTCATTGACACTATGCACGGAAACAAGGAAAGCAGGCAATGCGACGCTAGAAATATTTCTTACACCAATTCCACCAAATTTGATAGGTAAAGTGGCTTGATTCCAGGCTATTGTATTTAATCTCAAATTTAGAATGTTTTCTAAAGTAATTTTATGATTACTATCAATATCTTTTAAAATATCCGAACATTTCCAGACTGGACTTGAGTATGTAAATTTAGGTACAAGGAGACAATATTTTAAAATGGTAAGGGCAATATGGGGGTTTAAAATATATAATTTATCAACGTGATTTAAAAATTGATCAAATTTTGTTTTTAAAACAGGTTTAATACTATCGAAAAACAACGGCAGCACCAAGCAGGTAAAGCGATTCCGAATTGACAGTTTTTATTCCTGGAGAAATCTGATTGAAATTTTGAATTAATGTATCTCTGTTAGAATTAGATAAATTGTTAGAAATAAATATTTCGCATTTATTTGTATTTGGTTCAAGACCAATATTTTTCAAATTTTGAAAAATATGAGTAAGATCATTGAGGACGTCATCTGCTTTACCTCCCAGTGTACCGTCGTCCAGATACCAGACATTCAGCTTGGATTTTAAATTTGAAATAATAGGTTGAATTCCCAAACTGAAAAGAGCTGGACCTAATGGATCACCCTGCTGAACACCGACAGCAGACTCAATAATATGGAAAGGATATGAGATGGAATGGAAGGAAAGTAGGAATTTTGACTGTAACATTGCCAAACGTAATGATATATTTCGGGGATATTGTTAGCCACTTCTTTCAGCAGGGTTATCCTATCAATAGAGTTAAAAGCATTTCTAAGATCAACCTTCAGAAGAACATCTGCATTGGAATAAGTTAAGAAAGTACGCACCGAATGTACCGCCACCTCACAGCCACCTTTGGTGCCAAAGCCTAGTTGAGTAGGTTGAAATTTTGTCTTAAGGTATGAGATTATGTGCCTGCAAGCTAATTTTGAAGTTAAGCGTCGAAATGTAGAACCAACAGCAATAGGACGGATACCGTTATCCTTTTTTTTTGAAGGCACACAATCTTGCCCCATATAAGTAGGGAATGAAATTGAGATTGACATTACCAGAAAGCATAAAATTACATTCATTTTTGTTATGTCATTAAGAAGTACCCTACCGGCTTCACCGGCAGATACGCTTACAAGGTCTTTGAGATGCTGAGGCGTAATCCCGTCAATGCCGCCGGCAGAGCCATTCGAAAATGATAATATTGCGTCTAAAGTGTCTTTTTCGGAAACTTGTAATGGTTGCATAGAAGTATTGGGAGGCAGCGGTAAATTTTGGGAAGGATTGACCGAAGGATGTTTCTGACGAAGGCCTTCAAGAGTTTCGACATTACGAGGAGCGAGGATGTCATCTGAGAATAAAATACGGGATGCATTTTTTAAGTCGCCGTCCATTACTTTTGATTCAACTACTTTTTTTTCAAATCAAATTTAGGATAAGGTCGAGAGAAATGAGTATTAATCGGGTAATTCAAATTTTGAAAGGAATTTTCTTTTAGTTGAGACGTAATTGATTTATTTATTGTTTTACTAAAATGAAAGTGGGAATACGCGAATGTAAATAATTTTTGCCAACTTTTTTCACAATTCGTTAGACAATTTTGAATAGTTAATGATAATGATTTAGCAAGTTGCATCCTCGCGTCTCTGGGAATTCTTTTAACCACTGGTACGTTACTATACAAATTGTATAATTGTTTCGAAAAAAGTGAAGAATTTGTGTCATTAGGTATATTATCAGAAGAGTCATGAATTTCTACGGTAGGCTGTGAAGCCGAAATATTTTTACTATGGCATCGTTTAATGTGTATATTTAATCCCTTTTTTACCTTTAAAGAGCCTACCGTCGGTACAATTTTGACACCGTAGGAAATCCGGCTGTGAATGTATTGGAGCGATAATATTCACAGAAAATGTAAAAAATTAAAAATGTAAAAATATATCTACAGCACTCAAAAGTCTACAATTTGGTATAAATCAAAATCTTGAAAATTAAAATAAAAACCTAGTTCTCGAGCTTTGTTTATCGCCTTAAAGCAATCTAATATTTAATATTGTGTACGATGAATCACCAGGCGTTGCATCTTGAAGTGACCTACAACTATAAACGCTAGTTTCTGTTTCAAGTGCGAGTAGCATTCGCGCCTTCCGCATGATTATAAATGTGTATTGATAGTTCACTTGTCCACAGAATCTGATAATTTTTGGTTGTTTAAGATTCTGATATCGCCAAAATCGCACTTACAAAACCATAAATATTTTTTTTTAATATATTTGTAAACAGTCACTATGCACTTTTGATTGAATTACTTGAACATTAATTCGTAATTACGACCTTAAATCTTAACTTGCAGACTTCACATTACATTGAATTTCGTATTAAGAATAGCAAACCGTCTAAGAAGCGTTATATTAAAGCGTTTTAATAGAAGCTAGGACTCCATTCCTGTCTAGAAATCCGTCGTAGTAGGTATCATCCTATTACCCATATCCCTAGTACTTGCACTGCTGTGTTATTTAAATATATTACAAAAATTTAACTTACGATTCAAATTCCAAACACCCGCGGTAGAGTCACGCTGCAGCTATATTTGTATAGTTGTATCACGAATGGGTAGGCTCGACCGGGGTAGGACCACGCTCTCACAGAATACCATTGTAAAATAACAGTTAAATTCTGCCGTGTTTTGTATGTTGTGTGTGAGAGCGGACCTTTTTTTACTGGAAACGAGGCATTTTATCTTAGTCCTCAGAAATGGCAACGCATCTGCATTTTGATTCTTAATCGAGGATAGATGTAGATGTTTATGGGCCACAGTATCCACTTACCATCAGGTGGACTGTGTGCTCGTTTTTCAATCATATTCTATAAAATAAAAACCATCTTTGGATGCAGTCAGTAAGTTGTACATAGCGTAACCCCAATACAAATATTTACCGAACGTTGTGTGCGTCAAGAATCAATTTGTCGAGTAGTTTGCTCAACAACTTGACTCCACCATTTTCACTAATTGCTTGTACTACAGAGATGTATTAGAACATTTTAACTCTCGATTTCAAAAGAATTTTGCGTGTACCTACTGCGGATAGGTTTTACATAAATATATTTCGCATTGACAAATATTCAGATTTGTATTTAATATGAAAATAATGAACGCTAAATTAACAAGACATGTGAGATAACTTGTGAGGTAACTTTTATATCGACGCTATATAATATCGGTCTATAAAATACCGGTTAGATCAAAAATAAGTGAGAGGTTGCGTCACTCTAGCGGAGTGTCATATTGATGGTGGCGTGGTAGAATTGAGGATATATCGAGAAACCCTCACTCGTTGGTGCAGTATAAAGTTTTCTGTAAGCGCCGTACGCGAGAGGTTTCACATAAGTCATTCTACGTATTGGTAGCGCTAAGACAGTATCGTATCCTATCTATGGTGGTGGTTCCTTCGGTGCAGGCAATTAGGATGGTGTTGCTTTCTTCCGGTGCAGGCAATTAGGATGGTGTTGCTTTCTTCCGGTGCAGGCAATTAGGATGGTGTTGCTTTCTTCCGGTGCAGGCAATTAGGATGGTGTTGCTTTCTTCTGGTGCAGGCAATTAGGATGGTGTTGCTTTCTTCCGGTGCAGGCAATTAGGATGGTGTTGCTTTCTTCCGGTGCAGGCAATTAGGATGGTGTTGCTTTCTTTCGGTGCAGACAATTAGGATATTGTTGCTTTCTTCCGGTGCAGGCAATTAGGATGGTGTTGCTTTCTTCTGGTGCAGGCAATTAGGATGGTGTTGCTTTCTTCCGGTGCAGGCAATTAGGATGGTGTTGCTTTCTTTCGGTGCAGGCATTTAGGATGGTGTTGCTTTCTTCCGGTGCAGGCAATTAGGATGGTGTTGCTTTCTTCCGGTGCAGGCAATTAGGATGGTGTTGCTTTCTTCCGGTGCAGGCAATTAGGATGGTGTTGCTTTCTTCTGGTGCAGGCAATTAGGGTGGTGTTGCTTTCTTCCGGTGCAGGCAATTAGGATGGTGTTGCTT
The DNA here is from genome assembly GCA_907164705.1 of Parnassius apollo. NCBI lineage: Eukaryota > Metazoa > Arthropoda > Insecta > Lepidoptera > Papilionidae > Parnassius > Parnassius apollo. The sequence continues at coordinate 1,053,914 of CAJQZP010000898.1, read as the reverse complement.
TCTTCCGGTGCAGGCAATTAGGATGGTGTTGCTTTCTTCCGGTGCAGGCAATTAGGATGGTGTTGCTTTCTTTCGGTGCAGGCAATTAGGATGTTGTTGCTTTCTTCCGGTGCAGGCAATTAGGATGGTGTTGCTTTCTTCCGGTGCAGGCAATTAGGATGGTGTTGCTTTCTTCCGGTGCAGGCAATTAGGATGGTGTTGCTTTCTTTCGGTGCAGGCAATTAGGATGTTGTTGCTTTCTTCCGGTGCAGGCAATTAGGATGATGTTGCTTTCTTCCGGTGCAGGCAATTAGGATGGTGTTGCTTTCTTCCGGTGCAGGCAATTAGGATGGTGTTGCTTTCTTCCGGTGCAGGCAATTAGGATGGTGTTGCTTTCTTCTGGTGCAGGCAATTAGGATGGTGTTGCTGCTATGTGTTTCACTAAGATGTGTAGTGTTGGTGTTAGTTTGCATACTTTGGTGTCATCATGTAGATAGCAGGATACACCAGTGGGTAATGGTGACGGGGACATATTACGGTATGGTCGAACTATAATTGCTCTATACTAAATGTAGGTACAGTGTTGTGCTGTCTAATAACTGATAATGATTAATTGCATAAGCAGGAGAGCAAGTTGAACATTCGCTCTTACACGTTTACTAATTTTTAACAGTTAACCTTTGTTGTATTACCGACAAATATATTAAGGAAAAAAATGGTAAACAATTATTATATTTACTAAAATGTCAAATGTCAAAATGGGGTCGATAAAGCAGCGCTCTTATGACCTTTTACTATTTGATTGACTGATGAAGATCTACTGTATCGCAGAGATCTATGCAAACAAGATTGTTATTTTTGAGTTATAACGAAGCTATAACCATATATTAACCGTTTTATTATACCATATTAACCGAATAACTATAATATCACCCTCACGTACATTATTAGGTGACCAAGACTGCAGCAGCCATCATTATCAGATAGACTATAAATTAATTTTTCACTTAAGTTTAAAAAAAAACGCAAATAGGTGGGAAAGTGTAAAAAGGGTCACCGGTTCTCTAAACTCACCATACGAAACACAGCAGCGTTAGTGTAGAGCCATGCTGCAGTTATATTATATATAGTAATGTGTGAAATAGTAGCTTTGCTTGTTTGACTTTTTGGTGGGGCGGCTTGGTTTTCACCTTAAACTGCCATTTTGCGCTGGTATTCTGTGAGAGCGTGGTCCTTCCCCGGTCGAGCCGACTTATTCGTGCTACAACCATAATATAGCTGCAGCGTGGCTCTACCACGTATATTGACATTAGGGAGACGCTACCGCCCATCTCCTAGCTTGTTTCCCACTATCGCTGCAATGATTTCCACGAGACGATATGCGGTAGAGGATATTCTTACACCAGCAATACACATTCAAAGGATTTATTTTTAAGCTCATTACTTAAAAAAAGCTGAGGATGATAATGACGGATACTTGTGTTTTTACACAAATATAAATACTTCAAAACTACTCGGATAGTGCTACTATAAAAACATTCAACGGGTACTAATTTGTCCGCACTCCAGCCATTGTATCGCTGGAGGGTCGCTCATTTTGAATTCAGCGCGTCGTGAATGCCTAGCTTTATATTTTGTTTATATTGTGTTTTGTATTCTGCGGACATATACAATAGGAGATTGAATGAGAAGTGGCTCGCTACAACAGTATCAACTCGAGTTCCGAGATATGTATGTTTTCAACTTGTTAAAAACAATTTCTTTATTCATAGAATAATAATGGTAGATGCGCCCTGTACTTTTAATTACCTATTTTTCAATACAAAACAATACTCTTTATTTTACACCAAGGAAAGATAAATACAGACTTAGTGCCTATCGACAGAGAATGCCGAATAGCATTAAGTTCACCTTTTGTTACCGTAACTAGAGTAATTCATGTATATTAAGGGTGTCAACAATAAAGATTAAATCTCTATACAGGTTTATTTTTCAAAGAGTAGCCGAGTTTTAAACTTAAGTTCAAATACATAAATAATGATATACCGTTATTGCAGTTTTTGAAAATATGTGTAAATAAAACTTCTACTTTTATTTGAAATTATCCCGAATTGAATCTGATTTATGGGCGACAACGTGTTTACCTACCTATCGACCCTTACGAATGTGTGCGTGGACAAAATCATTTAAAACACATTACCACGCATTTTGAACTTAATAGATAAAAAGGACAGAATGTTCAAGATATTTTTTAATTATTTTTTCTTTAAGATTAGCCTATATTACTTATTGTGAACCTACTCTGCAAATTTGGCCAGTTGTTGCAAAATAACCCTGTATAGAACAGTCAATTAGTGTTATCCGTTAGTCTTGCCAAAATACAAAAACTACTCGACCGATTCTGATGAATTTGTTGTGTGTGTTTGAATGGGTCCCCAGGTCAAGATCCTGAAATCACCCGTGCGAAGCCGGGATAGAACGCAAGTAAATAAATATATATAACAAAAATAAACAAATATTGAAGGAAGTACAATTAATCAAAGTTGTAGAAGAGCCTCGTGTTTTTTTATAGGATGTGGTGACAAACGAGCACACAGTCCACCTGATGGTAAGTGGTTGCTGCGGCCCATAGACATCTATATCTATCCTCGATTACGAATCAAAATGCAGATGCGTTGTCACCCGTAGGGACTAAGATGGAATGCCTCGTTTCCAGTAAAAAGGTTCTCCGGTTCTCTACACTCACCATAGGCAACACAGCAGCAATTTGACGCTGGTATTCTGTGAGAGCGTGGTCCTGCCCCGGTCGAGCAGACCCATTCGTGCTACAACTATAATATAGCTGCGGCGTGGCTCTACCAGGTAAAATAGAAATTTGTCACATAAAAAAGGTGTTCGTAATAAATGTCAGAGGGAAATTAAACAGGAGAAGAGCAGGAACATCTTCCTGGTAACAACCCAAAATAATTAAAAACTGCGGTTGCCAATTCGCAACCATAACTCAGACTGAATTCCATTACAGTGACCAGTCTCAACTGTTCTGCACAGCTAACTGTAAGAATTTCTAAAGTAAGAATTTATTGACAGAAAAATCCGATCCTGGATCAGCAGTCGCGGACAGGTCCTTCCCCGGTCAAACCGACCTATTCGTGCTCCATTATTTTTTAAGAGAACCGTTTCGCAACACTGTTATTATAGAACGAGTATTTGATGTATAATTTCACAAGTACGCATTTGACTCAGAGCTCTCACATTCAAAGTGGTTAAGAAGTCGCTTAACCCAGTTTCCGGGATTCATCTCGTTAATGTTGCCCTGTTTACACTTATATTCTATTGCACGATGCTTCAGTCTGTGCTCATTACAGATATACATTTATTATAAATATGTCTATTTGATTCAGTGAATACGCGTTAATATACTTTATTAATGTGCACATTAATGAGAGAAGAGTAAGATTAAATTTAAAAAAGGTCTCGCAGATGGATTGCCACAAAGTATTTTTTTTGTAGAAGAGTGTCGAAGTGTCGACCGCCGCCCATGAACAATTGCAACGCGAGGGGAATCAAGCGACAGTAGCCTATTGGCAGGGCGCGGACCGCGAACTCAAAAGATCGTGGGTTCGAATCCACTATTCGACTACTGTCGTGAACCATTCCTAACACAAGCATTTTAAGCTTACTAGGAGTGGTTAAAGGAATATTAGTAATGTTGATTAATAGGATTTTTAAAAACGCAAGTGCGTCGGCGGCCTTTTAAACAAGAATAAGCTCGTCGGTATTACGGACCGATACGAGGGACAACGACGACGTCCCTAAGTCGTATCTATTAGAGATGGGCCGAATATTCGTTTTATATTCGGTATTTGGCATATTCGGCAGTTTTACCGAATATTCGTATTTGGCCGAACATTCGGCTAAATCACCGAACATTCGTTAAAGTGGTACTTAAGGTGTCCACTGTATTAAAATGTACGAATTGAATAATGCCATGTCTTTCATAATTTTACTGTTAAAAGTATATTTTATTTGTGGGTTAAATCTACTTGTATAGCGTTAAGTTTTTGAGGCATTGTAGATTTATTTCCAATTATAGCAAATAGAAAGCTTGATAAAATGTTTTTAAAATCATTATTACATTAGTACAATTCACTTTACTGTGGTCGTCAGTTTCTCTAAAATAAGAGCAAAGAATAGATCTCCTGCCGCTCATTTTTATTATACATATAATTATGAATTTTTACTAAATAACACAACGAAATACTTTTTTCTCACAAACATAGTCAAAACATAAACATGTACCAGAAATTTTCTCAGTACTAGATGATGCAATAACATGTCAGGTGTGGCGGGAGAACTAGGGGCAGGATCCGGCGCTAGTCCCACGCATGCTGTGGCAACAAGTTTCGACATAAATTGTTTAGGTACCGAGGTGATCCTGCCGAATAATGTTCGACCAAATATTCAGTTCGGTAAAAGTTTTACCGAACATTCTGCCGAATATTCGTATTCGCTGAAATCCATATACGGCCCATCTCTATTATCTATCCGTAATAGCCGGTGGTAAACGATTCTACAAAGAAGTCGTGCGAGGAAGAAAATTTCTAATAAATCACACATTGGTGGACCTTCAAACATTCAGATGGATATCTCACGATGGCGGGTTGGGTCATACTTTTATACGCGGTAAAGCCACGCTGCAGCTATATTATGGTTGTAACACGAGTGGGTCGGCTCGACCGGGGAAGGACCACGCTCTCACAGAATACCAGCGTGAAATAGCAACTTAATACTGCTGTATTTCGTAAGGTGATTTTAGAGATCCGGAGACCCTTTTTTTTACTAGAAACGGGGCATTCCATCTTGGTCTTCAGGAGTGACATTTCAGGGGTGTCAACGCATCTGCGTTTTGATTCTTAATGGAGGATAAATGTAGATGTCTATGGGCTATAGCATCCACTTACCATCAGGAGGACTGTGTGCTCGTTTGTCACCCTTATTCTATTTAAAAAAAACTTGTAGGTGTTCATGTACATAGTTTAGTATACGTTTGCTCGAGAATTACAAGCTTATTGAGTACCGTAAAAACGAAAAGTATACGGAGAAAAATAATTTACAGTGACGTAAGAAAATAATTAATATGATCTTTGGTAAGCAGCAGAGTAAAGCTCGTATGCCTTCGTTAATTATAACATCTATAGGATCGTAGGCCTGATGAAACACGCAGATAGTATATGGTAGCAGGTGGCTTGGGAACGTACTTTTTGGCAATCTATGATAGCTCATGTTCAGCAGTGGACTTGTGATGAAATAGAATAGGTTAAAATAAAATATTCGTGATAAAGCCATGCTGCAGTTTTATTATAGTTGTTCCACGAATGGGTCGTCCTAACCAGGATAATACCACGCTCTCACAGAATACCAGCGTAGAATAACAGCCGAATGCTCCTTCGTTTCGTATGGTGATTCTAGAGTACCGGAGATCCTTTTTACTGGAAAAGAGGCATTCCATCTTAGTCCTCAATTTTATCCTTAATTGAAAATAAATGTAGATGTGTTGTGGATGCGTTGATGTTAAGTGATGATGATGCTGTTGCCCATGCAACAGCATCCACTTAACATGAAGTGGTCTGCGCGCTCGTGCGTCACCCTTATTCTATAAAAAATATTCAAACAGATTATGAATATTTCTTATTGAAAGACATTTGAATTTACTTTTAATTTTCATCCCGGATCTGAAAATCTGAGATATTATATTATATCCTGGGAAAAAACAGCGATAAATTCAAGACTTCGTTTCTAAAAAAAAAATAGATTGTACAATTAACTACAAATTACGAAACAACTAAGATTCGCGATGCCATTACATGGCAAACTCTTATTATTCTTAGCTCAATGATAAATCAATACAATATTTTTAATACACTGTAGTAGTGCTAATGTTGTTCTAATTGTAGCCACTGACGATACGTCCATTAATCCAAATGGAGTGGTAGTCGTCCAAAATCGTACCGTGAATGGTAAAAACACATTTGTATGGATTTCATCCAGCTCTGCGTTTCCAAATGGATTGAACTCCATGCGTCCAGCCCAATTGACGTCATCCGCGACCGTACGTCAATGTCAAAAACGTGCGCCACGCCAAATGGAAGCAGTTCGAAATGTTAGTGATTGGGCGAACCGGCGTCCATTTTTTGGACGTTATTGTGTCAATTAATGTTTTGGTGTTGATGGTGCTATATGTGCTCTGTTTGTCAAACATAAACTGTGTATTTGATTAAATATATATTTTATTGTGTAAACTATGGGCTGTGATATGGGTGACAAACGAGTACACAGTCCACATGATGTTAAGTTGATACTGTAGCCCATAGACTGAATCTGTCATCGAATAAGAATCAAAATGTAAATGCATTGTCACCCCTGGTTCTTTACACTCAGCATAAGAAACGCAGCAGATTTAAGCTGCTATTTTATGCTATTTCGTGAGATCGTGGTCTTTCTTCATTCGAGCCGACAAATTTGTGCTACAGCAATAATATAGATGCAGCATTGCCCTACCGCGTATAGTTATAATGAAAAATATCCACTATATCTTGATTTCTTTAATTTCTACCTCAGTCAACGATATTGCTCCACCATAATCTATACCATATCTAGAATGGGAGTCACAAACTAGCACACAGTCCACCTGGTGGTGGGTGCTGTGGCCCATAGACATTTACATGTATCCTCAATTAAGAATCCAAATATGGATGCGTTGTCATCTTTGAAGACTACGATGGATTGCCCAGTTTAGGTTTTTTATCTTTTTTATGAAATACACGCTGCTGCAGCTACCAGTAAATTATTATTATTTATTTCTTTTCTGTACGACCGCCAACTTCGAAGTGACGCCATGCGTCCAAACGGAAGTATCGTCAATGGTACCGTATCTGGATACAATTTTATTTCGAGTGCATCCATTTGTAAGTATACTAAATGAACGTATCGTAAGTGGGTACTTTAAGATAGAAAATGGATGTGACTACCAAGCAAATAAGTGTAACACAAAGTAGACATATAAGCAAATTATCATGTAGTCAACAAATGATTCCATCTACCGAACCGACCCAACACCACACAACAGGACAAATATTAGCGAGGCGACATTAGGGGGAGGATTTAATTACCCGCCAGTTACACCCAACAACGTCTCGTGTAATTGTGACTAATTGCCCAAATTGGGTATAACAATGGATGTGTAAACACAAAAAAATTGTTTTTCTTTTTTTTATTATTGAGTTGGACGATTGGCCCTTTTGCCAATGTCAAGTAACTGGATGTTCTTGCTAATAGTAATTATAAATAATAGTCGCTTAGTGGTCGAAATTCGACCGTAACTCATTTCCTTAAGTTTGTGTAGAAAAGCAAGCATTTCACTTTCAACGCTCAGTATACCAAAACGTATTATTTACGCTTTCAACTTCACATTAATATAATATAACTCTACACTCACCATACGAAACAGCAGCATTGAACTGATATTTAAGCTGGTATTCTGTGAGAGGGTGATTCTTCCCCGATTTAGCCGACTCATTCGTGCTACAACCATAATATAGCTGCAGAATGGTTCTATCACGTAAAAAACACATTTATAAATTTTAGCCCTTTGCATTTCTTCTCGATATAAATTTGAACAATGCCAAATCCACCCCTCCGAGCGCGTAATATGCTTAAAAGGGGGTACAAGATTCCCCTTTACGTATTATCATATTGATAATTCGAAATAAATGACCACTGTTACGCTTCACATTGCTTTTATTAGATAAAATAATAGATAGGTACGAGTATATAAGACACCACTTCAGCCTAGGGTTCAGTTTGAGCAGGTGCCTATTTCCGAAAGCAATGCGAGCAGTGCAGTGGTCTGGTCTGAATTCGACCGGTACGGTCTGTAAGGCATCTTATCTTAGTTTTCATAAGTGACAACTCCAAAAGTGAAATGCTGATCATTAGCCTCCCCCATAGGTTGCCTCATAGAAGGAGTAAGATCACATAGTTGTACTACTTTTTTTATAGGACGGGGTGACAAACGAGCACACAGTCCACCTGATGGTAAGTGGTTGCTGTGGCCCATAGACATCTACATCTATCCTCGATTACGAATTAAGATGCGTTGTCACCCGTGAGGACTAAGATGGAGTGCCTCGTTTCCAGTAGAAAGGGTCTCCGGTTCTCTACACTCACCATACGAAACACAGCAGCATTAAGCTACTGTTTCAAGATGGTATTCTGTGAGAGCGTGGTCCTTCCCCGGTCGAGTTGACCCATTCATGCTACAACTATACTTCTAATATAACTTCAGCATGGTTCTACCACTACACTTTCATAAATAAGACGTTCTAACTTATTTATTTATTTAGGTACAACTGAATGTTATTCAGTTGTACCTAAATAAATCAAAACATGAACAATTGAACATAATAAAAGGAAAATTACAATCTTGATGGTAATCCAAAACATTTGTACATAACATGATATTAGGCAACAGTAATGAGTTTACAGCGCAAATACTTATAACCTATAAAGCGGTATAGCGCAATATGCTGTGGGAAATTTCGAAAAAATAAACCTTATTTAAAATAATATACATTAACATTTAAATTTTGAGACTTGAATGCCTTATTTGCAAAGTATATCTAATACGGATTTTTTTAAATTGTTTATTTTGTTATTAAATAAGTCGATATTTTTACTATTATTATATTATTATTGTATTCATTGTAGATGTCATTAAGTTATGATTTGTGTATTCGTATCTCGCATTATTATGTATTCAATAAACTCTATTTACTGGGTCACGACCTTGTATAGTTTGCGTCATTCTAGAGTAGAATCTACTATACAAAAGGATATTTGCCATAGTTGCCACACTATTTATCACTACCCAGCTATTTCTCATTTGTTTTGTGTTGTTAATAATTGTGTAACTTATAAAATTATTTTAAACTGTTCTTTTCCAAAAAAAAAAGTCTCTTGCTGACGTGCTGTATGTGGTAGAGCCACGCTGCAGTTATCTTATGGTTGTAGCACGAATGGGTCTAGACTAGTCTAGTCTAGACGGGAAGACCACGCCTTCACAGAATACCGGTGTAAAATAGCTAAAAGCTGCTATGTTTCATATGGTGAGTGTAGAAAACCGGACACCCTTGTAACTGGGAACGAGGTATAATAAAATAAAATAAATAAATAAAATAATTTATTTTTCTTCACAAAAATTAAATGAATGACATAGTTGACTGGGATCTCCTTTAAGCAAGTAATGCCTGTGTTTGGAAATCCCGCTCTTCCTTATCTAAACATACATTTTTTTAATTTAAAAAACCAAAAATAACAAAAACAAATTACTCGACTTTAACAACCAAAATTTACAAAAATTACAAAAGTGTGTATGTGTGCATGCGTGCGTACGAGCACGCGCGCATGTGTGAGTGTGTGTGAGTGTGTGTGTGTGTGTGTGTGTGTGTGTGTGTGTGTGTGTGTGTGTGTGTGTGTGTGTGTGTGTGTGTGTGTGTGTGTGTGCGTGTGTGTTTATGAAAAATCATTTTGTTAAATTATATTGTACATAGATAGGATAGGTATTCCAACCTTAAGGGTCACAATGCATTTGCATTTCATTCTTAATCGAGGATAAATGCAGATGCCTATGGGCCACAGCATTCACTTGCCATGAGTTGGAATATGTACACGTTAGTCATTCTCATTGTATAAAATAAACTCTCAGTCCTGTCATCCAGGAGGGGAGGTAGAGACAACAGACTTCCATTTGGCAGGATCCTGACACACCTCTCTCGCCTCCTTCACAGTTATATACCTACACAGATATGCTTGTCTGTTAGTGGTAGTCTTAAATTGTTCCATTTTCAATAAAATCGCCAATTCGTTCAATAAAATTTCGCCGAGGGTGTCCCTTCTCTGCCGTTCATTTCTGCAACATACATTTGCTTTGTCACTCTTTCCCTGTTCATTCTTTCTACGTGACCAAACCACCGAAGTATTTCTTTCTTAATCCTGGTCACTACATCATCTAACAAACCACACTCTTCTTCACTCTCAATTTCCAACCCTATCATTCAGTTTCAGCCCTAACCTACTCCTTAATACATTTATTCTACTCTCGTGTTTCTTCTGACACATCCAATTTTCACTACCATACATTAAAGTAGTATTACTTTAATGTATGTGGGGATGAGTCGCTCACGTCCATAGGCTTCTACCACCAATTCCTACGCCGGTATACACAACACACACACACACACATATATATATATATATATATGATAGCTATATATATATATATATATATATATATATATATATATATACACTAATATATAGCTATGGCTTCCTATAGACATTAATCAAATTACCTCACTAGCGACGGTCAAAGCCTCAAAAAACGTCTAGCCGCTTGCGTAGTGTGACGATATGGGTAAATTTTCCCTTCAAAAGGAGTGACTCACGCCCAGCAGTGGACTTTTGTGGGCATATACACGGACATATACGGATGATTTTATGCTAAAATTATAAAATACCAGTGCCTCACAGAATACCGCTATCAAATAGCAGCTTAATGCTGCTGTGTTTCGTATGGTGAGTATAGAGAACCGGAGACCCTTTTTACCTGTAATAAGGTATTCTATCTCAGTCCTCAGTGGTGACAAAGTACCTGCATTTTTATTGATCGCAGATAGATGTAGATGTCTATAGGCCTCAGCATCCACTTACCTTCAGGTGATCTGTGTGCTCGCTCGTTACTCTTGTTCTATAAAAAACCGATTTCTATAAGAAATAGTAATCGGAATAGTTCTATAAAGACCAATTATGGAGAGAAACGTCTCGTAATATGATCGCCGTCTCATCGGACTATCTGAGTGAGGGAATAGAGAGTGCACCTGTGCTTGCATACTCATGCACTTTGATCTTGTCTTATGCACATGACTAATCTTCGTTAAGACTCGCTGCCGTGAACGAAATTCGGTCTGAGAATTATAATTATGAGAGCATATTCATGTCGTGCAACGCTTTCAACTGGAGCCTCATGCTTACCTCGACAATCCTGTCGTTGACTTGAATCTTGCCGCAGAGGTCCGCTGAACTGCCTTCACTTATGCTCTTCACGAAGATACCACTCAGCTCCTCTGCAAATAAATGTAATGTTATTAATCTGGCGCAGACCAAACACCAAATTCATTCGAAGCTTGTTATCCTTTCTTTTGCATAACTTACATTTTATTGAAGTGTAGAGAGAGAGAGAGAGAGAGAGAGAGAGAGAGGGTACAGTATATATAATTGCACGCTGTTACGCAACAGACCCATCCCGTCGAAAGGTGTTCAGCTCTCCCTCTTCGCAGACGACACTGCTATCTACTGCAAAGGTGTCTCACTACCCTTCATACGGAGCAAGATCCAAAAGTCAGTTGATGATCTAGGAGCTTGGTTCAAAAAATGGCGTATCGATGTGAACCCGGAGAAGAGCTCCGCCGTTCACTTCGATTATAAACGACGCCGTCTCAAAAACACTTCACCAATACGTATGCTAGGGACCCCTGTCACCTGGCATACGACCACCAAATATTTAGGTGTCACTCTAGACACAGGGCTCACTTTCAGAGAACTTAAAGAGTAACCCGTCACGCACGGTTCTATCTGAGTAGGCTCAACTGTATGTTGGGTCGACACAGTAAAATGTCCCTTAGAAACAAGCGTACCCTTTATAAGGTCTGTATACGACCAGTCATGTCATACGCGTTTTTGCCCACGCCAACCCTAAAATCATTAATGAACTCCAAATAGTTCAAAACCTTTTCTGTCGTCGAGCTGCTAACGCACGCGACAGTACGTCCGTAATGCTGACCTTCATCGGGACCTAGAGCTCCCCACAATCCAACAATTTCTCCAAAAACTCTCTGAGAACTTCTTCAAAGCCTCAGAGTCGCACCCAAATCATTTAATTCGTGAGGCAGCTACTTATGCAGCCCCACCCCCCTCTCGCTATCGAGTCCGCAGGCCGAGAAACTCTCTCTCGGACCCGCCTAATAAACTAATTTTTTGTTTGGGCAATCAGCTATCAGCCGGTTGCCTGTCCCCAAAGGCGGTTTTTAGAGGGTATCATTTAGGGTCCCCGGTAGGACAGTGAGTCCCTCATAACCACGATAGACCGGCTATCGTGGTATGCGTAATGCATTTTCCGCCTCCATACGTATAGGGTAGCCCTTTAATTGCTTCGGGCGCAAAAAAAACGCATCAGACATGACAACGTATTTACAGCCTACTTTGTGTGAAGTTGGCTGCAGGTATACCTAGTAGAACAACGCTGCAGCTATATTTTTAAACTTGGTAGATCCATGCTGCAGTTATATTAGTAGTATAGTTGTAGCACGAATGGGTCGGCTCGACCGCGGAAGGACCACGTTCTTACAGAATACTAGCGTAAAATGGTGGCTTAATGCTGCTGTGTTTCGTATGGTGAGGGTAAAGAACTGGAGACCCTAATTACTGGAAACGAGGCTTTCCATCTTCGTCCTCAGGCCACTCCGGGAGGATAGATGTAGATGTCTATGGGCTACAGTATTCACTTACCATCAGGTGGACTGTGTGCTCGTTTGTCACACTTATCCTATAAAAAGTGTCCACGACTTTAAAATCATTTGTCACTTCGGAATTTAAAAAAAATTGGTTGAACTTTGCATGGCGCAGGCCATTGCTGGAACTTCCCACTAATTTCAAATGCAAAGCGCTCCAAATTTCACCAAATTATGACGTTGAATATGAAATATCGTAGTATTTTAAACAAATCAATTTTTTCAAAATTTTTCGTTAACGATATCTCACGAATGAATCAACTGATTTTGACTGAACCAGCAGTGATCGACGTGGTTTAGTTTAAGTTTAAAAGCTGATTAATTTTTGGAATCGATCAGTAAAGCCGTTTAAAAGGTATTCCATAAAAACAGTTATTCAAAAATTTTATTTTTGAGATTTCTCAAAATATACCGGTCCCAATTAGTTAAAATTCGTAGGAAATCTAAGTTTGATGAAACACTTTGGAAATACATACATACAGACATACAGACACCATCGAAAAATTGTCCGGGTGGCTTACTGTGACCTCAAAACGTCAATATTTGATGAAAACTCAATTTTCGAAAAACGAGGTAAAAACAATAACTTCACGATTTTTGAAGATTTTCTATTTTCTTAGCGGGAAGTTAAAAAGTCGGTCACCATAAATTGGGCACTACATGTATGTGTAATAAAACTTATGTAAAGGCTTGTTATGAATAAGGCTCTTCTGAAATAAACGTTCTAACATATTCGCATATCGTAGATTTCCTTTTATTTCATTATTAGAATACATGCGGTTCCAACATCGCAAAGCCTTTGAGCTTTTATTCGATCAAAGAAAACACAATTCGCTTTCTTCTTTTATATTTCTCTGCGCCGCATTTTCGAATAAAGTCTTATAAATGTAACCTCCTCGTATGCATTGAGATGAAAATTTGTTTCACATTTTCACGTACTTGTAAACCCGCATTGCGATGAAGAGTGTGCAGTGTTTATTTTCTTATACATATACGCTGAAGATGAAAGATATAAATTCTCTTGAGTGCAGTTTATAGTTTAAAAGTTTTTAGTTGAAGTAGCGAGCTATTCAATCCAGTATAAAACTCGAATAGGAGGTATCATCCCTTTCCTCTTTGTAAAATTGATAACAGGGTTTTTGAACCACAATACATTAGTACGTTCGCCTATGCGCTAGATGGCGCTGTAGCTTTTATACATCCAAATTTTGCACATGATATGTGTTACACAGTTATTAAGAATATTCTATATAAAGTTTTGCTATATCCAAGTTTTACACATAATATATCTTATGTGTGGGTATGTCAATAATAATCTAAAGTTAAAGTTTAAGTTACGGCCTACATACGTTCCATTGCTGGGCACAGGCCTCCTCTCATTTCTGAGAGGGATTTTAGGGCAAGGAAGTGTCCGCTGCGCTGACCCAATGCTCTTAGAAAAATTTATCTTTTTCTTATTTCTCAGACATGCAGGTTTCCTCACGTTTTCGTTTACCACCGAGCACGTGGTAAGTCAGCAATTAAAAATTTCATTGGTGCCGGCGGGGATCGAACCCACGCTGCTCGCGTATTGTGAGATTTACAGCGAGCGCTAACCATCTGAGCTACAACGGCTCTATTCTACATATATTCATTAACAGCACAACTCTGTAAGGATTATAGTCCGCAAAGCCCAAGCATCGGATATGATAATGAATAAATCGCTTTCTAATCCGTTTATAGTGCGGGTTCATTTGCGATTCACGCTCCTCGTGATTGCTTATGCTTTATGAAAATACACTGTAAACAGTGTTGTTTCACAAAGAATAGAATATTATTTTAACATAAACATAAACATAAACACTCACGCCTGTCACCCAGAGGGGTAGGCAGAGACTACGGACATTTGGCACGATCCTGACATACCTCTTTCGCCTCCTTTACATCCATATATCTACGCATACATGCTCGTCGGTTAAGGGTACTTCTAACGTGGCCCCTTTTCAAAATATCGCCAATTTGGTCGATAAACTTTTTTTATATTATTTTAATATATGAAATAAAACTAATTTTATCGCGTTTAATTTTAACTTTTTGATTCCATTCGTTTCGGGTACTTTACAGCACCCATGGTCATGGAGGTGACTGAATAACTTTATTATTAGCATAATTACATTCCTTTCCTTTACAATAAGCTTTTTTACAATATCGTTAAAATAAGCTATATACAAACTTTACAAATTTTTATGTTACTTACTTCGGTTACTGCCGGCTGTACTAGGCTGAGCCTGTATCACAGACGGCAGTTCCTTCCTCCATGACACAAAATATATTATATCACTAAATTTAACTTATATTTACCAAAGACAAAACACAATAACAATAATGACAACAAAACTTGGTTTTATACTAAAGTTAACATTTATATTCAATTCTTATTTTTTTATGAGTCCGCCATAAAAGTTAACATTTTTAAGAAAGGTAAGGTTAGACAACTTAATACAATGAACTTTAGCTAAATTAATACAAATATAGTAGATTAATACTATATAATTTTTTAATACAGTAGTTTTAAATACTATAAGTATATAAGTTAGTTATTTTATGTGGTCAATTTTACTACATTAATTATTTATTCGTAGGTATTAATTGACTATTATTATATTGGTCTATTAGCACTTGTGACTTTATATCAAATTTATTTAATGTGTGTATGTGTATTTGTGTTGATTGATATTCTTATGTAACAGGCGTTTGTAAGTTAGATAATAAATATGTGAGTCATTTATGATTTATTTACTTAACTATTGCAAATAATTTTTCTACATTGGTAAGTGTTATATATTGAGAATTTTTTTAATTTATTATAAAGCATAGAGAAAAATTTTCTGTACTGGTTTATTTTACATACTTTATGCTTCAGTCTATTTATTGTGAGGCTATGGTCATATGCAAGTTTCAAATGATTATATATGATGATACAATTCAATACATTGGCAAGAATGCTCTTTTAGACAGGAATGCATTTTAATTTCGAAAGTTTGTTCAGTACGTAGTGTCCGCTCAATTATTACAAATAGCATATATTTAGTTTTGTAAATATTAAGTGTAAGCATGTTTTGATTGAGCCAATTACTAATATGACGCAGTCCAAGTTCAGTATTAGTTTTGACCTCAGTCCAAGTTTTACCATGAAATATTATTGAGGTGTCGTCTGCAAAAGTAAATATTTCATCATTTATTACTTTTAATTCACAAAGATCATTTACATAAATTAAAAGTAACGTGGGACCAAGTACACTCCCTTGTGGAACACCAAATGTGACAGGAGACTCACCACTGAATTTCCCGTCAATTGTTACTTTCTGTGTTCTGTTCGACAAATAACTTTTAAATAAGTCCAGTACTTTTCCTCTAATGCCAATTTTTTCCATTCTGTTGAGTAACAGCGGACTGAAGTATTTGACGACTCAATTTTTAAAAACTAGGATAATTTTGATATTTCAACAGAGAAGATGGATGGGTGCTACTATCTGCTTGGGATCCTATAGTAAATAAAATTAAATCCAAGCACAAGCATATCACCGCAAAACTTCAAGATGCCGTAAGCTCTTTCTGCGTTGATCGGACCAAAAATATTCAAAAGCTGAAAGTAGCCAGGCTAACTATGACATCGGGACGTCAAATACCTCAATTCCCCTAGTTAGAATTGAACGCGATAGAATCCGTAAAATAGAACCCGAACTGCGCATTGTGTAGTTTTAAGTAATTTCCATATCATAAACAGTCACGCCTGTCACCCAGAGGGGTAGGCAGAGACTATGGACTTCCATTTGACACGATCCTGACATACCTCTTTCGCCTCCTTTACATCCATATATCTATGCATATATGCTAGTCGTTAAGGGTACTTTTAACGTGGCCCATTTTCAAAATATCGCCAATTTGGTCGATAAACTTTTTTCTAGGGCGTCCCTTCCCGACTCTGCCGTTCACATCTGCCATATAAATTTGCTTTGTCACTCTTTCCTCATTCATTCTTTCTACGTGACCAAACCACCGAAGCATTACTTTCTTAATCCTGGTCACAACATCATCTTGCATACCACATTTATCTCTTATCACGCAATTTCTCACCCTGTCATTCATATTCAACCCTAACATACTCCTTAAAGACCGCATTTCTACAGCATTTATTCTTCTTTCGTGCTTTTTCTGCCACTACCAGCTGCGTAGCCAGACGGGCTTCCGCAATCCACTTTTCGCCCCTCCGGGAGACAGAACGTGACGGGTGCGAACCTCGTCGCCGGTTTTTCTCCCGGAGATTCTTCGCACCCCTGCCCCATTATAGGGGCGCCGGGAACTCGGGGCCAATTCTTTTATCTCCTGACTCATGGTGCGAACAAGGGGTGGTGGTAGATTTTACGCCGCTACCACACGGCGGGAAACCGAGTCTATTTTTCGGCTTGGTCGCTCGTTTAGCACCACCCGGGGCACACAAAAAGTAGGGTGGGTCTAAGGTTTGGTGGTCGAAGCCTACGGACGCGAGCAACTCATCCCCAAATCATCCAAGTAATTTTGTAAGCAAAAGTCAAGCAGACTATCTTATGTATGTAATTATAGTATTCTATGAACTATGCAATATCTTAGCTATCGTAGTAGCGAGGAAAATTGGGTGATAGTTTCCATTATTCGAGATATCTCCAGTCGCATTCTTCACAATAGGCACAACAGTAGTTTTCATAAGGTCAGCTGGTAAGTATGAGTGGCTGATGCACACATTGAAAAACAGGGATAGGACCCGCATATCTAAGGTGCTCGATCTAAGCCCGTCGTGACCGGGAGACTTTCCTTTGCTGTTCCTGTTACTCATTTAATGTGTCGCATAAATATAAGAAATCATTATTTCTCAATATAGAATATAAATTATACGAGTAGTCCTTTTTTAATTGTACCACAGATGTAAAAAAAAGCTTTGTCCTGGGAAAAACCAGCGAGAAATCCAGCAGGATAAAAGTTGTTTGTTTTTTCAAATAAATAACATGTTATGATCAAATAAAGAGATTGTTTTATTAATAAATTCAAAAAAATCATTAATATTTACACAAATTAATTTTAATTAACACCTTATTGGTAAGTGGAGTGCTGGGCGACGCCCCATTAAATAGAGTGACGACCTGCTTTACCTATATCGATGCATGCGATATTCTTTAGGGAAATCTTATGTAAGCTAGTGGAACACTCAAATAGTTATACGAAAATAAAAAAAAAGTTCTTCAAACTAGGTAAGATCATTTTATTATGCAGATTTTAGCTAATTAATTTTTATGAGATTTTAATTTATTTAATTTTTTATGTAGTATAGTTGTAGCACGAATGGGTCGGCTCGACCGGGGCGGGACCACGCTCTCACAGAATGCCATTGTCAAATATCAGCTTAACGCTGCTGTGTTTTGTGTGGTCAGTGTAGAGAACCGGAGACTTTTTTCACTGGAAACGAGGCATTCCATCTTAGTTCTCGCGGATGACAACGCATTTACATTTTTATTCGTAATCGAGGATAGATGTAGATGTTTATGGGCCAAAGCAACCACTTACCATCAGATGGACTGTGTGCTCATTTGTCATCCTTCTCCTGTAAAAAAATATCTTTAAAACTTCGATGGTATTATTTTTATTATTAAATCTTTTCAAAAACTCTCCACCAGTTTTTATACAAAATTCTACGTGTTTGAATAAAATTTAATAACACTTACTCCAATCCTCGTCAGACTCTTCTCCTGCGCCCTACTTAAACTCGTCTAGCGCATTATCCGACGATGAAAGCTGTATTATTGTGTGGATTTTCAGCAAATTTTTAGAGTTTAAAGGAGAGGGATCCAAAACCTTAACCGCTTTGATGTCCACAAAGTCCTTCATTTTGAGCGCTGAGTGCGCGGGCACGTTGTAATGGTGATCCAGTAGCCCGCGGAGAATGTATTCGGTCGCTTGATGCTCACAGCAGTGAACACTTACACTTATAGCAGGAATTTGGTAGTACACCATTGATCAATGATGCTTCCTCGATTTTGTTTAATAACTTACACTAGATTTCCCAACAAGAACTAAAAAAACTTGCGATCAAAATTTTTCTAGCGCTTCGCGATCGCTTCACTTTGGTAGGCGTATACATTTTGAAACAGTCAAACCACTTACTGTCGTATTGTTTTTGGATCGTTTATATTCCAAGATTCATCACCTGTAATAATAATGTCATACATACGCAGAGACGAGCATACTTCAGATTTAAATTACATTTGTTTAATTTACAGTAGCCTAATGGCAGGGCGCGGACCGCCCCCCCCCCCGAACGGGTTCCCGCCTTGTCGTGGCGGGGGGGCTTAGAAGCCGTGGCTTGGTCACCCACGGCGAAACAAAGAGGCACCCATCTGGCGGGGCCGAGGGGGCGGGCCGGCCCGAGGGGGCCACTCCGAGTGGGCTTGGGAAGCCCACTTCGGATGTGTGTTGGTGGACTGCGGTGAGAGGTGTGTCCTCCCCACCTACCGCTGCAGCCGAGGTGGAGTCGCGGAGGAAGAGGAGTGTTGGTATGGCGATGCGCCACTCGCCCTATCCTCCGCGACTCAAACGGGGCCGCACCGTTGATGCGGTGGTGGTGGGGCTGCGGGGGGAGAGGATTGTCGGTATTGCGAGGCGCCGCTCTCCCTACCCTCCGCAGCCGAATCTTGGTTGGCGGCGGAGCCATAGACCAGATCCGCCGCTGGGGTCGGGAAGGCTAGTACTTCTAAGTGCTTGTTTTTCCTGGCCCCATGGCCTTCTTGCATTGGACGCGGGGGCGTCCGTTGCGCAGATGTGATTAGAGGCCGAGAAGGAAGGCGCGCCATGTGTTCTGGTGCGCCTTACCTGTGAAGGAGAACGGGGAGGAGTATTCCGCTCCCGAGGAGGTGCTGCCATAGGGCGGCAGGCGCTGGTGGGGCTGCGGATGTGTGCGAAAGTGTTCCCGTGGCCCTGCCAATAAGCGACAAAGGTGGAACACCATGGGGTTTTAGTCGGTGCGAGTCCGACATAACCCGTCCTTGCCCCCGCGAGGCGGGTATGCGTAGGCATTTCCCCATGTAAAAAAAGAGGGCGCGGACCGCGAACTCAAAAAAGGTCGTGGGTTGGAATCCACCATTCGACTACTGGCGTGAACCACTCGTAACACAAGCAATTTAAGCTTACCACGAGTGCTTAAGGGGAATATTAGTAATGTTTATACATAAAAACTCACGCCTGTCACCCAGAGGGCTAGGCAGAGACTACGGACTTCCATTTGGCACGATCCTGACACACCTCTTTCGCCTCCTTTACATCCATATATCTACGCATACATGTTCGTCGGTTAAGGGTACTTCTAACGTGGCCCCTTTTCAAAATATCGCCAATTTGGTCGATAAACTTTTTTCTAGGGCGTCCCTTCCCGACTCGGCCGTTCACATCTGCCATATAAATTTGCTTTGTCACTCTTTCCTCATTCATTCTTTCTACATGACCAAACCGCCGAAGCATTCCTTTCTTAATCCTGGTCACAACATCATCTTGCGTACCACATTTATCCCTTATCATGCAATTTCTCACCCTGTCATTCAGATTCAACCCTAGCATACTCCTTAAAGACCGCATTTCTACAGCATTTATTCTACTTTCGTGCTTCTTCTGCCACACCCAGCTTTCACTACCATACATTAAAGTAGGGACTAACACAGCATTATGAATTACCATACGTGCCTTTTTTGACACATTCTGGTTCTTCATAATAGAGTGTAGTGCCCCATTCACTCTATTCCCTGCATTTACTCGTCGTTCTATATCCCTATCATATCTACCATCCCTGCTAAATACACATCCCAAATACATAAACTCATCCACTTGCTCAATTAACTCTCCTTCTATTCTTATTTCACATACCGTTTTGCTTTCCTCTCTTTCAAAAACCATCACTTTCGTCTTACTTGCGTTCACTTTCATTCCCCCTTCTTTTAATTCCCAGTTCATTAATGTAACCATCATTTGCAACTCAGCCGCCGTTGACGCAAATATGACTTGATCATCGGCATACAGAAGGCATTTGACGTTTAACTCGCTCATTCGTAACCCACATTCTTCATCTTTCAAAGTTTGCAAACACCTGTCCATAAATAGGTTGAACAGCCAAGGGGAAGCTACACAGCCCTATATATAATTGTTTATAGCATTGTTAATATTCTTTTTAATTAAAAAAAATCATATTATGGCACTATTCCACAAGAGTCTATTGAGCATCGGTGAGGTAGTGCGGCACCTCACGCAAAACTATGCTCCTCACGCGAAGTGTGTGTGTTAAATCTCGTGAACACTTCCTGATCCCATTTGCAATATGTGCTGAATCGCTTCATACATGATTTAGCTAACCTTTTCAATTAATTTTTTCACAGTTTCCTTTCGTAACAGTCGTCAAGGGGTGAACACTTCTATTCATTCTTTTTTCATTTCTCGAAGTTTGTCGACCGTGCTGAAAATTGTTTTAACAGCAGTACACCGTTGCTTAAAATGTTTCAGTATCCATAAATGATATTTGAAATCTAACAAACAATTTGTCCGGTTTTAAGCGACATTTTAAAACGTGAAGAAATATCGCGGGAAAATTTTGTTGCCGCAGATCCTTTGTTAGCTCGTAAAAACATGTGGACGGAAATTTGAAATTGGAAAATAAATTAAACCTGCCAGTGTCTCTCAAAAAAAAAAACTTGTTTTCGGGGAAAAAAACTGCGTGGCCTATCGTTTTTGTGAAGGGATCTTGCTAATTGGGTTTTGTTCAATTAGGGTTTGGAACTTATTAGCTTTAACTTAGTATTATCAAAATAAATATTGTGCTTTCAGTTGCCATTATCATTCATCGTTATATATTTAAAATAAATAATACATCATTGCTGTATATTTTGAATACTTATCCCCCCACACTAGAATTTCTCCTATATAGCGGAGAAACCGTTTGAAATACAAAAATACACAAAGCGAATAACTAAACCAGGAAAATATTTTAAGACCAGTGGAATACTTATTTCATATGGGACTCGAACAAAGCTCCGCAAGCTTATGAATATGAATTTGCCTTAAGTAATAAAATAAGGGGCAAAACTGGATGTACAAGGCACATGATAGACAGGCATGGGAAGCTCTGGAGGAGGACTTTACCCGAAGAGGGTCCTCAAATATCAGGCGTAATATAAATATTAATTTTAAATATATACAAAAATATGTAATGCCTAAAGATAAACGAAAATTATAAAACAAATTATTTTTTATAAAAATAATTGTTAAAGAAAACACTGATGACATAAATCTGTGAAATAAAAATATAAAAATTGTTTATAAAATTAAAATAATTATAGTCTTTGCGTTGTAGCATGGTGCGAATTACAGGTCACTAGAACGTAACTTGCATGCGTTTGCAAGATATGACAAACATTCAACTATGAGAAAATAACCTTGAATTTCTTTTTAATAATTTTCTCTATTTTAATATGAATAAATTAATATTAAATTAAAAATATCACCTAATGTAGTTTTTTTATATAAAATTATACAAGCTCAATTTATTTCACTTGCGCAATTTTTTTTATTTACTAAAGATGTACCATAATCGGACGTAAAAACTATCAAGCGAATATAATCGTAAAAGTAAGTAAAATATTCATGTATACTAAATTTAAGTAGCTTACGATTCTTAGAATTCAATAAACAAATAAATAAATAAAGAAGGTAAAATTAAGAAAAAGAAATTAAATATTTTATATTTATTCCGCCATTTTGTTATTCTCGTTTAAAATAAGTAATGTCTAACTCTTGACTCCCCTAAAATAATAAAGATATTAATTAATTTCCAACCTTCCCCTAATCAAATACAATGATGTGTCTTACCTGGATTGAAGAACACCTCACCACACTAGGAAAGACACACCATCGTCTTCCTCTTCTTCTTTCGTGGAATATTGGTGTTGGGAGTGGTGGTGCCGGGAGTAGTGCTGTTGGGAGTAGTGGTATTGAGATTAGTAGTGACGGGATTGGTGCACGCAAATGAGGGAGGGCGGGAGGTGCTGCTAAGGCGATGTGTCTTATTGTATTTGATTAGCGGAAGGTTGCAAATTAGTTGATATCTTTATTATAATGGATTTCCGCAAAGTAACACCTGATTCTATCAATAAAAAATAGTTTCGTTTTGGCATTTTAAATAAACAAACCCAACAAAATGCGTGCTTTTTATTGTATGATGCCATTTTCAATAAATATAGTGACATTATGTTTGCTATGCAAGGATTTCATCTGGGCATTTGAGGTTATTTTGATTATGAATGAATGCGGCTTTTTTTGTATGATTTTTTATATATTGTTTTGTTGAAGGTGTGGTTTCGATTATGAATGACTCAGTCTCTAAAAAATATGCTACACACAGCACAAAAATGGCTACAAAAACTTATTTTATTTGGCTTATAGTTTTGTGAAACAGAAACAGAAACTTTTTTATACAATAAAGATTACAAGTAATAGTTATTGAAAATCAATTTTACCACTGGTTCGGAAAAAAACCTCTGTCGTGGCAAGAGCCAGCATGAAAACCTACGAGACTTAGTGCGTTATAAATATCAACACAAAACAAATTAGAAATAGCTTGGTAACGATCACCCTTTCCAGGGGCTATTATCGTCCATAAATTTCTTAATGTTATAATAACCCTTTTAATACAAACTTGTATATTTTCTGGGATTTTGTTGTAAAAGCGTATACATCGCCCCAAGAATGAATAACTGACTCGGTGGAGTCGAGTAACTGGTACTACTAGCTTGTGTCTGTACTTAGTATTTACAGAATTAATATCACGTATTTTTCTAAAACTAAATTTTATAAATATATAATTTACTATTAGATTTGTAAACCAAATTCTTGATTATTTTTACCTATAATGTTCTGTTCAAATACTGTTATTTAAAAATGTTGTTTGATTTTGTATCTAACTAAGTGTAATTAATGAGGCATAAAAAACCATTTCATTTTATTTATTTGTTAAAGAAAACACGTTAATGAACCCTTTACTGCCGCCGGTCTCTAATTACTTTAAAACATCAAAAAGATAACGTAAATAACGGATAGATAATGTTGTTATTCTGACCGTTAATTGGGATCGCTGTTTTTATCGAAAAACAAATTACTTAACAGACTTTAGGTACATCGATTACCTACAATTAATTAATCACTGGGGTCGATTTAAGAGGTGAAGCTTAATATAAATTAATTATTGGAAAAGCGCTACAACAAACTGGTAAGATTCGGAGTAAGCCGATGAATGCAGGCGACTCAGGACCATGCGTTTATTGTGGGAGGCCTATGCTCAGCAGTGGACTGGTAAAGGCTGTAAATGATGATGATGATGATTTAAAAAGCAGATCAAAATGTATGTTCCGTATTAATCGGAGACAAATTCTATGTTTTTTTATAGAATAGGGTGACAAACGAGCACACAGTCCACCTGATGGTAAATGGTTGTTGTGGCTCATGGTATGGCAAGGTTTGATCGGGTCTGTGAAAGCGCTTTTTTTATAGAAGAGGGGGCAAAAGAGGACGCGGCTCACCTGATGTTAAGTGACTACCGCCGCCCATGATCAACCGCAACACCAGGGGAATTGCAGGTGCGTTGCCGGCCCTTTAGAAAGGAGTAAGCTCTTTTCTCGAAGGTCCCAAGGTCGTATCGGTCCGGAAAAATCGCCGGTGGTTAACTATTCCACAGAGAGGTCGTACGCGGAAGAAAACTCCTTGTGAAACGTACAGTGGTGGACCGCCAAGCATCCCGATGGTGAGGATGGTATCGGGACGTTTACCGCGTAGTGCGTTTACGAAATTTGTCGGCTGGGATCAATCCGAACAATTCCTTAGAGCACTCCCCGTGGTATATTCAAAAGAAAATGCAAAGAGATGCAACATCTTTTCGCAGCGCCAGTGAATCTCTCGAAAGCAAAAAAGCACTCTCGGAAAGCACTCGGTCGTCGACGATTCGAGCCGCTCTGCCCTGGATGCGGTCAAGTGGAAGGAGCTGGTACTGGGGAGCCCCAGCCAAGAGATGGGAACAGTATTCCACTTGCGGCCGAACCTGCGCCTTGTAAAGTTGCAGGCGGTGTGCCAGCATGAAATAATGTCCCGCTCTGCTGAGCACGCCAAGTATTTTAGAGGCCAATTTAGCCTTCTCCTCCAAGTGACCACGAAACTGTACGTCACTCGATATGTCGACGACGAGGATTCCGATACTGGCTGAGGCAACAAGGGGAGTGTCTTGAAACTGGGGAGATACGACAAAGGGGTTTTTTTAGCTGTTAACGCGCAAACTTGTGTCTTCTGAGGGTTAAACCGGACTAGATTTAGTCGCCCCCAATCCGAGACTTTGTTCAGCAAAGACTCGACTTCAGATACAAGTTTGTCCCGGTACGCGAAGAAGTTTTCCCGAGAAATATTGGTACGGTCGGTGTACCACCAGTGCTGTCATCTGCATAACGAGCCCGTAACATTTAGGCTCGCAACATATCATTGATATGCAGAAGAAACAGCGTTGGCGATAGCACGCAGCCTTGTGGAACACCAGCAATAATAGGCTTGTAATCGGAGCTTGCACCATCTACAACGACCTTGATGCTCCGATCTGCAAGAAAGCTGGCCAATCGCACAACTTCTCGGGAAGCCCATAGGAAGGGAGCTTCGAAAGAAGCGCTTTGTGCCAAACCTGATCGAAGGCCTTCGCAATGTCAAAACTAACAGCCAATGCCTCCCCCTTGTACCGTACTGCCTCCACCCATTTATGAGTTAGGTAGACCAGAAGATCACCAGCTGATATACCACAGCAAAAACCGTATTGGTGATCACTAATCAGCTAGTGATCCTCAAGGTGTCTCATGAGCTGGCAGTTAACAATAGACTCCATTGTTTTGGAGAACAAGGAGGTGATGGCGATAGGTCGGTAGTTGGACAGGTCTGAGCGGTTGCCTTTTTTAGGGATTGGGTGGATGAAAGCCGTCTTCCATGATTTTGGGACTACGCCTAGGGAGTAGGAGTACAGGAAAAGCTGCGTTAAAACCGGTGACAATTCTGGAGCACACGTCCTCAGCACAATTGGGGGATTCTGTCAGGCCCACTCGACTTGTGGATGTCCAGGGAGAGGGGTGCTTTAGGAACCGAGCGTTGTGAGAACTGCACTTCCGGCATGAAGCACTTACACCGCGGGATGGTTGGCGGCGTACTCCCCCGTCATCGAGAGTCGAGTTGGACGCAAAGAAAGAGCCTAGCAGATCGGCTTTCTCTTTTGCGGTCTGGGCCATTGAATCGTCCTTCCTGTGCAGTGATGGAAAAGATGACCGACATAAATTCCCCTGGATAGCCTTGGCAAGAGACCAGAATGCACGGGTTCCAGAAGGAAGGCGCACTACTTTCTCGCCAATTCTGCCTATGTGCTCTGACTCTGCCTTGGCAATGACTCTTTTGAAGGACCTAGAGGCGGAATTATACTTCTTTTTTAGAGCGCTGGTGTTTACATCCCGGGACGTTGATACGTCAGCCCAGGATTGGTAGCACTCCTGCTTATAGCATGATGCTATTTTACAGGAGCGAACAAACCATGGCTGAGATTTGCCTCCAATGGGCACCACAGAGGAAGGAATAAAAGTTCCATACCCTGAAGTAGCACATCAGCGACAATATCCGCAACAACGTTGGGATAGTCTGACGAGAAGCAAACCCGCCCCCAAGGGTAGGATGCAAAGAAAGACCGCTTCCCATCCCAATCGGCTGACCTATAGTGCCAAACAATGCGGCAGCCTGCAGAATGCAACTGCGATTTCAGCGTGAGTGGCACCACACTACGGACAAGGCAATGGTCCGAGGAGCCTAAAGAGGCGTTGACGGAAATCTGATATCCGTCCGAGTGAGAGGTCAGCAGAAGGTCCAACAGGGAAGGTGCATGATCCTCCACATCTGGAATCCACGTAGGCGAAGAAACCAGTTGTGGCAGACCATATGCCAAGGCAAAATCATGAACAGATCTCCCCGCATGATCAGTTAAACGTGAACCAAGTCATTCAGCGTGATGGGCGTTAAAGTCGCCGAGGATCACGATCTCTGCCAAGGGGATCAGTTGCAACTTCTTTCGAAGTTTGCTTCCTATGGGCTTCCCGCGAAATTGTGCAATTTGATTACCAGTTTCCTTGCTAATCGTAGCATCAGGGTCGTAGTAGAAGGTACATACTCTGATTACAAGCCTACTAATGCTCTTGTGCCACAAGGCTGCATGCTATCACAAACGCTGTTTCTTCGCATATCAATGATATGTTGCAAACAGGTAACATTCATTGCTATACAGACAACAGCACTGGTGATGCTTTATATATCGGCCGTGCGAATATTTCTCGGAAAAACGTCACAGAGAATCAAGACAAACTTGTGTCTGAAATCGAGTCTTTGCTATTCAAAGTCTCGGATTCGGGGTGACTAAATCTATTCAAGTTCAATCCCCAGAAGACATTAGTTTGCGCGTTTACCGCTAAAAAGAACCCCTTTGCCGAAAGTCCTCAGTTTCAAGGCACTCCCCTTGCTGCCTTAGCTAGCATCGGAATCCTCGGCGTCGACATATCGAACAGTGTGCCGTTTCGTAGTCACTTGGACGGGAAGGCCAAATTGGCCTCAAAAAAGCTTGGGCTCAGCAGAGCGAGACAGTATTTCATCCTGGCACATTGCTCGCAACTTTACAATGCGCAAGTTTGGCCTCACATAGAATACCATTCACATCTCTGAGCCAGGGCACCCCAGTTCCAGCTTCATTTGACCGCATCCAGCGCAGAGCGGTTCGAATCGTCGACAATCTAGTAGCCAGAATTCTACACCGGGAGCTCGCTCTCCAATATGGTCTCGTGGATCGGAAACTACCTTATTATTACTTGCTGGTAACCGTGTTCGCTTTAAAATGAAGGGGCCAGGCTCTACTGGGACGGGGCAATCATCACGAACCGGACTATTCGTACAATGAACGATAGATTTCACATTTAAAATTTTTTTGCCCGACATTATTATTCTCTATAACGAGAACCTCGTGAAAGTCGAAACAGACAAGCAAACAAAACATCTGGACCTTGTTCACAAGGTTACCGATATGTGGCGTGGTCTGCCAACCGAAATTATTTCTGTGGTAGTTTTTGCGAACGAGCTAATCCCGGCCAGCCTCTCGGGTCATCTGAGGCGACTGGGCCTTCGTGACGGACCGCTCCGGGCTCAAAGCTACTCGATACCGCCCATTCGTCCGTTTTTTTCTCTATGCCTTTAGCCCTCGGCATAATAAACACCCACGCCTGTCACCCAAAGGGGTAAGTAAAGACTACAAACTTCCATTTGGCACGATCCTGTCACACCTCTCTCGCCTCCTCCACATCCATATACCTACGCAAACATGCTCGTCGGTTAAGGGTACTCCTAATTTGGTCTTTTTTCAATATATCGGCAATTTGGTCGACAAACTTTCGCCTAGGACGTCCGACGTTTCACTTACCGACTTTGCCGTTCACTTCTTCAACATAAAATTGCTTTGTCACTCTTTCCTCATTCATGTTTTCTACATGACCAAACCAACGAAGCATTCCTTTCTTAATCCTCGTCACAACATCATCTTGCAAACCACAATTTATTTATTTAGATATAATTTATTTATTTTACAATAAGTGGTGTATGTTTATCGTTATCTTTTATATATTTATTAAGCCCAACCAGATAAGAATACTATTAATACCCCGTTATAAAGGTAAATACACTATAAAGATTTTTGTAGGGTGATAATATAAAAATTAATAGACAATTGCCACAGATTCAAATAACATAGTGAAGACTTGAAATTGACAATAAACACAATGTAAAACCGAATAGTTCACAGATAATTGCGGCGTCCTCTTGGGATTTAATGCCGAAATTTTCCCGAGGTTTTACAACCTATGTTCCGGCAATGAATAATTAATTACGCTTTTGAATACACATTTTATTAGACAGTATATATCCCATATTTATTTTGCCAAGTCCCGTTTTTCTTATATTTATTTGATTAAAATCCTTTTTGTTATAGAATCAGGGTGGCAAGCGAGCACACTGCCCACCTGATTGTAAGTAGATGCCCATAGAGATCTATGTCTATCCTTGATTAAAAATCAAAAGGCAAATGTTTTGTCACCCATGAGAACAAATATGGAACGCTTCGCTCCCAGTTAAAAGGGTCTCCGGTTCTCTACTATTTTACGCTGATATTTTGTGAAAGCCTGGTCCTTCCCCGGTCGAGCCTACTTATTCGTGTTACAACCATTAGTCAGATGCAGCATCTAAATCTCATCTAAAGATTAGTATTATAAAAATAATTAACATAACATTTTTCGAATTGATATTTTACGGTATTAACATAATCTTAAGAGCTTTAGCGTATACCGATAAACCTTGAACCCAATAAATGAATCCTTTCCATTATTACGAAGAATTACAAACATACACAAGAATTTGAGGTTGTCAACAGGTACGTATTGAACGGCGATATACACATATTAATATATCCATTGTTTGCGACAGTACAATGTTGACAAGGGTACGAAATTCACGTAATCAAAGGAAGGAAATATACACACAGCTACCTTTCCTGCCCATTAGTTAAATAGACTTGGCTGTGATACAAACGTAAGATATGGGCGTTAGATTTACGCTTTTTTTTAATCAAAAACGATGACTTTACCGTCGCTGAACTTTTTACCCCGTACTCGGCGATGACGGAAAACACTGTACGTGCACGTCTGAAATATAAGAAAAGAAATATTTCGACGACATGTTAATTTCGTCAACACACGTTGGGGCAGCGCGGCGGATTTCCTTGCCCTAAAAACTTTTCAGAAATGAGAGGAGGCCTGTGCCCAGCAGTGGGACGTATATAGGCTGTAACGTTAACTGTAGATGAACGCTGAATTTAAATTTTAATGGACGTTTTCATTATAAAATTATTTATAAATTTAAAAATACTAATAGTCCTGTCCGCATGAGAAAATTATTAATTACAATTATATTTGCATATCTATCATGGCAAGAAATTGAAGGAAAAAATCGTTAGGAAATTTGAATGTTAAAAATATAGATACATAATAAATAATTATTTCATTTTAAGGACTTGTGAAGTTCAACAAAAATTCTTAGTCACCAGATACTGTATGTTCTAAAATCCTATCTGAAATAGGTGGCAATGCCAGGCTGACTTGTGCAGTTAAGTTGTAACTTTACTATAGAGTATAAGACGAAGTTTGAACTCCGCTAAACCGTACTGGAGCTCCGTAAATTGCTCGAATGTGCACTGTTGCTTATTCTTTCTTGTGAAAAGGGGGATAGTAAACCGTTATTTAATGCCTTTCATTTTTAATTAACCATTTCGAGTGCAGACGGAACGAGTCTGTAATGTTTTTTAGTTCATCGTTCCTTGGTATTGCATTTATACGATTAAATAATTTATTACATCGGTATCGTTCAATGTTAAAAAAAACAAATGAAAACCAATGGACTACTTTTTGTTTTCACTTTTCAATAACTTTATTTAATCCTCAGTCTCAAAATTATGACAACTTTAACTCACATAAGATGATAAAGAAGCTATTAAGAACAAGGTATTTCATAAAATCACACAACATTTAGAGCCAAAAAAGGAATATTTTCAACTTCCTAAACCACATAAATTATATGAAAAATAACTAATTAAAGCACTAGGCAAGATTGCAATGTTTCGGAAGATTATTCTGAACAACAGATAACTAAAATTAAGGTATAAATTTCGACCTGAAAATGTAAAACTCACAAAGCTTTCGAAACAAAAGAATACTACTTTGAATTGCTTATAGAATTCTAAGAAACATTTAGATTATTTCGTAAACGCGATTAATGAGAACTATATCTATAATCCTTACTGATTAGCTAAAATCCATATTCGTGACTTTACGTACAACAATAAATAAACCTGAAATTTCCATACCATGTTCCTAAACTATTTTTAAACATTATAAACAGCTTTATAATTAACTGTAAAGCTATATTATCCAACAAACCAACAATCAATTTAGACTTCGATCTTAACTAGAAACTAAAGACACATCATTAGATATTATGTTTTCTTTTTTTATAGAATAAGGGTGACAAACGAGCACACAGTCTACCTGATGGTAAGTGAATGCTGTGGCCCATAGATATCAAAATTTATCCTAAATTTAGAATAAAAATGCAGATCACCCCTGAGGACTTAATAAACAATAGGGTCTCCGGATCTCTTCGCTCAGTATACAAAACACAGCAGTATTAAGCTGCTATTTTACGCTGGTATTGCTGGGACGTAAACTATGAAATTTATATTTGTTTTATCCGTTACCATTAATTATACGCACAAAATAATTTAACACACTAAAGCCGTTGAGATACTTAAGGCATAGACAATCCAGATATAAAAGTAATAAAAATATATATGTATTGAGAAAAGAGGCCAATGATCACCTATCGTGTTGTAACTTGTATCCTATCACCTTTGTCATTCATTATTTCTAAGTGTGAAGTAATATGCAACGCAACCTCATTGCTGTACTTAAGCTACATACCCTAGTATGTGGTACACCGGAACTTAGGAGCTCTCTTCCTAAAGAGAGCTCCTAAGTTCCGGTGTGCCACTTTACAGGGGTGGGCACACTCATCGGTAAGACATACTCGGCCCTATGTCTCCGTCTCTCCGTCCGTCTTCTTAAGGCTTGAGGTCGCCGACACTTAGGTAGTTCCTTCCCTGGGGCGCGAAATACGCCAAGAAGGCCAACAACGCCGTTTTTGTTACGGCTCCCATGAGCGGTTCATTGTATTGGACCGAAAGAAAAGCCCGGGTAATGGGGGACACCCCGTTGCCCGATATCTGCTGAGCCCAAGTCGCTCATGCAGATGACGCGTACCAGCCATGATAACTTAATTAAGAATATTAAATACAGGGTTAATTTAATTTTGATTGCGCGAACAATATGCAAGGTCTACAAAAACATTTGCCTTATCTTCGTCCATAATTAAAGCTACAATGTGACTAGAGACGCCATACAGACAAAAATATGATAATAAACCGAACAAAAGAAGCTATCTTTATCAAAAAAAAGATAAAACATTTCTTTTCTCCATTTCTATCACAATCGGAAAGAGAAAATACAAATAAGTGATATTCTCGACTAATTTCATGATTGCCAATTCCCAATTCTAAGCGAAGCGAGCAACTATTTTATCCACTAGGGAGTCCTGTATTCAACAATGGGCTTAATCCTATTCAACAATGAGAGGTCCTATAAGTAGTTACAATCTGCTGTAATAGTTACTAATCACAAACAAAACCTTAACTTAGTAGCTATTTCGTCTTTTTTTTCGAATATGTAAAATATAAGGCGCTCAATTGTTTTTTTAAAGCAATGGGTGACAATCGAACACACAGTCCATCTAATGGAAAGTGGATGCTGTGGCCCATTGACATCCACATTTATCCTCAATTAAAAATCAAAACGCAAATGCATTGTCACCCCTGAGTACTAAATTATAATGCCCCATTTCCAGTAAAAAAGGGTCTCCGGATCTCTACACTCACCATACGAAACACAACAGCACTACGCTGCTATTTTTCGCTGGTATTCTGTGAGAGCGTGGTCCTGCCCCAGTCGAGCCAACCCATTCGTGCTACAACTATAATATAACTGCATCGCGGCTCTATCACGTAAAAATGCTTAATACTTTACTTATTAAGACTTTATTAATGTACGAATTTTACAAAGAACATTTTAAGCAATATTCCATGCCAACATTTTTTGATTTCATCGAGTCTCAAATATTTTACCGTTACAGCTACAGCCTATTGAAGTTCACAGATGAACACAGGCCTCCCCCATGGATTGCCTCATGGGGAGGATATTTGCCATAGTTGCCACGCTTGGCAACCGGGTTGGCCACCGCAGTTTTTTATTTTTCTTCGTTCTAGGAAAACGCCGCTGGCAATCTTCTGATTTGTTACCCTTCAACTTCTTCTTTGTTCTATTTGTTACGATACCCACGGGATTATATATAAGTGTACAATTATACAGCAGAATATTTCATTCCGCTACAGTTTTCACTTTGGCCCATACCTGACTTTTCGCCTTTTCCCTTGTTATTTTATACGAAAACAAATTAAATAGAGTTTTGTTAAAATGAAACGTCGTTTGTCATTTATTTTCTAGATAAATAAAAATAGAAACAACTCACTTTTTATTACTTCAGCCTTAAAACTTGAAGACAAAAATATTTCATTTACTTTGGGCTTAATTAAAGCTTTAATTAACGTCAAAATCTACTACCAGTTTGAAAACCGATTTCTTCAAAGAAGAAACGACAAGAAACGTGTAAAGAAATTAAATAACTTAATCATTATTTAGTGTTTAGGTATAATAAAATAGGTTATAGGAATCACAGCTTTTCACCGCATATGTATGGTGAACCATTTAAATTTATTTGCGTAACAGATGTCCTGTTACCTAGCGGACAGCTGATGTGCGGCAGTGCTGCAGGAGCGCTGCCGCACATCAGACATGCACCGCACGATTGCCTCGTCTAGACACGCTTGTTAGTAGTAGTTAGACTATGCCTATGTTTAGCAGTGGACTTGTGAAGGGCTATAATGATAGTGATGTACCAGTGTAGTGGCGACGTAAGAGAATTCACTAACCTACTAACCAAGAGACATGCAGCATCATCTTCCTAATCATAATAATAAAAATAAAGGCAAATATCCTCTCATAGGTGGGCCTCTCATGGGGGAGGTCTATGTTCAGCAGTAGATGAAATGAATGATGAAACTATTGCCTATGTCTCTCACCTTGCTCGCAGACGTAGCCCGCGACGGTTATCCCCAGGCCCAACGCCGAATCCTTGTTCAGCTCCACTTCATAACTTAGTGTCTCCGGCTCCCTGCTGCCTCTCACCGCCATGTCTAGTGGGAGCCTGTTAACAGTTTAGAAGCTATTAATATTTAAGTCTCTGTATAACATTAAACATAAGTCCAAGACTTTTAGTAAAATTTATATTCGATTTTGATTTTTTCGACGAAATAAGCTTCAAACATAGTTCGTAAATGTACATGCTCTAACGTTATATTTAATTGCTACGTGGCGCAGTGTCTTAGCAATAAGTTAGCAGCTCTGAGACCCGCGGGTTCGAATCCCGCACGAAACAAATTTGTGCTTACAAGTAATGCAACGGATCTGGATGTTTATCCTTGTGAAACAGAATATCCATGTGTGGAGGCAACATTTT
The DNA here is from genome assembly GCA_907164705.1 of Parnassius apollo. Taxonomy (NCBI): domain Eukaryota; kingdom Metazoa; phylum Arthropoda; class Insecta; order Lepidoptera; family Papilionidae; genus Parnassius; species Parnassius apollo. Next base: position 1,019,934 of record CAJQZP010000898.1, on the reverse strand, counting down.
TTTAGAAAAAATTTTCCTCCTGACTGAATTTCAGTCACGGCGGCCAGCCTCAACGGGGACTAGGTATCGGCGCGGGACAGGATTATAGTGCCCAAGTGTATACGGAATACAGGTACACTCTCTATTCCCTCACGCTCATAGTCCGATGGGACGGTGACCCGACACAACCGCAGATAGATCAGGTGCAGGACCACCGGTTTTACGTACTTTTCGAGCTTTTCGCGTTTACTTATATCGAGATCTCTAAAAGTATATACCCGATTGACTTGAAATTTAGTATAGTTACTCACTTCGCAATGTAGTCCCATCAAAAAATAGTTCTTGATATTTTCCGTACGCCTAGCTCGCGCAATAAAACATTACCATGCGCCCAGCGATGTGAACGAGTATCAGCTAGTAAGTTATAAAGCGCGAAACTTTGCCCAAACGACAAACTCTAAGTAGTTACAGTGACAGAGCTTAGTTAAACGAGAATAGTTTCTGTATAATTGGCTTCAAGCAAATGAAACTTTTACAAAGTGATATGTTTTGATCGAAGTTTTAGTTGACTGCTAACGAAGGGAAACACAGTTGATATCTCGTTTATCTTTATAGACCGGCTTCCATACCCGATTTAGTAACTTTCAAACGATCTATCCGTCCATCTATTACAACCTATAAAATTCTACTGCTGATAGCCCCCTCCCCCTCTATAGATAAGCCTATGTTTAGCAGTGAGCGGACTTCGCCATAGTTGCTTTTTTATATAATAAGCATTTATCTTCAATCGAGTTTCAAAATGTAGACGCGTTGTCACACGTTAGTACCAAGATGGAACGCCTCGTTTCCAGTAAAAAGGGTCTCCGGTTCTCTATACTCACTATATAAAACATAGCAGCAATAAGCTGCTATTTTACGCTGGTACTCTGTGAGAGTATGGTTCTAGCCTGGCCGAGCCGACCCATTTGTGCTACAACCATAATAAAGCAGCAGCGTGTCTCCACCACGTTTAATCGCAATCACTTGACAATTTCAGTCTTTTATTATTTTGTATTGTTATAAAGAATATACTAGTGCCCATCTACTGTTACAGTTTTTCTCTATAGTCTCTTCCGAAACACATGAGATGATATGTGGTTGTTAATTCTCATACATCGCTCATTTTTTTAATAGGATAGGGTGACAAACGAGCACACAGTCCACCTGATGGTAAATGGTTGCTGCGGGCCATAGACTCTATCCTCGATTACAAATCAAAATGCAGATGCGTTGTCACCCGTGAGGACTGAGATGGAATGCCTCCTTTCCAGTAAAAAGGGTCTCCGGTTCTGTACACTCACCATGCGAAATACAGCAGCATTAAGCTACTATTTTACGATGGTATTCTGTGAGAGCGTGGTCTTTGGTGGTCATTCGTGCTACAACTATACTACTAATATAACTGCAGCATGGCTCTACCGTACCGTACCGTATAAAAAATCACACATGGCTACTTTCGATCGAGAAGAATTAATTCTATATACAACATTTTGCCTTCCTTTAAAATGCTCCAATGTATGTTGTCTAATGTTCTAACACAAGCAATCTGAATACTATCCCCACCGGCAATAATGATAATGTACGACAATTTTAAGAGTCCTATTACACCTAAAGGCAACGGTGCAACGGTTGCTCATCTGCTTGCGCAATATACGAGTATGATAATTAGCGGAAAAACTATCCTATTTCCTACTAATATTATTACAGGGTTATTTTTCAAAGAGTAGCCAAATTTATAAATAATGTTGTACCGCTATTGTAGTTTTTGAAACTACGAGTAAATAAGTCTTCAACTTTTATTTGAAATTATCCCAAATAGAATGAGATTGATGGGCAAACAACATTTTTGCCTACCGATCGACCCTTGGCCGGTTATTGCAAAATAACCTTGTATATCAGTTTAAGTGTTTTATTATAGTTTGTATAAAATATATCTTTTTATACATATATATATATATATATATATATATATATATATATATATATATATATATATATAATGTAAAAATTTATACAGTTAGTGTAAAAATCTATCCCAAATTGCAGTTTTTTAATCCGTGGAGCCTAAAAATTTAGCTGTTCGTCTGTTAGTCATTGAGTAACTTCTAAAGGACTTAGCCGATTGAAGTCATATTTACACAAGGTAGCTTGGATCGGATCAACAGATGGCACTCTTGACACCAAATTATAAACAATTACTATACTAACTGCACTACTAATACTATATTTATGGTCCAAAATTAATCATCTTCACAACATGTGTTGGTTGAGTGCCGAAAAAGAATATCGCAATATTTTGACCCGATAAACGGCTATTGTCAAATTATGTATACATTTTATATTTACACTGAAATTATAGAGTGAATAGGAATTGAATTATCGTTCTACGGAGAGTATAGAATATATAATAATATATTTACGAGGTTCGGTGTCGCCGCGAGCACACATACATGCAATTACGTCGTATTGTCACTACTACAAACCTGATTCGCTGTATTGAGAGACTGAGTAAATTATTATTACATTTTAGACTTATGATTAATGTTCAAGATCACCATTTAAAAAAAATCGTTTAAATTTTAACACATATTTGTTTGTAAATAGTGTGCAATTTTGCATTTTTAAATGGGAGGAGGGAGTCAAAACACATCTCGTGTTGACATTTACACGTGTGAATTGACATGTTAGTGACATTTTAGGGACTACACGAGCTCCGCCCACTCCCCCGTTCTATTATGTATGTATTATAGTATTCTATGCTCAGAACGATAACACAATGATGACGTGACGGTGTAAGAATATCCACTACCGCAAATCAACCCGTGGATGTACAGAGATTGTAGAGGGAAACAAATCAGGAGGTGGACAGCAACGTCTTCCTAATAACAACTTTAAATTAATAAATGCGGATCGCAACCCGCTCACCGTGGCAACTATGGCAAATATCTCCCGTATGAGGCAAAATATGGGGAGACCCAAGTTCAGCAGTGCACTTGAATAGGCTGTGACGGTAACGATGCAGAAAGGCTCTTTTCATTGAAAATTGAGTACCTACATTTCTAAGAGAAATAGCCATCATTTCTATGAACAGGTGAATGTAAACAAATTATCCTTACCTTAGCGGTGGTGGTTGGGGCTCAGGAGGTGCAATTATCAGCGGCGGCGGTCTTGGTGAGGGAGCGAGCGCACCACGGGGTACCACAGCCACTATCGATGCTACGGGCTGCAGAAAAGGTTCATTTATAATAATAAAGTGAGATAATATTACCGTGGTAGAGCGATGCCGCAACTATATTATGATTGCAGCCCGCATTTTTTCATAGAATAAGGCTGAAAAGCGAGCACACAACCTACCTGATGGTAAGTGGATGCTGTGGTTTTAAGAGATCTACATTTATCCTTGATTAAAATAAATATGCAGATGAGTTGTCACCACTGAGGGCTAAGATGGAATGCCTCATTTCAATTAAAAAGGGTCTCCAGCTCTCTACACTTACCATACGAAAAGATAGCAGCATTAAGCTGCAATTTCATGCTGGTATTCTTTGAGAGCGTGGTTCTATCCTGGTCGAGCCAACCCATTCCTGTTGCAGTTATGTATAGCTAGCATAGCTGCAGGTATGCCAAGTTTGAAATAAGTTATTTCACCACAAAATAACTGATCTTGACCAAAGTTAGATGGTCAGTGTTTCCTGATGGTAAGCAGGCACATCAGCTCGTGGATACTAACTGCGTCATTATATTAAAAGAGTATGTAATATATGTGTCACTGTCTGTTAGAACTTAAATATTATTCTACAATATTAGTATTTATTTTTTATAAAAAAAGTTTGACAAACGAGCACACAGTCCACCTGTTGGTAAGTGAATGCTGTGGCCTATAGACATTTACATTTATCCTCAATTAAGAATCAAAACGCAGATGCGTTGTCACCCCTGAGGACTAAGACGGAATGCCTCGTTTCCAGTAAAAAAGTGTATCCGAATCTTTACACCCATCATACGAAACACAGCAATATTAAGCTGTTATTTTACGCTGCTATTCAATTTTTAATAATTATATATTATTTTTTTAATTATAATATGTTTCCAAATCATCCGACAGCTGAAGATGTTCTATTATCATTATGGCCCAAACATTTTTTTTTAATATTCGTAGTAGGCAAACTCTTAAACCGTAACTTCGTTCTCAATGATAGCCCCCCGGGTGGAATAAATTAAATATGTGATAACAACTACCTATATTACTATGTAACAGTTGTATAATAATTCCGGCAACGCACTTGCAATTCCCCTGGTGTTGCGGTTGCTCATGGGCGGCGGTAGTCACTAGTAGTAGGTGAGCCGCATGCTAGTTTGTCCTCTTTCCTATAAAAAAAATCCAATACCCCACATCGTCTCGTGGGATCGTGGGTGTCGTAAAAGCCTACAGAGGGAAACTGTATCATGAAATGTTCAGTTCAGCAGGACCTTTCTAATTTTTTTGATTAATTACGGCCATTCACAATTCCATATCACCTTTCTGATAACAAACTTAAAGTGATAAAAAACTACGGTCGCCAACACGACTGACGAGCGTGGCAACTATATCAAAATTTCTTGATAAGATGATTATGAGACAACCTTTGGGAGATACGTGTTTATGCACAAAAATATTAGGTCTGAATGAGATTAGATGAGTAATGAGTAAATCCATGTAGTAAAGCCACGTTGCAGCTATATTATGGTTGTAGCATGAATGAGTCGGCTCGACTGGGGAAAGACCACGCTCTTACAGAATACCGGCGTAAAATAGCAGCTTAATACTGCTGTGTTTCAAATGGTGAGTGAAGAGAGCCGGAGACCCTTTCCTACTGGAAACGAGGCATTCCATCTTAGCTCTCAGGGGTGCAAAGCGTCTGCGTTTTAATTCTTATTCGATGATAAATGTAGATAGATATCCATGGGCCACAGCATCCACTTACCATCAGGTGGACTGTGTACTCGTTTGTCAACCTTATTCTATAAAAAAACCTGTGATGGGGGCAATTGAGGCAAATCATTTCTACAATACTATAATGATGTTATACATGAAGAATAAAAACATGATGATGATACACTCACCCTATGATGCAATCGTTCTTCGATGATAGTCGGTGGTGGGGAAGGCGGCGTTGTATCTTCACATAGTGCTCCAAAACCATCATGGCCGGCCTCAGCCAGACTTCTTTCTAGCTCTATCGGGTCTGTTAAAAGTCTAGATGGCACCACCGGAGCTTGCGATGCACCCAGACTCTGAGAAAAGGGGAACTCTGTTAAAACGGATTACTTACATTAAGAAGCCTCGACGAGGCATGCCATCTTAGACCTCCGGGTGACAACGCATCTGCATTTTGATTCATGATCGGAAATATCTGGTAAATTATGAGCTTATGAGGCAATCTATAGGGAAGCCTATTTTCAGCTGTGGAATTTAGATAGTTAAAACCTACTTTTCGTACCGCAGGGGCATATTTTCACATGGTAGAGCCACATGCAGCTATATTACTATTATAGTCGTAACACGAATGGGTCGGCTCGACCGGGCAAGAACCACGCTCTCACAGAATACCAGCGTAAAAAAACAGCTTAAGGGTATTTCTTTATTTAAGATTATTAGTATTGCTGTATTTCGTATGGTGAGTGTAGAGAACCGGAGACCCTTTTTACAGCAAACGAGGCATTCCATCTTAGTCCACACAGGTGACAAAGCATCTGCATTTGTTTTCATAATCGAGGTTAAATGTAAATGTCTATGGGCCACAGCTACCACTTACCATCAGGTGGACTGTGTACTCGTTGTCACCCTTATCCTAAATAAGATACCCGAATTAGATTCAACGAGAAAAAAACTGACATTCACAATCGCTTTGATGTGAGTATAAAAAAATACAACTGTTTCCTTTTCATTCCACCTAAAACACTATTTTAAAGACAAGGTCAAGCCCCTTTGTATCTATATTGTTGGCGCAGTAAAATATTTAACTGCCGCACAGAGTAAAGAGTAAGGACCAGAGGGGAATCTTCCTAACAACGTAGAAAACGTATACCTATTCCGATAGGGTTGTCACATGATGCATGTGAAAAATTTAAAGAAAAAAATAAAAATATTATATAGCCTATGAAACAACATGTGTATTAGTTATAATTATACTAGCTTGCCAAGCAGACGTTATTCTGCCCTTTTCGACTACCCTTTGTCACGTCCTATTAAAATCCTTAAATTCGCAAAAAATGTGGGTCACTCATGGGCAAAAAAAACTATCCTATCTCTCAAGTTGAACCAAACTGCACACGGTGTGCAATTTTGATTAAAATCGGTTAAATAGTTTAGGAGTCCATCGCGGACAAACAACGTGACACGTAATTTATATAATATATTAAGATGGTACGTGAGCCCAACTTCATCACTCGGTGACATACTTGTCTAACACATTCTCTCTTAACTATCAATGTTATTATATAGTTTCATTGTACACGTAAAAAGGTACATAATATTTTGGATACAAAAAAAGGAAATATCCTTATTTTCTCTAGAATTATTCATGCATACTGTACAACTATTAGGCATTTTTGCTTATACAGAACACTTATTACTTACCTATGTAAATTTATAATAACTTAAGTCTAATTATTTTTATTAAAATAAATCTATTTATTTACTAATTGCAAAAAACTTCATAAATTAATTAATATACAAAATTTCGAAATACTGTTGGTCTATTAATTTAAATGCGTACGACTAGCAGCCCTTTCATGGATACTCTGACTGAGCCGGCGCAAACCGGTTTGTACCCCAACGGAGTGTCGGTTAACCTGTTGGTAAGAGCTCACTCACACATCGCTGCGCTATGTGTGAGTGTATTCGGAACGAGCTGTTTTTAGTTTGTATGTAGCTTCCCCTCTGGTCGGTTTCTTTACTCATGTGACAGCGGTTCTTGCTCCAGTCGAAGGTCAGCTCCGCTTAAGTTTGAGATTTGTTCAAACTGTCAACAGTTTTTATTTACTATTGTAAGTCAGTGTTTGACTACTATTTCACTTGATGGTAGAATAGAATATATATAAAAATGCCCTGTCCAGAGATGAACCAGCAGAAATTTCAGTGTTTTTTTTTTCAAAGTATAACTTTAATACAATAAACAACACAGGTTTCTCAAGCTACTTACAACATTTATTTATGAAACAGCTCGGAATAGATCATGCCCAGGAGTTTTTTCAACCATATATTCACTTATATTATTATAATCATGTTTATACAGTTTTTGTTTAATAAAATATTAAAACTTGGTAACATTGCGACTTGGTATATTTTCTGGGACTTTGTTGTAATATCGTACACGTATTGCCTTATGAATTAATAACTGACTCTGTAGAGTCGAGAATATGTGGTATCACTAACTTGTGTTTGTTGCTAGTGTTTATAGATTATACATCAATATCATCATCATTACAGCCGTTAACAAGTCCAATGCTGAACATTGGCATCTCCCAAGGAATACCACAAAGCACGGTCCTGAGCCACCTGCATCCATTGACTTCCTGCATGTCTTACCAGGTCGTTACTCCATCTAGTGGGCCCTACAGTGTGTGTACATCACTCGTACTTTTTTTAAACTATCTCTGTTGAAAACACTTAATTTTCGTAAATATACTGAGAGGACAAAGTTAAGATATATATATTTTTTAATTTTCTCTGAGAGGCTACCTGTTTTAGACAGTAAATAGATCTTATTTTGCGAAACAAAATCATTTCTAAATCAGGCGCATTTCCCCATAGCAAAATCACATAAAACATCATGCTATGGAAATATTTGAAATAAACTAATCTCGTCGTCGCGACACTAGTGACACATGTAATCTTTTTTACAGTATTAAGGACGCGTTTGCAAATCAACCAAAATTAGGGTGTTTTTCGGTAGATTTTGTGACAAAACTAAACCAAATCAAATATAAGTAAAAACTACCATGTATAGATTGGTTCTTCATCTGCAAATGTCTGTAACTCTTTTGTTGAAAATAGTAGTTTTTTATATTGTAAAAACGAACTTTCGTTGCCATTTTCTACAAAATTATCGATACCGGCTTGTGTTTCGGTAGATGTTTTGGTCTATTATCAACATATTTAAAAATTTAAAAAATACTATAAGATGACAGACATATTCAATTAAAAAACCCTGTGTTTATTTTTTAACAAAATGTCACAAATAGTCGTAAAAAAAATAAAAACTGATGCACATTTTTTCACATATTTTGGTAATATGGATGAATCATAATGTATTGCAATAAGGGCTATTTTATTGTTGGTGCCTGCTTTGATTTATTGTACAAAGATTTCGATGAAACCACAGTCCGCGCTCGGCTGCCGTCGTGAGTGGACACTGTATCGCCTGTTTGCAGCGGCTCATTCTGAAAAGATCGCTGTACATACACAAAATATTAGAAAAAAACAAATTGGAAACATAAGTACTTGACAAGTGATAAAATTATTATTTTTATACTCACAGTTTTTATTTAGCTAAAAATAAGTAGGATATATAAACTTACCTACTACTGCAACTCGTGGACGAGCGGAACTAGGTGTGCCGAGTTTGGGCTCGTTTTGTTGGTTATGATGAGACCTTACCTCTGGACTTGATGGCATGACCTGAAGGTGTACTTTCGTGACCGCTATTTGAACTTCTTGCAGAGTAAAACTAGGGGTGACGAATTTGGGCTCCGTTTTGTTAGTTATGACGAGTCTATACCTCTGGACTTGATGGAGTGACCTGAAGGTCTAAATCGGTGATTGCAACTGGAACTCCTAGACTGGTAGAACTAGGTGTGCCGAGTTTGGGTTCGTTTTGTTAGTTACGATGAGACCTTACCACCGGACTTGATAGAGTGACCTGAAGGGGTAATTCAGTAACTACTGCTGGAATTTCTGAACGAGTAGAACTAGGTGTGCCGAATTTGGGCTTCGTTTTGTTAGTTATGACGAGTCCATACCTCCGGACTTGATGGAGTGACCTGAAGGTGTAGTTCAGTGATTACAAGTGGAACTCCTAGACTTGTAGAACTAGGTGTGCCGAGTTTGGGTTCGTTTTGTTAGTTACGATGAGACCTTACCACCGGACTTGATTGAGTGACCTGAAGGTGTAATCAGGTGGTTACAAATGGAATTCCTAGACTAGTAGAACTAGGTGTGACGAGTTTGGTTTCGTTTTGTTAGTTACGATAAGACCTTACCACCGGACTTGATGGAGTGAAATTCGGCACACCTAGTTCTACTGGTTCAGAAATTCCAGCAGTAGTTACTGAATTACCCCTTCAGGTCACTCCATCAAGTCTGGTGGTAAGGTCTCATCATAACTAACAAAACGAACCCAAACTCGGCACACCTAGTCCTACAAGTCTAGAAGTTCCACTTGTAATCACCGAACTATACCTCCAGGTCACTCCATCATGTCCGGTGGTAAGGTCTCATCATAACCTACAAAACGAACCCAAACTCGGCACACCTAGTTCCACCAGTCTAGGAGTTCCAGTTGCAATCACCGATTTACACCTTCAGGTCACTCCATCAAGTCCGGAGGTATGGACTCGTCATAACTAACAAAACGGAGCCCAAATTCGGCACATCTAGTTCTACTCGTTCAGAAATTCCAGCAGTAGTTACTGAATTACCCCTTCAGGTCGCTCCATCAAGTCTGGTGGTAAGGTCTCATCATAACTAACAAAACGAACCCAAACTCGGCACACCTAGTTCTACTAGTCTAGGAGTTCCACTTGTAATCACCGAATTACACCTTCAGGTCACTCCATCAAGTCCGGTGGTAAGGTCTCATCATAACCAACAAAACGAACCCAAACTCGGCACACCTAGTTCCACTAGTCTAGGAGTTCCTATTGTTGTAATCACCAAATTACACCTTCAGGTCACTCCATCAAGTCCGCAGGTAGGTAAGGTCTTATTATAACTGACAAAACCAGTTCAAAGTCCAGAGCTAACATCTCACTACCAGTAGAGGGCTTCCAGTGCCAAGCAGTCTTTGGAGCAGGTATTCATATTTCGTATCGAAGTATATTTCTGAGGTAGGTATAAGAAATGAAAAATAAATTCAATCTTTCAAATTATCAAAATAATTTCATTTGACTACGATTCCCACAGCCAACCGTGCGTACACTAGTGTGTGTGTGACTTTTGTCAATGTAGTAGTGCGATTCTATACCTATCCATTTTGTAAACGCGTCCTTAAAGCTGCAGACATTAGGTAAGCGGTGAAGCAGCCAAATATGCGCACTGACTTCAGACCAGATTTTCAGGTTTCATTTTGTTGTGTGCGATAACGTATTGTAAATATCTCCTATAATCGGACAAGGTGTGGTAGGATGCAGTATCTCTGTGTCTGTACTCTTTATACTGGATGACCTTTTTACTGTCTGGAAAAAAATAGGAGATATGAATGGAGTAGAAACCTATGGCACTGATATTTTACAATAAATAAAAACAAAAAATATTTAGGGTGTATATATTTACGAACGACAAAAAAACAAATTAGTAGGCGTCTTTTACCTTGTCACTTCGCAGGGTTACAGGCTCAAGGGCAAAGGGCAAGGTAATTGTTCAAATTTTTTTTTCATACGTTTAATTCAGACAGTATAAAAGGTCATGCAGTATACGAGTATATACTTGCAATTGTTTTGTTCGTGTGTTTGTCACTGAACTCCTTTCAAACGGCTGGACCGACTTTGATGTATTTTTGTGTGTATTAGAGTTGGGTCCCTGGATGTTTTAAATTCTGCAGGCTACTTCAGTCTATAGACACTTGCAGGCAACTTCAAACCAAGATGTCTACAGATATGTTGTCACTGCTGAAGACTAAATGGAATACCTCACGGCTTGTAATTACTTTGCCTCTCTATACCCTCCATAGCGGAAAACAGCAGTTCCGGAACTGTTGTTTGGCGGCAAAATTACTAGGTAAGAGGCACCAGCCTCTGTACCAGCACCAGCGCCTGTACGATCTACATACGATGAACGGAAATCAATATTGTATTATTTCCTCAATCGCGTCCAATTCAGCTTGACCTTCATAAGTAGCCGGAACACATTAGACTGCACACGGTTTCTATCGCCTGGTACCTTATTTCACCAGTCAACAGGAATCACGCGCTCTTTCCCCCTCGCCTCACCGCACCAACCGCGTGTGTCTGTCGCCTCAACTGCCGATTATTTACCTGACGCTACACACATGCGCCTCGCTTTGCATGAAATTTCCAACTAGGGGGTTTCCAGGAGTGGTGTAATTTTTATTAATAAGATTACTAATATTTAAAAAAAACACTAGGTACCAACCTATCCAGATGGACTCTTATGTAGGAAAGGGGTCCTACAATCTAGTAAAACGAGTCCAGACACCCAACAAGCTTTCGGCTAGCCTGAACTGCCCCCTGGCGACTCAGGCCGAGCCTAGTTAACACATCCCTTAATCTGCCTTGGTTAAGCACACTTCTAAGTGGCTTTTCGCCCTTCTTTCTTGCAAGGAGGGTAGCGTCCGTTTACGGCTTAAAGATCTCTCGTCAGATCGGTAAGCTAATCCCAAAAAGGTGGAGTTTGTTGTGTAAAAGTCTCCACATAACCACTTAGCTGGCTGCTTGGTATGCTATGACCATTCTCCATCTCCCTCCCCCGTTACCGGAGGGTTGCCCTTATTTGCTTCGGGCGTATAAAAGAAGAGTTCAGACAAACGACACCCAGTAGTTTTTAATTCATTTATTGATACAATCCACTCTATCGATGTCTATTGTTGACATAGACCTACCGATAAATTGTCTTATAGGGAGTTTATTTGCAATAGTTGCCATATTTGACAAGTTCTAGTTGTTTTAATTGCATATAATTGGTCCGTCGTAATATCGGGTACTCTATCTGTCTATCCGTCTTACATAATATCTGGAAAAAGTGCCTATAACACTGATATTTTACAAAAAATAAAAACATAAATTTTGAATTAAATTAATTAATTATATAACCTATCGAAATTCAAATCATATCCACCTTACTTTACGTACGGAAATAAAACAATAAAGGAGATTGCCAAGAATTGTATGAACCTGTGCTGCAGACTGTACAGAGATGAAATCCATGTCATTTGAAAGTACAGCTCTTCTATATAAAGAATTAGAAAAGTGCATGTAGCTAGCTACGTAGTAGTGGACAAAAGTTATGAAGATTTAAAAAAGTTGATTTTGGCAGTCGGTTTTTATCATTATTACACATTGTAGATATTAATAAAGTTCCAATTCATGAGTGTTATGTAGGTTAATGCATGATGATTAGGATGTCTCCTATTTGGTTTAGCCAAAAAAAAAAACAAGGAGAGCAGTTATTTTCAGTCTTTGAAATTATTATTTGTATATAGTTTTTGTAACATAACTATTATTGATCGAAGTATATTAGAGAGAAAATAATTAAACTTACGTATTACACCGTTTATAATTCGTGGTGCACTCGCGTGGGGCTACGGCACTTATTAAATAAAGTAAAACCGATAAAACACAAATAGGAAGGAAAAGCGTACATATATCGTATACCGAAAAACGGCGCGTAAGTCGGTAGACGTGAATCAGATCAAGTCTGTTGTTGTTTTTATTATCCGCTCGAGAGAGCAGGCAAAGGAACTAAGCCATACAGCCTTGTCTTGTTTTTATTTTATTTGAATATATAGAATTTTGAATTGTAAAGGCCGAAGCCAAGTCTTATTCTCTACTTCCTCTCTTCAAAATCCATAAAGATAGAAGCCAAGTCTTATTTTCTTTAATTCTTCATATTTTCTAAAACCACAAAGGCTAAAGCCAAGTCTTCTTTATATTAAAACCTTTATAAGTTTCAATCCCTATAGATTTATCAGTCCAGTTTCAAGATTCCCGTGCTTTTTTTTCTTTTCTTCACAATGTGGTGATGCTTCACATTGCGAAGCTTTTGGGAGATTTTGACGACAGCTCAACCCAGCGGACAGTTCATGACGACAGCTACTCAAGTTCATAAGGCGCTTAAGCAATCAAAATAACTTGAGGTTTATATCTACATTAAAACACTTGTTTCGTCGTTTTCTCTTATAGTTCACACGCGCGGCACGATTAATTTACAAAATCGCATCACTTTTACGAATCAAAATCCACTTCGACCCATTATTCAAGTGACAATCCGTCTACGGCTAAGTTCGCCAAGATCAAGTCTTATATTGACACTTTGACTGTTTTGATGCTTGACGGACGGATTCAGTGTTGCAAGTATTAAAGTAAAATTACCTTATTCTATAATGTAACGCTACATGCTTAAGCTGTTGCTGTTTTAAACAAATAAATGAAGTCCTATCCTTTAGTCTATTTTGATTATTTTGATGTATTAATTCATTAATTGAAGGCTTGTTTTTATACATAAGATATCATAAATAAAGTATTTTTATGAGTTTAGCTATTGTTTTTTCCCCTACTCTAATCTTTTTAAGTATTATATGGCCACATTAAAGGTGAGAGTGACTTCAAAGAGAAGAAATCACTTTAAATACTTTTAAACTTGATTATTTTTCAACAGCTGCTATGAAATGTCAATAGTTATGCCAAAATTCTTTTTTTATTTTATTTAAATTAATAGCAATAGTCTTATTTCTGTACAACGTGGGGCACATTTTGGCCATCTCATTTAGTAAGTATCTTTGTCCTTGTCACTTCGCAGAGTCACAGGCTCAAGGGCAAAGGGCAAAGTAATTGTTCAAAAAGTTTTCAAACGTTTAATTCAAAATTTTTGTTTTTATTTTTGTAAAATATCAGTTTCATAGGCTTCTACTCCGTTCACATGTTACAGATGATTTGATGATTTCCCAAAGTCCTCCTTCGCCACGGACAAGCGGATTATCGAACATAGTAACAGTATGTTCTTGTATATTCTATATGTTCTTCTATTTCATATTTTACATAATGATTTCTTATATTTACGCGAACATTGCACATGATTAAAACTACTTTTACGGATTTTATCGCGTTTATTTTTACTTTTTATTTTTAATTCCCGACGTTTCGGGCGCTTTCCAGCACCCATGGTCACGGGGGACTGAGATGACTGACGTCCCGATGTCATTGTTAAACCCGGAGTACCTTCAGCTTTTTTAATTATTGTTTATGGTCCGATCTATGCAAAATGAACTGACTATGTCCTGAGGTCTTGCAGTGGTATGCTTGGGTTTAGTTTTAATTTTATTGATTATAGGATCCCAAGCAGGTGGTAGTACCCAGCCTCCTTCTCTATTGAAATTAGGATGTTTTTTAATTTCAATAGCCTCACGTATCATCCTTGGTAGGAATCGGTGTTCTTTCGCGAGGATTTGTGGTCTATCAAATCTGATGTAATGGTTGGGGCCGTCTAGGATATGATCACAAACTGCAGACTTCCCGGAACGTTGATGCTTCACATCAGCTATATGTTCTTTTACGCGGGTCCTAATTGATCTTTTGGTTTGACCTATATAAGAGAGACCACATTCACAATCAAGCTTGTACACTCCTGCATCTTGTAGAGGAATATGACACTTGACGGATGGTAGGAACTGACTAATCTTCTTCGGCGGCTTGTAGAATGTTCTAATAGAAGCTCGCTTCAAGATATAGCCAATCTTGTCTGTGACACCTCTGACATATGGTAGTACAGCAGGCACACGCTCGACTGTGGCCGGCTTCACTCGGTCACTGTGACGTAGGCGCGGGACCCGAAGCTTGTTGTCGTGCAGAACTTGCTTGACGTGCTGAAGCTCGGCGGCCAGGTGTTTGCTGTCACAGATCCCTCGTGCTCTCTGTAACAAAGATTTGCCCACGGTAGCTAACTGTGAAGGGTGGTGGTGAGATTCACCGTTTAAATATCGGTTTGTATGGGTCTTTTTCCTATACACAGTGTGACCAATGGTGTTATTAGGATTTCGGATGACTAACACATCTAGGAAAGGTAAGGAATTATTAACTCCATAGTAAATTGAATTTTAGCGTTTATGGAATTAAGATGTTCTAAAAATGCAGTTACTTTGTCTGATGGTAAAATTGTGAAAGTATCGTCTACGTACCGCTTGTAGATCCTTGGTGTAACAGGTGCAGTAAGGAGGGCTTTCTCCCAAAGTCTTCCATGAATATATCGGCGACAATGGGAGATACAGGTGAGCCCATCGCCACACCATCTACTTGCTTGTAAAACTCTTCCTTCCACAATAGATAGCCAGATGTAAGGCAATGTCTTAGTAATACTGCATATTCTGCTGGCATGTTATTTTCCTCTAGTTTCCTAGTTATAATTGAGATGCAGTCTTCAACAGGTAGGCATGTAAATAGAGACTGAACATCAAAACTGACCATGGTTTCATTGTCAGTAAGATGTAGGTCTTTTATCTCACTGACAAAATGGTATGAATCCTTAGTGTGTGCTCTTGTGTGTCCTCTGAGTGGTGATAATATTTTAGCTAAGTATTGAGCCAATCTGTAAGTTGGTGAATCAATCTGACTCACTATTGGACGTAATGGAGCATTCGGTTTGTGTATCTTTGGTAACCCATACAACTTCGGTGGTTTGGCACAGGAAGGTATTATCGAATTAACGTCCAGATTCAATTTTTCGGAGTATTTCTTAATTAGATCGCTAGTTGTTTTAAGCGTATTAGTTGTAGGGTCTGTTTTGACCTTTCGATAAGTAGTTTCATCCGACAAAAGTTGTTGTATTTTAAAATTGTAATCTGACGTATTCATTATAACCGTAGAATTACCTTTATCTGCGCGGAGAATCGTAAGCTCTGGTCTGTTGCGTAAGTTTTTCAACGCGTTAAATTCATTTTTGGGGAGATTTAATTTCGGCGCTGAACTTCGACGTAACATAGACGAGATGTCTTGACGTATGGCCTCTAAATCTTCATTACCAATATTATTTTTATACAGACAGTCCTCAACACTACAGATAATGTCCTCATACGGTATTTTTCGCGGTGTTATTGCGAAATTAATACCTTTTTCTAAAACTTTTATTGTGTCTTCGTCCAGTGTTTGTTTTGATAAGTTGTAGACAGCGCGTTGTTTATGATTCGTGTCTGTGGTCAACGATTTCGTATGTTGGATATTTGATTTAGTTGTTAATTTATGGTATTTATCAATGTGTTTATTTTTGCATTCATTGTATTTAGTTGTTTCGCGTTTATCTAAAGTTTCCATGCAATTTTTATAATCAAATGTCGATAAAACTGTCTTTAATTCACTAGACGAATTGTCTATGGTTTTGTTTATGAAATATAGATCGGTACGTTTTTGCTGAATCACCGTTATTAACAACTTTTTTACTAGCCTGATTTAAGATCTTGGCGCTTCCTCGAATGTCTTTCTTACTGCACCTGTTACACCAAGGATCTACAAGCGGTACGTAGACGATACTTTCACAATTTTACCATCAGACAAAGTAACTGCATTTTTAGAACATCTTAATTCCATAAACGCTAAATTTCAATTTACTATGGAGTTAGAGGCAAATAATTCCTTACCTTTCCTAGATGTGTTAGTCATCCGAAATCCTAATAACACCATTGGTCACACTGTGTATAGGAAAAAGACCCATACAAACCGATATTTAAACGGTGAATCTCACCACCATCCTTCACAGTTAGCTACCGTGGGCAAATCTTTGTTACAGAGAGCACGAGGGATCTGTGACAGCAAACACCTGGCCGCCGAGCTTCAGCACGTCAAGCAAGTTCTGCACGACAACAAGCTTCGGGTCCCGCGCCTACGTCACAGTGACCGAGTGAAGCCGGCCACAGTCGAGCGTGTGCCTGCTGTACTACCATATGTCAGAGGTGTCACAGACAAGATTGGCTATATCTTGAATCGAGCTTCTATTGGAACATTCTACAAGCCGCCGAAGAAGATTAGTCAGTTCCTACCATCCGTCAAGTGTCATATTCCTCTACAAGATGCAGGAGTGTACAAGCTTGATTGTGAATGTGGTCTCTCTTATATAGGACAAACCAAAAGATCAATTAGGACCCGCGTAAAAGAACATATAGCTGATGTGAAGCATCAACGTTCCGGGAAGTCTGCAGTTTGTGATCATATCCTAGACGGCCCCAACCATTACATCAGATTTGATAGACCACAAATCCTCGCGAAAGAACACCGATTCCTACCAAGGATGATACGTGAGGATATTGAAATTAAAAAACATCCTAATTTCAATAGAGAAGGAGGCTGGGTACTACCACCTGCTTGGGATCCTATAATCAATAAAATTAAAACTAAACCCAAGCATACCACTGCAAGACCTCAGAACATAGTCAGTTCATTTTGCATAGATCGGACCATAAACAATAATTAAAAAAGCTGAAGGTACTCCGGGTTTAACAATGACATCGGGACGTCAGTCATCTCAGTCCCCCGTGACCATGGGTGCTGGAAAGCGCCCGAAACGTCGGGAATTAAAAATAAAAAGTAAAAATAAACGCGATAAAATCCGTAAAAGTAGTTTTAATCATGTCATATTTTACATGTTTTATTTTATATGTTCTTATGATATTTAATATGATGATTCTCAATCGATGATAGTGTCTGTTGATAAGTGTAAGAATTAAGAGTCTACTAGCTACAGCATCCACTTAATATCAAGTGGATTGTATACTCTGCCACCCTTCATCATTCATCATCACCTATCACTTCATTGCAACATCATCATTGCAATACTACACAAATCGACTGTTGAACATAGGCCTCCATCAAAGAACTATACAAAGCACGGTCCTGAGCCACCATCATCAAAGATTTCCTTTATTTCTTACCAGGTCATCATTCCATCTAGTAGGGTGCTACACTATACTTCGCTGTCACCCTGACTCATATTACCTGGGTGATGGAGCTTTGCTAGGCATTAGAAAACAATTTTAAAAACCAATGACCCTGCAGCACACACACACATACACACACACACACACACACACACACACACACACACACACACACACACACACACACACACACACACACACGCACGCACGCACGCACGCACTCGCACACACTCGCTATGTTTAAACTCGCAAGTTTGCTATCAGAGAGTGATCCTTCTGTTCACTCTCTGATAGCAAACAAAAAATTATGGCTATAGATGACAAAATTGTGAAAAAAGTGATAGGCGGTTAGCCCATCGCCTCGCTTCTTACGACATGCAGGACAAGTAAAGTAACACATTTGGATTTTTTTTTTGTTAAGTCACACATATACATGGTACCTGTAAACTCAGACAAACATAGGATAATACTAAACAAATATGGCATCTAAATATTAATGTGTTCCAGAGTGAATTTGGGTCATGGCGATCAGTCTCAACGGAGAGGAACTTTAGTGCACGAGTGTGAGGATTTAAAGGGGATTTAAATTGGGGAGCTTATTGATTCGGTAGAAACCAGCTGCATAATGAAATAATAACCATAGGAAAAAGTCACGTATAGCTGTGGATTGCCCACTGGCTAATGCTAACGACGTAAACGATGATATTCCTAATCATTTTATATAAATGATTATATATAATGATTAGGATATCATTTTATATATTTCTTACACTTATGAAAAGACACTATCATCGATTAAAAATCATCATATTAAATATCATAAGAACATATAAAATAGAACATATAAAATATAAAATAGAATAATATATAGAATATATAACGACATACTGTTACTATGTTCGCTAAGCCGCTTGTCCGTGGCGAGGGAGGACTTTGGGAAATCATCCAGAGAACTTTTACCGGCTGATGAAGTAGAAGATAGTAATTTGAATCATCGCAGTACGTCTATGCTGCGGAACCTGGCGTTAAGCACGTTAGAGTGAAAATAAAAATAAAAGTTTTAAGACTTTCCACAAAAATGTCATACCCAGTAGCCCGATTCCGTGCCAACCATTATATAACATCCGACGTCAGATCGACGGCCGGAAATGTAACGTCGGTGTTTCCGCTTTCGACGTAATTGCGCTAGACGGACTTTAATAGGCACTAACTTGACTTCAATTCATCCTATTTAAAAAGGAATTTTTTAAGCAGAAAAACTATTTTTAAGAAATTTCTAACAGTTATTAAGAGTCACTTTGGCGCAGAGCTATAAATGTTATGTACGTATATAAATGATATGGTTGAAGCTCAAATGGATCTGCTCGATCGGCAAAAGACTTACCCTCACTCAGAAAGAAAAAAAAACTAAAATAGCAGCTTATAACGGAAGACGCTGAGCAGCTGTGTACTTATTTCATTCTTATACTTACCTATTTTTATTCCCAACGTACTTATATTTAAGTACTTATTTTTAATTCGGGTGGTTTCGGTCACGGGGGACACACACATCATATTTAGCAAAAGCTACAATAAGGCTATGTTAAGCTTTTGAATTATAATTAATATTTGGTCCGATCTATGCAGAACAAGCTAACAGTAACTTGAAGTTTTGCAGTGGTATTCTTGGATTTGGTGTTAATTTTATTAATAAAAGGATCCCAAGCAGATTGCACCTATCCACCTACTCTATTGAAATTTGGATGTTTTTAAATTCAATAGCCTCCGAATCATCCTTGGTAGAATTCGCCGTGCTCCTGGCATTGGTACTTATACCAAAAATGTTTTAAAAATTTTGTTTATCTGTCTGTCTGTCTGCCTGCCTGTTTTTTTCGGCTAATCTCCAAATGTGAATGTGAAATCTGTCTAGACCTATTTTCACGGGACTTTCACTGGCAGATAGTTGATGTTATGTTAAAATACTCCTTGTATTTAAGGCTACTTTTAATTCAGAAAAAGAAATAGGGTACCGCGTAAAAAAATCAAAACCCATGAAATCCAGTCGCTATAAATTCCAAGCAGACGAAGTCGCGGGGTACAGCTAGTTAATAAATATAATTCAATCGTTATATCTGAGACATCGAATGGAAAACAGTATGGTATAAGAGACCACACTATTTTATTAGTGGTCCATATTCAGAACTGGAATATTTATAGATTGATGAGTGTTATAAAATTCTTTTAACATAAACAGGGAACTTAAACATTCCCAAGCAAATTTAAAATGGGGTTATAAAAAAAAGTGTCGATTTAAACGACATAATATTTAATACTGGTTTGAGAAGTATTTTATTACATATATTAATTGTCAAAATCAGACGTTAGTTTGTAGAACCCCATTATATTTAACAAGAGCAACGTGGGCACCGGCGAGGCGGACCGATGGGGATTAGCCATAGCGTTTTTCACAGATACAGAACTGCCTGTCTTTTTTATTTATTTAATCTTTATCGCATTCCTTATTAATATACAAGAATACAAGGGCGGACTTCAGCCATGAGGTATTCTCTACCATTCAACCCATGGCGTGATGAGAATTTGACGTAGGTGGTGACGTAGGTAGAAAAATTAACTACGAAATATATACATTTTACTGATATATAAAATAGATAAACTATAGAAATTCTCCTATTTATACATATATACAAACATATACATACATATAAATACATATATACAAGTCTATATACATCTTAATCTTAATATATATAAATTACGTGTCACGTTGTTTGTCCGCGATGGACTCCTAAACTACTTAACCGATTTAGTTAAAATTTGCACACCGTGTGCAACTTGGTCTAACTTGAGAGATAGGATAGTTTTTTGCCCATGAGTGACCCAGAATTTTTTTTTGGGAATTTAAGGATTTTTAATAGGACATGACAAAGGCTCGTCGAAAGGGGCAGAACAACGTCTGCTTGGCAAGCTAGTTAAGAATATTCATTATTTTGAAACCCTAAATCTGAATTTATAATCACTCATTGAGTTCTTGTCTTAGAGTCACTTATATAAAGTCGACAGTGGGAGTTACATGAAAGCTTTCGTTGTCAACGCGAGATGTCTTCAGGTCCTCTTTAAACAACAGTCTTTGTTATCCGACAGCCTTCAGCTAAATGTAATGCGAAGTCTGTTACCGTTTGTCTTTACGTACAACTGAATAATTAAGAATTTAGAGCAAGTTTGTTTTATTCTCGACTTATTTTAGCAGGAAAATGGTGACATACAATTTTAGCGGCTATTTCCTTGTAAAAATTGTAATATATGAAGTCTCGGTGGCACTGAAGAGCATTGGTTCAGCAATGAGGGCCACTGGTTCAAATCCCGCACGGAATAAATGATTGTATGAACTCTTTTTTCGTAAATTAAGGATAACAAACGAGCATGCAGTCCACTTGATGGTAAGTGGATGCTGTGTCCCATAGACATCTAAATTTATCATCGATTAAGAATCAAAATGCGGATACACTGTCACCCTGAGGACAAAGATGAAATGCCTTATTTCCAGCGAAAAGCGTCTCCGGTTTTCTACACTCACCATCACCATACGAAACACAGCAACATTAAATTGCTATATTACGCTGGTATTTTATGAGAGCGTGATCTTTCCCCGGTTGAACCGACCCATTCGTACTACAACCATAATATAGCATATACCATTTTAATCTATGGTAACCGCGGTTAACTATGACATCTGGACGTTGAACATCACAGTCCCGCCCGTGACCATGAGTGCTGTAAAGCGTTCGAAAAGCATCGGGTATTTAAAAAGTTAAATATACGCGATAAATTCCGCAAAAACTAGTATTATTTCAATGTGTAGTATTCGCGTAAATACTAAGAAATCAATAGTTTTATAGTCTTATTGTGATAGCAACGAGCTCTGGTAATAGAATTTTGACAAAAGTCTCGAACAGGAACCGCGCTCTCTCAATAGCAGCGTAAAATAACAGCACAATGCTGCCGTGTTTAGTATGGTGTATGTAGAGAACCATATATATGCTTTATGCAGATAGCGAGGCATTCTATTTCAGTACTTAAGAAAACTGATGAGTAAGCTGAAGTGGCATTCGGTCGGCCATAAGCCCGAAGATTGACATAAGCCCGAAGAAGAGACAACCAATGGGAATGAATGATTCGCGAGTGTAAACCTCGTACCGGTAAGAGAAGTGTAGGGCGGGTCCAGCTACATGAAGTGACGACGAGTCGATGATGATTGTGTTTCTGGACTGTGCTTTATGACATTTCTTGGGGAAGGCCTATGTTCTGCAGTGGACTTGTGAAAGATTGTAACGATGATGATGATTTAGGGGTGAACACCGCATTCCGCATTTTGATTCTTAATCGAAGATAGATGTCGGTGTCCATGGGCCAGAGTGTTTACGAATGATAAGTTGCTCTTTTAACATTTTATTTAAGTAAGTGACGTAAATATGTGTCTTTGATAGATGACTATACATTTGTGCCGTTTGCTGTGGAGACTACGGGCTGGGGGTCCACGTGCAGTGAAGTTCCTAAAGGAACTGTATCCGCGATTGGTGATAAGAGGGCTGGTTCTTTTCTCGCTCAAAGGCTAAGTATAGCGAGGAAACGCGGACAGCATTCTCGGCACGATACCAAGTGGAGTAGGAGTGTATGATACTTTAAATTTTTAGTTATAGTTTTTATTTATGGTCAGCTCATACAGAAACGCGACACGACGCATCGGCGCTGACGCGGCGAAAACACCAGTGGTTTTGCACCGCGCATCGCGGCGTCGCGAGGCATCTCGAAGAAGAGTGTCGTGGTTTCGCGCGTCGCTGTGGAGCTATTTCGAATTATTTCAATAAAATCTTTTTGTGTAGTAAACAGAGTTATATTTTATATTACATATTTTATATTGTTTAGCGTTACATCTTAGAAAGAGTGCGCTGAGTCATGTCACGTCTCGTCCCGGTGTGAACAGAAGCTTATTATTGTCTTTTTAATATTGTCTGTAAGCTTTTAATTAGATTTAATTTTACATAATTATGTATATTTGTCGGTGAATAAATTCTTATATTATATGCTTATTCTATAAATAAGCGTGACTATCGCGAAGCGGTTAATAATTTTGCGTGGCACCGTTAGGAATCGAACTATTAAATAATGTTATACTACTATGGTGACGTAGATCTACAATAGTCAATACCTTCTGATTGTATTGTGATCCGTACTCGCCTGCCTAACCCCAACCGATTACCATTTTGTCGGCGATTTGGTCACTTTAATTTCCGGCAAGGAAACAAAATTGTTCTCAGGAAACGGTACCAAATACATTCACAGACTGTAATGTAAGCTCCGAATGTTTTCAGTTATCATAAAGACATAAATCATCTTCCCTCGAGATGTATATATATATATATATATATATATATATATATATATATATATATATATATATATATTATAAGGAGGGAAAATACATAAAATATTTTTTTATAGAATAAGGGTGACAAACGAGCACACAGTCCACCTGATGGTAAGTGGATGCTGTGGCCCATAGACGTCTATATTTATCTTCAATTAAGACTCAAAATTCAAAAAAATTATTGTCACCCCTGAGGACTGAGATGGAATACCTCGTTTTCAGTAAAAAGGGTCTCCGTTTCTCTTCACTCACCATACTAAACACACAAACATTAAGCTACCATTTTACGCTGGTATTCTGTGAGAGCGTGGTCCTAACCCGATCGAGTCGACCTATTTGTGTTACATCCATAATTGAGCTGTAGCATGGCTCTACCACTTAAATAATGTGTCTAATATTTTCTGATTCCGAATTTTATAATGAAATTAACACAACGGCTCAGAATACGATCACAGATATCTGAAACATGGCTGACTGAAACAAATCGCAATTAACACCACTTCATTTGATTGAGTCAAAACAATCCGACTTTAAATAGAACTTTTTACCGTTTAGTATATTACGAAAAGTTTAAATATACATGTGTTTAAATTACATCCCTTTACTTCCTACTGTCAAGTATGCTTCATAGTTGAAAGAAGAGTTGAAGCAATTTATTGAAAAACTTTTCGTATAGATCGTCATGCAAACAGCGTAACACAAATAGACGGGATGGTCTTCCTTTTTTGTTTCTATTTTATATAAAACTGAAATGAGAAAACATTTTACAGTCCACCTGATGGTAAGTGACTGCTGCAGTCTATGGGCAACTGCAGCTAACTGCAGTCAAAGAAGGCGATAGATTCGTTGCCACCTCTGAGGACTAACATGAAACCCTGCCAGCTATTATACTGACTCTCACTACCCTTCAGAGCTAAAGTTCTCCATGGATTGCTATTTGGTGACAGAAAAACGAAAGAGGGTGGTACATGGTAATACGTGATAGAGCCACAATGCAGCTATATTATGGTTGAAGCACGAATGGGTCGGCTCGAACGGGAAAGGACAGGAGCTTAATACTGCTGTGTTTCGAAAGGTGAGTGTAGAGATCCGGAGACCTTTTTTTTTAATGAAAACAATGCATTCCATCTTAGTCCTCATGGGTGACAACGCATCTGCGTTTAGATTCTTAATCAAGGATAAATGTAGATTCCTATGCGCCACAGCTTCCATTTACCATCAGGATTATGCTCCTTTGTGATTCTTACTCTATAAAAAAGAGTATTCATTTACCATTAGGTGTACTGTAAACTCGTTTTTCACACTAGTATTAAAAAAGACGAGTATTGTAGTTGTAGCGAAGTGTGGAGTTATTATTTAAAACACGGATTCCAATCAAAATAATTTTATTTAGCAAGACCACAATTTCTCGTTGTACCATTACTCAAAGACAAGTGTTGCCATTACAAAAAATATGACTTCTTTAAGTAGTAGTGTGGCCAACATACTGCCGTCTCTCAATATTAACATTCAGCGGAATGTTAAACGTTAACAGTAATAGGTCGCTGGTTACAATGTAGCAAAGTGAGTAGAGTAGAGGAGAGTTAAATTCCAAGAAAAACACTGATTCTTAACAAAATAATTTTAGTTGGCAAAAACACACGTACACGTACACTCTTACTCGAACACAAGTATTGTCAAAATTAAAAATATGAATACTTTATGCGCGTGAAGGTGCTATGCGGCTGTGATTCCAACAGTATGTTAAAAATATTATCGAGTTTTCTATACTTGCTAATCTCTGACTGAGCTTTCTTTTGTTTTTTGTAGTAAAAACCTCTTCAGGCACGTTGTGCACTTTTGGGATGGGGAAAAATCACTGAACTCGCGTAACCGTCACGCTCAGATAGATAGGTACCTACCAAAAATAATGATTGCAAGTTTTTGAAGCTAAGAAGTTTTCACTTTTGACGTGCAATCCTACGACCGACAGTTTTTTTTCGCAATTTGATCAAGGCAAAGGTAATAATACATTTTAGAAATAAAAATGCCTCGTTTCCAGTAAAAAGGGTCTCCGGTTCTCTAGACTCACCATACGGAACAAAGCGGCATTAAGCTATTATTTTACGCTGGTATTTTGTGAGATTAATGGTAACATAGCTTAAATTTTACAGCATTATACTTAATGATTTCTTATATTTACGCGAACACTACACATCGATTAAAACTACTTTTACGGATTTTATTGCGTTTAGTTTTAATTTTAATTATTAGATAGTTATATGTTAGAACCCGCGTAAAATTTGTGTGTCTTTCTTGTTGATTTCATACTCAGATTTGATAGACCACAAATCCTCGCGAAAGAACACCGATTCCTACCAAGGATGATACGTGAGGCTATTGAAATTAAAAAAACATCCTAATTTCAATAGAGAAGGAGGCTGGGTACTACCACCTGCTTGGGACCCTACAATCAATAAAATTAAAACTAACCCAAGCATACCACTACAAGACCTCAGGACATAGTCGTTAATTTTGCATAGATCGGGACCATAAATGATAATTAAATAAGCTGAAGGTACTCCGGGTTTAACAATGACATCGGGACGTCAGTCACCTTAGTCCCCCGTGACCACGGATGCTGGAAAGCACCCGAAACGTCGGGAATTAAAAATAAAAATAATTAAAATTGAAATTAAACGCGATAAAATCCATAAAAGTAGTTTTAATCAAAGCATTATACTTAATAAACTATTTAGTAATCTGTGATAATCACAAATTACTAAATAGTTTACTAAGTACACAACGCAATGTCAGGCGTAATTTATTTTTAATCCGGCCTATTTTGCCCAAAAATTATGGAGATTTTTGGTAAAATTAAAAAAATTATAAATAAATGGTCATAGGTGATTTCATTTAAAAAGTTGACCGGCACCGGACGCCCGACAGATGTCAAACACCGTGGTTGATGGTAGAATTTATAATGTATGTAAATCCATAAAGATGTATAGAGTAAAATAACAAAAAAGAAAGAGTTTTATTAATTAAAATAACATATGCTTATTATTCTGATTACATCATTAAACGCGTCAAGTATACTATAATCGAGAAAGGCACACGCAGTACACTACTCATTCAGATTTATTTAACAGATCCCACCCATGCGAAGTCGGGGCGGGTCATTACGCATTAGTAAAGAATAAAGCGGTCTAGGTGCGACCCGAAAGGTCTACACGATTAACTTTTCAGTGGATTTAATGAGGTCTAAGTTACATAATTATGCGTTAAGTGGAACTGATCCCATGTCAATATCACTCTATATTCTCGAGATACACGAGGCGAAAATTGATTCCGAACATAAATACATACATATACAATATGTAACAAAAACCCTGTGGTTCCCGTTAACTGCGTTATCTGAATCAGTATCCAAGCGTATAGAAATAGTTTTTTTTTTCATAAAAAAATACATTTAAAAAATTATTTTTAATGAATAAAGAAATTAATTTGCAAATTGTATGTGATTTTATTATCTCTGCATTGACCTAGGAGTAAGAGGGTTGTCAAATACCCCGCATTACCACTACTCGTTTGAGTTAGAGGAAATAAAACCACATACTATTTGCAAATAAATATTTTTTTCATAAATTTTTTTAAATGTGTTTTTTTTGAAAAAAAAAAAATATTTCTATACGCTTGAATACCGATTCTGATAACACACTTAACGTGAACCACAGGGTTTTTGTTACATGTTGTATACGTACATTTGCCCGCACGGATATCCTCTTAAAAACCATACAATTCGACTCTAAAGACCTTGAAACGTGGAGATATTTTAAAATTTCCAATTTGCAAAATCGGACCCATTGCAATAACTTCCAACTGGAAAGTTAATAAGTACATAAAAATATGATTCTCTATTTAGTTCTTATTCTATCCATCATAACTGACAGGAATATGAAATAATACTAGTTTTTACGGAATTTATCGCGTATATTTAACTTTTTAAGTACCCGACGTTTCGAGAGCTTTACAGCACCCATGGTCACGGGAAGGACTGAGATGTTCAACGTCCAGATGTCATAGTTAACTGCGGTTACCATAGATTAAAATTTAACTTTTGTTCCGATCTACACAGTATGAACTTATGGTATCATGAAGTCTTGCAGTTGTATGCTTGGGTTGGGATTTAATTTTATTTATTATAAGATCCCAAGCAGATGGTAGCACCCAGCCATCTTCTCTATTGAAATTAGGATGTTTTTTGATTTCAATAGCCTCGCGAATCATCCTTGGAAGGAATCGGTGTTCTTAAGCGAGAATTTGTGGTCTATCAAATCTGATGTAGTGACGGGGGCGATCCTGTACGTGTTCACAGACTGCAGACTTCCCGAAGCGTCGTTGAACATCTCAGTCCTTCCCGTGACCATGGGTGCTGTAAAGCTCTCGAAACGTTGGGTATTTAAAAAGTTAAATATGACAGGAATATGGCTTATTCCTGCCATAAACACTTCATTACGGAAGCCATATTAATGTCACATATGATGGATAGACTAAGACCTCCGTTCGATCATTTACCGAACTGTTTCCGGTGCAAACTCCGTCCGTCCCTTGAAATATACGTTTTTATTATGGAATAAGGGTGATAAACGAGCACATAGTCCACCTGATGGTAGGTGGATGCTGCGGCCCAGACATCTACATTTATCCTTAATTTAGAATCAAAACGCAGATGCGTTGTCACCCCGGAGGACTAAGATGGAATGCCTCGTTTCCAGTAAAAAAGGGTCTCCGGATCTCTACACTCACCGTACGAAACACAGCAGTATTAAGCTGCTAATTTACGTTCGTATTCTGTGAGAGCGTAGTGCTTCCCCGGTCGAGTCTACCCATTCGTACGATAACAATTAAGTAATAATTTATCTAATACCTACGAACTTAATTACAAAATTTAGTTGAAATTTACTTCACTATCCAAGTATCTACTTACATACCTATACCTACTTGTCTTTTGTATTTAAAATATTTTAAGTTATAATAACACAAAACACTAAAATCAAAACTCCGTTTACTAACAAAAATTTTAACTAAGTAGAATACGATTACATTTCTATTAGGAATCGTATTTCAAGTTTATTTGTTGTTTACACGATCTACCTTTTTCTTCCGAGCCAAGCATCGCGATTCCGATGAATGAATGACCTTGCAAGTTGCATGCGTTGTGTAATGTATTTTTTTACTCTTTAATGACATCCCTTGGTAACCACAAAACTCCGCCTTAACTTAGGAAGGAGAAAAGATGCAAAGTAATATGGATACACGCGCGCAGCGATAAAGTTTTATTTAGCTTGCGTGCGCGATTTTTCCAATTAATAATAATTATGAAGGCTATCAAACGTCGGCAAGCAGTCAACATCAAAAGAGTTCAACTTCTGTACGTAGTACTATTATTTATACTGTATTAGTCTTAGATTTAAGAGCCTAATAATGTAAGAAAAATATGAAATGTTTGGGCACTCCTTGTCTTTTTTTAGTTAATGTAATCATCTCAGCGCATCCGCAGCCTTCTTCGTTTGAAGTTAGCCGCAGACGTCCATGGTCTGCAGGAGCCATTCATCATCAGGTGAAGTCTAAATACGTCTGTCACTTCCGCTTTATAAAAAAAGGTCCAGAAAATAATTCGGCTAAAAGATCTCCTCATCTCACCTCGTTTGTCACATCTTCTTTAACAAAGCGATTGGGAAAGCCTCGAAATTGTATTATTACGGATACCTAGTGTTATTAAAATGATTTATTTATTATAAATAATTTTCTTGTTTCTGCCTTTACCTCAAGCTATTTGAGGTCGGTATAGCCTGTCTTTCTCTTCCATTCTCCTCACTTAGCCGTCATCACTTTACTCACTCCTTTTCTCTTTTTTGTACTGAATAGGGTGACAAAGAATCAAAATGCAGATTCGTTTCCAGTAAAAAGGGTCACCGGGTCCCTACACTCCCCATACGAAACACAGCAGCATCAAGCTTTTATTTTACGCAGAAATTCTGTGAGAGCGGACCTACCCCGGCGGTATCACAATTCTAGAAGCAAGTCGTTTTCAATTTTGTATGAAATATAAATATTGGACACCTCTCGTGGTTCTTCCATTCTTTTTGACATTCGCCCCTCTCAAGTAGAAGCAGACGATTTTTTTTTATATGATAGACACGATTACACAATCCATCCGATGGTAAATGGTTGCTATGGCCCATAGACATATATATTTATCCTCGATTGCGAATCGAAATGCAGATGCGTTGTCAACCCTAAGGACTAAGATGGAATGCCTCGTTTTCAGTAAATAGGGTCTCCGGTTCTCTACACTCACCATACAAAACACAGAAGCATTACGCTACTATTTTACGCTGGTATTCTGTGAAAGCTTGGTCTTTCCCCGGTCGAGCCGACCCATTCGTGCTACAATTATACTACAAATATAACTGAAGCATGTCTCTACCACGTATAAAAAATTTATATTTTGAAAATTTTGACTGCTATGATAAGACATTCAATACATACTTTTCGCCAAAATGTGCAGAGAAATTCTACTTTGGCTGACACATTCTTATCTTTAAAAAATGCTATTACCAGTAAGTAGAAAATGGTCTTATTATACAAGAGTTGGACTGATGATTATCCATGTCTGGGAAATATTGCTGCAGTGAGTTTATTACTGAAACTAAATGCTGAATAATATATATATATATATATATATATATATATACTTAAGTGTGATTTTGTCAGCATTGTCATGTTCCAGTTGCTGACAAAGTTGTGTAAATATCGATATATCGCCAACTTGAACTCTACTTTGTATAATTATGACATGAAATACACGAGGGAGCTGGAGGTCTTGTTGGTCTAAGCTTTGTTATCTATTACCCCCGCAAAATACGAGTTTTACCCCTGTAGCCGCGTTGGGGTAACAACCCCCAAGTTAAGGTGAAGTGATCGGCTACCAAACTATTTCTAATTTGTTTTGTGTTGACTAATTGTGTAGCATATATGATTGTAAGCTGTCATTAAAAAAAAAGTCCCGCTGGGTTTTTACTGGTTCTTCCCAGGACAGTGGTTTTTTTTTCGAACTAGTGGTAATTACATAAAAAGTTTACGTTCAGTGAGTATTATTTACAATCTATATATTGAAAAAAAAGTTTCTGTTACTTTTAGGACTGTGTAAGCCCGGGGGTCTTACACTGTCACACCCATCAAGATGATATTATGTACATATTATAATACTAAGTACATTATACGTGGTAGAGCCACGCTGCAGCTCCATATTATTGGGTTGAATTGTCTAAGATATATTATGATTGTAGCATCGATTGGGTTGACTCGACCGGTGAAGTAACACGCTCTCACAGAATACCAGCGTAAAATAGCAGCTTCATACTGCTGTGTTTTGTGTGACAATGAATCTGGTTTTGATTCTTAATCGAGGACAAATGTAAATGTCTATGGGCCACAGCATCCATAACATCGGGTCACTGTGTGCTCGTTTGTCATACATATATACATGAGGTTATGTCAGGTTAATGTTTTCCTAATAATATGTCGTAGTCTGTGATTTCAAGTACTGCTTTAATGCGTACTCGCAAAATTCATTGTTGATTTGTTTTTTATCCTTTTACGCCTACCATTTTGAAATAAAATGAAATGAATGATTTTTATTCAATATAGATTATTGTATAATACTTATTAAGTCATATTTTATTTACCACTGGTTCGCAAAAACACCTTTGTCCTGGGAAGAACCAGCAAGAGACCGATGGGACTTTTTTTAAAACATTTTCAATTTACAATAAATTTATTTTGTACAATTTTTTACGAATTTTTATAAAAACTGCATGGTGGCACTTTTCGTATAATTTAAAATAAAGCATTTAAACTTGTTTAATTACAAATTTTGTACATTTTTTGGGATTTTGTTGTAAAAGCGTATACATTGCCCTATAAATATATGACATAAATAAATAAATAAAATTACCATGTGGTGAATATTGAAATAAATAATTAAACCTTCTTTATATATAATAAATACATATTTTGTTTTAATTGTATAAAAAGAATTAAAACAAATAGACCTACAATTTTTTTTACATAATAAAGTTAGAAAAATAATTCTTTATCACATTTCATATTTTACTCAATATGTGCCTTAGTTACAAATCGCGTCTACAGATGTCGTTGCTTGAAATTACATCTCGATATTAAAAGGTGACTTGAAGTATAGTATGTTTGAATGAACGTTGTAACTCTTCAGGCTGTGAGAAATTCCATCAATTTTTATAACACGGTTTATATGGATTATTTCATTGTGACCGTGATAAAGAGATCTAACAATAATATACCTAAAAGTGATTCACTGAGCGGGGGTACATATTAGGCGCTCGGTGCTGCGTTCGGCGCGCGGTTGTAGCATTAGCATACAAGCATACATATTACATACAGTGCGCTTAGCACGGCGTTTTATGAGCGAAACTAAGGTATCACTACCACTGGCTACTGGTGCTGATTCAGTTCGGAATTAGACGTCGAAGTGATTGCTTGTGTGTGGCTCTTATACCGTCGCTATAAAAGACGACGGCAGAGGCAAAGTGAATTTTGGAAAAATCCAAACTCGGCACACCTAGTGAATTACACCTTCAGGTCACTCCATCAAATCCGGTGGTAAGGTCTCGTCATAACCAACAAAACGAGCCCAAACTCAGCACACCTAGTTCCGCTCGTCCAGGAGTTGCAGTAGTAGTTACCTTCAGGTCACTCCATCAAGTCCGTAGGTAAGTTCATATGTATATAAATCCTACTTATTTTTAGCTAAATAAAAAACTGTGAGTATAAAAATAATCATTTTATCACTTGTCAAGTAGGTACTTATGTTTCCAATTTGTTTTTTTCTAATATTTTGTGTATGTACAGCGATCTTTTCAGAATGAGCCGTTGCAAACAGGCGATACAGTGTCCACTCACGACGGTGGCCGAGCGCGGACTGTGGTTTCATCGAAATCTTTGTACAATAAATCAAACAGGTACCAAAAATAAAATAGCCTTATTGCAATAGTTTACGATTCATCCGTATTAGCAAAATATGTGAAAAAATTTGCATCAGTTTTTATTTTTTCTACGACTCTTTGTGACCTTTTGATAACAAATAAACACGTGGTTTTTAAATTGAATATGTCTGTCAACTTATAGTATTTTTTAAATTTTTAAAATATTATGTTGATAATTGACCAAAAAATGTACCGAAAGTCGAGCCGTTTTGTAGAAAACGGCAACGGAAGTACGATTTTACAATATAAAATACTATTATTTTCAACAAAAGAGTTACATACATTTGCAGATGAAGAACCAATCTATACATATTAGTTTTTACTTATATTCGATTTGGTTTAGTTTTGTCACAAAATCTACCGAAAAACACCCTAATGTTGCTTGATTTGCAAACGCGTCCTTAGAATTATTGGTTCTCAAAACACGCGTTATCAAAACGCGCGTTTGAAAGCGCCTAATGTGTACCCGCTCATTTATTAGGTGTACGTTCATTATAAAATAAATGATTATGATTACTGAGTAATTAAATTTAAATCAAATACATTTTATTATATAGTTAGCTACTACGTGATTATGTGAATAAGACATTTATTATTATATTGTAAGTATTTTTTTATATTTGCCGTGTAGTGGCGGTTGAGAATATCCACTACCCCATATCTTCCCGTGGGTGTCGTAAAAGGCGACAGAGGGAGACAGACAGGAGATGGGCAGCAGCATCTTCCTGATAACAACTGTGACGTAATAAAAAACTGCGGTTGCCAACCCGCTCGCCAAGCGTGGCAACTATGGCAAATACCCCCCAATGAATAAATACACAAACAGACGGCCCCCAGTCCCCGGCGGCCCCGCTATTCCTGGCTACGGTGGCGACCATGGTAACGGCGGGGCAGGGGGTGCTAAGAATCTCCGGTGGAGGTTCGGTTGCCACCTACGACGACTCGACCTGGCAACATATAACGCACGCACCCTGAGGACTGACGAGAAGATACTAGAGCTGGAAGAAGAGGTAGACAAGTTGCGCTGGCATATTATTGGATTATCCGAGGTCCGAAGAGAGGGGGAGGACACGGCAATCCTCGAGTCCGGCAACTTGTTCTATCACCGGGAGGGCGACCATCTGTCCCAAGGAGGTGTCGGATTTATCGTCCACAAGTCTCTCGTCAACAACGTTGTAAAGATTGGGAGTGTGTCGACGAGGGTCGCGTACCTGATACTCAGAATCACCAAACGGTATTCGCTGAAGGTCATTCAGGTTTACGCACCAACCTCGGCACATCCCGATGAGGAGGTGGAGGAAATGTATGAGGATATTTCCAGAGCCATACATTCCTCCAAAACCCACTACACGGTGTTGATGGGAGACTTCAACGCAAAACTAGGCACAAGAGAAAGCGGTGAGCTGAAGGTAGGGAAATTTGGAGTAGGGCAACGGAACCGAAGGGGCCAGCAGCTGGCCGACTTTATGGAGAAAGAGGGACTCTTCATGATGAACTCTTTCTTCCAGAAGCGGCCCCACAGGAAGTGGACCTGGTCGAGCCCCGACGGTTCGACAAAAAATGAGATTGACTTCATTATGACGACCAGACGCCAACTGTTCAGTGATGTCTCAGTGATCGCAAGGGTGAAAACTGGCAGCGATCACCGAATGGTTAGATGCACACTGAACCTAAACGTTAAGTTGGAGAGGTCTCGTCTATTGAAGTCAACGCTCCGTCCCCCTCGTGCTCTAATCCAGAATCCCGAAACCTTTCAGCTCGAGTTAGGTAACCACTTCCAGTGCCTAGAAGATTGCAATGCAGTGGACGATATGAACGACAAGCTCGTGGAAACTGTCCATGCGGTCGGAGCTAAGTTCTGCAAGACCCGCCGCAGAAGAACACAAAAACTCTCCGATCACACTCTTAATCTCATGGCTGTTAGACGGGAGATGAGGCTGCAATCGTCAACAGATTTGACAGCATACAGGCAACTGAACAGACAGATCTCCAAATGCATGCGGCGAGACTTACGCAACTTTAATACTTCTCGTATTAAAGAAGCGATCGAGCGGAACCAGGGCTCCAAAGTCTTTGCCAGAGATCTGTCTGCCAGAAAGAGCCAACTGTCAAAGCTGAAGACTGAGTGTGGCAACATCGTTTCCGGGACACCTGAGATTTTGAGTGAGATTGAGAGGTTCTATGGGCAGCTGTACACATCATCGTTGGAGCCACACGCAAGTGTGAGTAACGATCCAAGAGCAAGTCTTATCCGACACTATTCCGATGATATCCCGGACGTCAGTCTGAGCGAGATTAGAATGGCTCTCCACCACCTTAAAAACGGCAAGGCCCCGGGCGAGGATGGAATTACAGCGGAGCTTCTGAAAGCGGGTGGAAAACCGGTACTTGAAGTCCTTCGGAAGCTCTTCAATTCCGTCTTCCATGGTGGCACTACTCCGGAGGCGTGGAGCAGAAGCGCGGTGGTTTTGTTCTTTAAGAAAGGCGACAACGCTCTCTTGAAGAACTACAGACCGATTTCCCTTCTGAGCCGCGTCTACATGCTATTTTCGAGAGTCATTACGAATCGTCTCGCACGCAGACTCGACGACTTCCAGCCTCCCGAACAAGCCGGTTTCCGAAAAGGCTTCAGTACCATAGACCACATACATACCCTGCGGCAGATTGTACAGAAGACCGAAGAGTACAATCTGCCACTTTGCCTGGCATATGTGGACTATGAGAAAGCCTTTGATTCCGTCGAAATTTGGGTGGTGCTACAGTCCCTTCAGCGGTGCCAAGTTGACTGTCGGTACATCGAAGTGCTGAAGTGTTTGTACAGTAGGGCTACGATGGCTATCCGAGTACAGAACCAGAGTTCGAAACCTATCCAACTGCAGAGAGGTGTAAGACAGGGTGATGTTATATCCCCGAAACTCTTCACCGCTGCGTTGGAAGACGTTTTCAAGCTACTGGACTGGAAAGGATACGGTATTAACATCAATGGCGAGTACATCACTCACCTTCGATTTGCCGACGATATAGTCATTATGGCAGAATCGCTGGAGGACTTAAGCATTATGCTCAATGACCTCAATAGTGCCTCCCAACGGATTGGTCTTAAAATGAACATGGACAAAACAAAGATCATGTTTAATGTCCATGTCACACCTATGCCGGTAGTTGCTGGGAGCACTATGCTCGAAGTTGTTGACGAGTACGTTTACCTGGGACAAATAGTCCGACTAGGTAAGTCCAACTTCGACCGAGAGGTCAATCGACGGATTCAACTCGGCTGGGCAGCGTTCGGGAAATTACGACATATCTTTTCGTCAGGTATACCTCAATCTCTAAAAACTAGATTGTACAACCAGTGCGTGTTGCCAGTGATGACTTACGGATCTGAGACGTGGTCCTTCACTGCTGGCCGTATGAGGACGCTTAAGGTCGCTCAGCGAGCTATGGAGAGGGCTATGCTTGGAGTTTCTCTGCGTGATAGACTCAGAAATGAGGATATCCGCAGTAAAACCAGAGTGATCGACATAGCCCAACGGATTAGTAAGCTGAAGTGGCAATGGGCCGGCCATATAGCTCGAAGAACCGATAACCGATGGGGAAGAAAGGTTCTCGAGTGGCAGCCTCGTACCGGTAGGCGTAGTGTAGGGCGACCCCCCACTAGATGGAGTGACGACCTGGTAAGACATGCAGGAAGTCGATGGATGCAGGTGGCTCAGGACCGTGCTTTGTGGCATTACTTGGGGGAGGCCTATGTTCAGCAGTGGACTTGTGAGGGGCTGTAATGATGATGATGATGAAGTATTTTTATACTACGAAAATCCTCAAGCACTATAATTCGACAGACAAAATAGGTACATTCTGACTCAAAACGTGAATTTATCCAGGATAAATAATAAAACGATATAAAATAAGACAAAAATAATATTTTCGTAATAAATGTAAGACAATCTTATTAAAAATGTGAGAAGCAGAATACCCAATGATATAATGATGATATTATGTTAGAGCAATATTATTAATAAATTATGTTTTATAATTTAGAGTAACTAATTTTAGTAATTAATTATGTTAATTGGCATACCTACTACAGAAACTGAAATCAATTCGGTTTTCGAATCGTACTGATCCTAATTTTAAACTTATTCCCGAACCCATTCGAATCGAGAAACATAATCGAGTTTCGATCAAGCGTTAAGAGCACCGTTGGGCACAACCGGATATTTTTTCGGATATCATATTTTGTAAATTAAAAATTCACTTATCAACATTTTCATTACATAGTAAATATAACAAAAAGAAACATTCTCGTAGATTAATAGCGCCATCTAGCAACGGAAAGACTTCTGTTGTGATAATTTCAATTTAAATCACCATTCGATTGTGCGTTAGCTGTAATTTCGAGAGTAGCAATTTATTTTGAGATCGAATGAAATTTGTTTGATGAAGTAATTCTTATTGGAATTTAGGTAGAGCCGGTAAAATGTATTACTAGATAAAACTTTACAGAAACAAACTAACCAATAATTTTAAGAATAGGTAACGGACCTGACTTTCAAAAAATTTAATAATAAGCCCCGCCCCACTCATAACGCTCTATTGTAATCATTTGACATTTGTGGACATTTGTTTAACACCAAATATTTGCTCTTAAAAGGCAAAAAAACAAAATTAATAAAATTTACAACAGAATATGTACCTAATATTCAACATTTAAAACCATTGTGCTCTTAAATAGGGAAATGTATCTTGTGGAGTCCAATGTTCCCTTGGAATTACTACGGAAACAAAAAGAAGAATGACGAATAAAATTGATGGTCGAATGAGAAAGCTTAAGATGGCTCAGCGAGCGTGTGTGAATAGGTGTGAGTGGCAATAGGCCGGCCATATAGCTTGACGAACCAATAACCGATGGGGAAGAAAGTTTCTCGAGTGGCAGCTTCGTATCAGTAGGCGAAGGATGGGATGGCAGATTTGAAAGTAAGAAAAATGGTATATTTTGCACTATGCCAATCATTGTTGACATATTGCATTACCATCTGGGGAGGAGCACCTAAAACGACCATATTGCAATTAGAAAGGGCTCAGAGGGCACTATTAAAAGTTAGCAATTCTATGTGTGTGCGTGCGCGCGCGTGTTTGTGTGTGTGTGTGTGTGTGTGTGTGTGTGTGTGTGTGTGTGTGTGTGTGTGTGTGTGTGTGTGTGTGTGTATACGTATTGCAAGTATTGATATTATATTAGGTATATTTATATTACACCACCTACTACAGTAAGTATTCACTGTTTTATTCTTTTACACCTTTGGTTGCCTGGAAGAGATCGCTATGTAGCGATAAGGCCACCAAATTGTACATGTAATCTGCTCTCCGTTATGTTATTTGTAAATTTGTTTGTGGTGTACAATAAAGTATATTCGTTCATTCATTCACAACTCACACAGATTTATTTAACAGATTTCACCATACAAAGCGTGCGGGTCATAAGTTATATGTACATAAGTACATAAAAAATATTGTTCTCTATTTACTTCTCATTCCATCCATCATACCTGACAGGAATATGGCTTACCCCTGCCATAAGTACGCTTTACGGAAGCCATATATGATGGATAGAATAAGACCTCCGTTCGATCATTTACTGAACTGTATCCGGTGCAAACTCCATCCGTCCCTTGAAATATACGTTTTTATTATGGAATAAGGGTGATAAACGAGCACATAGTCCATCTGATGGTAGGTGGATGCTGCGACCCATAGACATCTACATTTATCCTCGATTAAGATTCAAAACGCAGATGCGTTGTCATCCCTGAGGACTAATATGGAATGCCTCGTTTCCAAAGGTCTCTGTACACTTACCATACTAACCACAGCAGCATTAAGCTGCTAGTTTACGTTGGTATTCTGTGAGAGCGTTGTCCTTCCCCGGTCGAGCCGACCCATTCGTGCTACGACTATACTACTAATATAACTG
The DNA here is from genome assembly GCA_907164705.1 of Parnassius apollo. Taxonomy (NCBI): domain Eukaryota; kingdom Metazoa; phylum Arthropoda; class Insecta; order Lepidoptera; family Papilionidae; genus Parnassius; species Parnassius apollo. The sequence continues at coordinate 981,600 of CAJQZP010000898.1, read as the reverse complement.
CAGCATGGCTCTACCACGTATAAAAATTTATATTTTGAAAATTTTGACTACTATGATAGGATATTCATTACATACTTTTCGCCAAAATGTGCAGAGAAATTCTACTTTGGTTGACACATCCTTATCTTTAAAAAATGTTATTACCAAGAAGTAGACAATGGTCTTATTATACAAGAGTTGGACTGACGATTTTCCATGTCTGGGAAATATTGCTGCAGTGAGTTCATTACTGAAACTAAATTCTGAACCATGGAATATTTGAATATGGTTTTGTCAGTTTTGCCATGTTCCAGTTGCTCACAAAGTTGTGTAAATATCGATATATCGCCAACTTAATCTCTACTTTGTACAATTATGACCTGAAATACACGGGCGAGCTGGATTGATCTTGTTGGTCTAAGCTTTGTTATCTATTACCCCCCTCCCCTCCCAGAATACGAGCTTTACCCCTGTAGCCGCGTAAGGGTAACTACCCCCAGGTTAAGGTGAATTGATCGGCTACCAAGCTATTTCTAATTTGTTTTGTGTTGATTAATTGTGTGACATAAATGATTGTAAGCTGTTATTTAAACTGTTTGTCTGTTTTCCCAGGATCGATTTTTTTTTTGGAACTAATGGTAATTAAACAAAAGACTGACTTTCAATGAGTATTATTTATAATCTATATATAGCATAAAAAGTTTCTGTTAGTTTTAGGAACCGGATCTTACACCGTCACCAACATTAATATATCATGTACCTATATACATATAATAATATGTACATATTTATATCATACGTGGTGGAGCGCTGCAGCTATATTCTGAATCGAGGATAAATGTTAATGTCTATAGGCCACAGCATCCAATTACCATCAGGTAGACTGTGTTTGTGCTCGTTTGTCAACCTTATTCTATTTTCTAATAATATTTAGTAGTCTGTGATTAAAATTGCTGCTGTAATGCTGTACTCTTAAATTTTAATGCTAATTTGTTTTTATCCTTTTGCGCCTACCATTATAATTATCTCACTGCGCCCGTAGTTGACTGGCCAAAAGGCATTTAGTCAGCCTTTTATAACCCTATTATTTAAAGTAATAACAATAAAGCATAAATAAAACATACTTCAATAGTCACCACATGGTGAACTTTTTAGATAATGGGTTAAGTAGTAAACATTGTTACGAATAAATAAACCTTCTTCGTATACAATTAAAATGTATTTATTTTAAAACATATTTGTTTTAATTGTATATAAAGAATTAAAACAAATATACCTACATTTTTTAACATAATGAAGTTAGAAATATAATTCTGTATCATAGATTAAATAAAAACGTGTTACGGAAATATTTTACCCAATATGGATGTGGTACAGATCTCGCTGCTTGAAATTACATTGAAGAATAGTAAAAATGTTGTATTAAATAATTTAAATTAAATTTTTTTTAAATTTTAATTTAATTAATTTAAATTTTACTTTAATTGAGTAAATAAATTAATTAAACTCTAACGAAGTTCAAACCATATCCACCCGACTTTACCAACGGCAAAAAAACAACAATTTTACCAGGCATCTTTGACCTTGTCACTTCGCAGGGTCACACGTGCTAGGTGGATATGATTTGAATTTCGATAGATTTTAATTAATTTACTTATTTAATACATTTTTTTTAAAGTTTTGTAATATATCAATGTCATAGACTTCCACTTCGTTCACATTACACCCTATTTTTTTCCAGACGGTAAAAAAGATCATGAAGTATATTAAGTATATGGTTGTAGCACGAATGGGTCGGCTAAACCGGGGAAGGACCACGCTCTTACAGAATACCAGCGTTAAATAGTAGGTCACTGCTGCAGTGTTCGTATGGTAACTCAAGAGAACCGAACCCTTTTAATAGTAGGGTAGTTAATATTTAATAGTAGGTTTTAGTAGAGACCGCGATCTCAAAAAGTCGTAGTCGTCGTGAGTCTCTGATGGTCGAATGAGAAAGCTCAAGATCAAGACCATCAAAACTTGAAAATAAGATTGTACTACCAATTCGTATGGCCAGTGATGACTTATGGATCTGTGACGTGGTCCTTCATTGATGGTCGAATGAGAAAGCTCAAGATCAAGACCATCAAAACTTGAAAATAAGATTGTACTACCAATTCGTATGGCCAGTGATGACTTATGAATCTGTGACGTGGTCCTTCATTGATGGTCGAATGAGAAAGCTCAAGATCAAGACCATCAAAACTTGAAAATAAGATTGTACTACCAATTCGTATGGCCAGTGATGACTTATGGATCTGTGACGTGCTCCTTCATTGATGGTGGATTGAGAAAGCTCAAGATCGCTCAGCGAGCTATGGAGAGGGCAATGCAAGGTGTTTGTGTGTGTGTGTGTGTGTGTGTGTGTGTGTGTGGGTGTGTGTGGCAATGGGCCGGCCAATAACAGATACCCGATGGAGGAGAAAGTTTCTCGAGTGGCAGCTTCATTTTTAACACATTCAGTGGCGTAGGCGAAGTTTGGGACGGCCGCCCAATAGATGGAGCGACGACCTGGTATGACATGCAGGAAGTCGGTGGATTGAAGTTGCTTAGGACATTCCTTGGCGGTGGCCTATGTTCAGCAGTGGACTTGTGAAGGGCTATAATAATGATGACGATGATGATGATGAATAGGTTAGTCAAAGATACAAACTGTTTATTTACCTTATACAGAATAAATAAATAAACGAATAACTATGAGATAATTTATGCTTTTTGAAGTGAAACTTCTTAAAAATCGTAGTGATCTGAAACACGAAGAAACGAAAAAGTGACAATAAAAAGAGACAAATGTGTTGTCACCCCTGAGGACTAAGATGGAATGCCTCGATTCCAGTAAAAGGGTTCTCCGGTTCTTTTTTACACTGGTATTTTGTCTGCCTGGTCCTTCCCCGGTCGAACCGATCCGTACTTCAACTATAAGCTGCAACGTGGCTCTACCAGGTATAAAACTAATTAAATAAATAAAATTAACCATATTGAATAAAATTATGTTAACCAATCCAATCATGACACTTCACGATTTATTACTAATCGATTTACATTAAATTAGTCGTGTTTAGGCCATCTAGCGTCTATTTTACGTATCGCCTTGAGATTCAACAAATTTTTGCTCAATAAAATAATTTTATCTATAAAATGAAGTAGATGGCGCTATTATCTACATTGCAATTTTACTCTCAATTTTCTGAAGGTTTCACTTCTAACGTGTGCGATTGTTGACCTACCTGCATTGAAGGCGGTACAGCAGCAGAAGCAGGTCTCGCGACCAGCAGTCGCACGCAAGCCCCGCACTGTCGCAGCACGGCCGCGGCCTGGCGGGCGCACATCCCCACCACCGACACCGCGCCGATGCGCAGCAACATGTCGCCGCTCCGGAGCCGACCATCCTGCAAGAATAGCAGCGTTGCAGATAACTTTTATTACCATGTAGTGGCGGTGTAAGGATATCCACTACCTCATATCATACCGTGGGTGTCGTAAGAGACGACAGAGGGAAATAAAGGAGATGAACAGCAGCGTCTTCCTTATAAAAGCCCGTTCCCACTTGTTCCCACAGGGTGTGACAAAAAATCGGCTGCTCTAGTGACAGAACACACCTATCCGACACCGTATTTTTGTCAGCCCCAACGAGAAATGTCGGGTGTTTTGCCAGCCCTCTACGTCCATAAAAAATCGCGTCGAATCTCGTTCGCTTATGGGTAAGTATGGCGCTGTTCATAAAAAAGTTTTGTCGAATCTCGTTCGCCTATAAGTGAGTATGGCGCTGTTCACATTATATCAGATGTCGAGCCTGGCAACCCTCTATATGCGGCGCGCACGCAGAGTTGTTGCGTTTTTATTGTACCCGACATAGTATACGCACGTTTGGTGTTTCGTAATACTGGAAAAAGATAATATAAATCCTAAAGATGTAATCACACTAGTTCAGGAAAGAGGTATTCTTTGGGACAAAAAAAAATATTTTCTTTGGTTTTTTTTTTGTTTTCTTATAAAATAATACATCAAAACAAAAGCTTCGTCGTTGTTCATAGTGTATAATCATCTCACATAGACTGCTAAAAAAATGAATCCAGCTTCAATCGGGTCCGACAACCGACTAGTGTGAACAAAGGCTCGGCGCCTTTCATCCGATTAAAATACGGCTCCCGATACCTGACAAGGAACTAGCTCTAACAACTAAAAATAAAAAAATGCGGTTGCCAAACCGCTTGCCAAGCGTGGCAACTATGACAAATATCCCCCCTATGAGGTAATCTATGGGGGAGGCCTATGTTTAGCAGTACGGTAAGTATAACGGGTTTAAAATTTAAGTAGTTTTTAAAATTAATTATTAAATAGAAACTCATAACTGTACTTACGGAAGTCATATCATACAAAACAAATATTACTGCGACATCGATGTACATCGTCAGGTTGTTCTGTAGGTTAACGCCATCGTCAAGACTAGATTAAGATGGCAATGATAATGATAATGAAATTCGAACAATTATTTTAAAATAGTGACAATATAATAAAACTTCTGTATATAAGACTTAATATGAAAACAGGTTTAATAAAAAAGGTATCAGAAAAGCATTGAGATAATACAATTAAGGTTATTACGTCTCAAAATTATCGAAACATAAAAATAATAGCTCAAAATCTAAACATCAAAATTTCGAAATAGCCAGCAACTCATACAATTAAATTAAATAGTAAAGTAAAGTAAAGTTACAGCCTATATACGTCCTACTGCTGGACACAGGCCTCCCCTCATTTCTGAGAGGGTTTCAGGGCAAGGAAGTGTCCACCATGCTGCTCCAAAGCGTGTTGGCAAACTTCACATATCTTCGAAATATTTTTTCCTATTCCTCAGACATGCAGGTTTCCTCAAGATCCTTCACCGCCGAGCAAGTGGTAAATCAGCACTTAAAATTGCAATTAACAATTGTATTGGTGCTGGCGGGGATCGAAACACGGGTTACTCGCGTTCTGTTATATTTACAGCGAGCGTTAACCATGTGAGCTACCACGGCACGGCTTAAACAGTATAATAAAGAAATTAAAATAAAACATAATCTATACATAATTAAAAAGCCGTGGTAGCTTATGGGTCTTAGCGCTCGCTGTAATTTTCACAATACTCAAATCAAATAGATTATTTGTTTTGTATTAGCAAATTGACCCGATCCGAGTTTCAAGATCGGAACATTATTAGAATTTGCACTTAGACACACAACGAGATAGTCAATGGTAGTGGTGAGGAACTTAAATTGATAATACAGATTAATTAATGCCAGAATAAATAGGCCAGCATTTTCGATTTGTTTCTAAAATTAAGCCTACCAATATATACACACAAACAAGTAAAAATAGAAAATCTTTAAGAAATTAGTAGATAATAAATCACTGAAAGTAAAATTGGACTAAATAAAACACAGCAAACCCAACAATCAGTATGTGACGTATTAACGGACGACGTGCTCCGCCTGTATGAGTGTATTGTTGACTTTGTTACTAGAATAGAAAACTAAAAGCGGCCGATTCAGTTCTCGCTTTGGCACGTTGTGTTTGTAAACATTCTCCTGACGTTGAACTGCCGATTGGAAACAGAGCAGATGTAGATGTACCTACAGCGGTTGCGACACCATCTAACGAAATATGATTTCAAAATATTAATCTTTTAATATCAACCATTAATGTAATTATGGGATATTTATGCCTATGTTAAAGAAAACTATGTGTTCTACTTGCTAGAATATTAAAATAAATCATCTTCCGTCTTATTGAAACAAGTTTTTTTATAGATAATGGAAGATAAAGGAGCACACAGTCACTTGATTGTAAGTGAAGGCTGTGACCTTTGATTATAGACAGGTATATAATCAAAGGCTGTGACCCATAGACATCTACATCCTCAATTAAGAATCAAAACGCAGATGCCTTTGATTATATAGACAAGTATATAATCAAAGGCAGATGCGTTGTTAACCCTGAGGACTAAGATGAAATACCTCGTTTCCAGTAAAATGGGTCTCCGGTTCTCTACACTCACCATACAAATCACAGCAGCATTAAGCTGCTCTTTTACGCTGGTATTCTGTGAGAGCGTGGTTCTACCCCGGTAGAGCCGATCCATTCGTGATACAAACATAACATAGCTGCAGCATGGCGAATTAATAAAGTGCAGGTTCAGCCACACATGGTACACTATTCCCATCTCCGGGCTGGGGCTCTCCAGTACCAGCTCCTTCCATTTCATCGCATCCAACGCGGAGCCATTCGAATCGTTGGCAACCGAGCTCTTTCCTATCGGCTTAACTCACTGGCACTGCGAAGAGATGTTGCATCTCTTTGCGTATTTTATCGCATTTACCACGGGGAGTGCTCTGAGGAATTGTTCGGACCAATTCCAGCCGCACAATTTCACGATCGCACATCGCGACAAAACTCGCGATACTATCCATACCATCTGGAATCTGGATGACTGGCGGTCCGCCACTGTGCGATTTAAAAGAAGTTTTCTAACTCGCACAACTTCCTTATGGAATCGACTACCGCCAGAGATTTTTCCGGATCGATACGACTTAGGGACCTTCAAGAAAAGAACCTACTCATTTTTATAAGGCCGTCAGTGCATCTGCAGTTTCCACGTGTTGCGGTTGTTCATGGGCGGTAATCACTTACCATCAGATGAGCCGTATTTTTGCTCCATTTGCCTCTCCTATTAAAAATCCTTTATTATTTCATTAATAAATTGTAAAGTTCTTCCAACCCATACAAAGATCCTACTTTGTCAATCTCATATTCTGCCGAATATTGATTTTGTCAATATGTGATGGTCAGACCTGTCTCAACATCATTTTAACATTGGATCACCTCCTTGACAAGTGCACTAGATACATTTATGGTTTCCGTAAATACGACCATGTGTCTTTTTTTCGTACTCAGCTGAACTGGATGCCCGTTTGTCAGCGCGGATGCCTTTTTGTTAGAATACTTTGCACTCTTTTTTTATTTTGAACGATCCATGTACTCAAGACTACTTCAAATCTAAATTTCAATGCTTTACCACGTAAAGTAGTAATAAAAGTAGTTTATAGTCACAGGCTATAACGAGAGTCGGATTCAATAAAGAAAATATTTTAATTAAAACGTATAGTATGGAATTTGACACAATTTCATGAGTTTGACGAGGAACAGACACTAGGCTATTAGTACCAGTTACTCGACCCCACTGAGTCAGCAATTCGTTCTTGGGGCGATGTATACGCTTTTGCAACAAAATCTCAGAAAATATACAAAATTTAACCAGCACAAAGTTCAAAAACCTTACTAAGTCAATGACTAAACTAAGTAGTATAAAAAAAAGTTTATTATAATATTAAGGAGTTTATGGATGATAATAATCCCTGGGAAGGGTGATCGCTACCAAGCTATTTCTAATTTGTTTTGTGTTGTTAATTGTGGCATACATGAATTCAAGCTGTTATTTAAAAAAATCCCGCTGACTTTATTGCTGGTTCTTCCCAGGACAGAGGTTTTTTCCGAAACAGTGATAAGTTAAAAAAGTGCCTTTCAATAAGTATTATTTATAATCTATGTTGTGTGCTGTTGTGTTCTGTATGGTATGTACTACACATATCATACAGCATTAAGCTGTTGTTTTACGCCTCCTATGAGAGTGTGGTCTTTCACCGGTAGCCATAACGGTAACCATAATATTGCTGCAGCACGGTCCTAATACGTTAGTTTCAAGCCAGATATGATGCAAACCTCGATTATATATATATATATATATATATATATATATATATATATATATATATATATATATATATATATGTCACGACTCTCGATGTATTTTCCGAACCAGTGGTAAGTAAAAAGACTTTTAAGTATGATCTAACAACCAATATTGATTAAAATCATTCTTTTCTGTTCTAATGTAATATCACTATATTTCAAGTTATGTAATCTTCAAATATAAACTCATCAAAAATTCATATAAGGACATACCTAAATTCATAATGTCTTATAAAATATGTTCTCTAAAAGCATATTTGTCTAAAGGTAAAAGCGATCAAAGAGAACGGCGTAATTTATCACGAGCTTATAATCTCACTATTGAACTTATGTTATAAGCGTAAGATGATAAACAAGTCTCTATAGACAACCAGCGATCCGCTCCTGCTTCACACGGATGATTTATAAATCTCGACAACAGCGCTATCTACCGGGTACAATTGTAAATTTAAACCATTCTCGAATCAACTTAATCACACACACAAAATTTCATCAAAATCATTCAAGCCGTTTAGGAGAAGTTCAGTCACATACACACAGATAGAAGAATTATATATATATATATATATATATTCAAGAATTTCACCTTTAGTAGTGTATAAGTAGTAAAAGTAATTAATATCGTCCTATAAAATCGTAAGAGGCGACAACGGGAAAAAAACAGATACTGAAGAGTAGAGTCTACTTAATAAAGACTAAAGTTAAAAACTACGGTTGCCAATCCGCTTGCCAAGCGTGGAAACTATGTCAGATATCACCCCTATGAGGCGATCTATGGTTGCTATGTAAGGTATGTATATGTATATGTATATGTATATATGTATGTAATGTATGTATAGACTATTAACGATTCAATGTAAATTTTCACAGTTTAATGGCGATGAAAGATCGATAACGTCCGTGGGTGTCGTAAGAGCCCACAAACGGAAACAAACCAGGTAATGGGCAGCAGCGTTTTCCTAACCTAATAACTAAAAAATAAAAAGCTCTCAAAGACACCCGAAAGAGAACAACCGGATACCCATTTTGTCGCCAACGTATTTTTAATCTTTAGAAAATTAATAGAATTAAACACCCACGGACGATATAGCTTACGACACCCACGGTTACTATGTAGTGACGGTGGTAGAATATCTACTACCACATATTATCAGTGGGTGAGTTTCAGTTTCCCTCTGTCACCAGTTACGATACCCACGGAATTATTATCATCAACATCATCATCATTACAGCCCTTCACAAGTCCACTGCTGAACATAGGCTTCCCCTTAGTAATGCCACAAAGCACGGTCCTGAGCCACCTGCATCCATCGACTTCCTGCATGTCTTACCAGGTCGTTACTCCATCTAATGGGGGGTCGCCCTAAAGTACGCCTACCGGTACGAGGCTGCCACTCGAGAACCTTTCTTCCCCATCGGTTATCGGTTCTTCGAGCTATATGGCCGGCTCATTGCCACTTCAGCTTACTAATCCGTTGGGCTATGTCGGTCACTCTGGTTTTACTGCGGATATCCTCATTTCTGAGTCTATCACGCAGAGAAACTCCAAGCATATCCCTCTCCATAGCTAGCTGAGCGACCTTGAGCATCCTCATACGGCCAGCAGTGAAGGACCACGTCTCAGATCCGTAAGTCATCACTGGCAAAACGCACTGGTTGTACACTTTAGTTTTCAGAGATTGAGGTATACCTGACGAGAATTGATTTGTCGTAATTTCCCGAACGCTGCCCAGCCGAGTTGAATCCGTCGATTGACCTCTCGGTCGAAGTTGGACTTACCTAGTCGGACTATTTGTCCCAGGTAAACGTACTCGTTAACAACTTCGAGCATAGTGCTCCCAACAACTACCGGCATAGGTGTGATATGGACATGAAACATGATCTTTGTTTTGTCCATGTTCATCTTAAGACCTATCCGTCGGGCATCTTTATCAGAGCACCTGATTCTGCATGATGGATCGAAGGTGAGTGATGTACTCGCCATTGATGTTAATACCGTATCCTTTCCAGTCCAGCAGCTTGAAAACGTCTTCCAACGCAGCGGTAAAGAGTTTCAGGGATATAACGCCACCCTGTCTTACACCGCTCTGCAGTTGGATAGGTTTCGAACTCTGGTTCTGTACTTGGATAGCCATCGTAGCCCTACTGTACAAACACTTCAGCACTTCCATATACACGCACTTGTCACCGCTAAAGGGACTGTAGCACCGCCCAAATTTCGACGGAATCAAAGGCTTTCTCATAGTCCACATATGCCAGGCAAAGTGGCAGATTGTATCTCTTCGGTCTTTCTGAGTTCTTCAAGAGAGCGTTGTCGCCTTTCTTAAAGAACAAGACCACCGTGCTTCTGCTCCACGCCTCCGGAGTAGTGCCACCATGGAGGACGGAATTGAAGAGCTTCTGACGGACTTTAAGTACCGGTGTTCCACCCGCTTTCAGAAGCTCCGCTGTAATTCCATCCTCGCCTGGGACCCTGCCGTTTTTAAGGTGCTGGAGAGCCATTCTAATTTCCCTCAGACTGACGTTCGGGATATCATCGGAATAGTGTCGGATAAGACTTGTTCTTGTATCGTTACTCACACTTGCGTGTGGCTCCAACGATGATGTGTACAGCTGCCCATAGAACCTCTCAATCTCACTCAAAATCTCAGGTGTCCCGGAAATGATGCTGCCACATTCAGTCTCTAGCTTTGACAGTTGGCTTTTACTGGCAGACAGATCTCTGGCAAAGACTTTGGAGCCCTGGTTCCGCTCGATCGCTTCTTTAATACGAACAGTATTAAAGTTGCGTAAGTCTCGCCGCATGCATTTGGAGATCTGTCTGTTCAGTAGCCTGTATGCTGTCAAATCTGTTGACGACTGCAGCCTCATCTCCCGTCTAACAGCCATGAGATTAAGAGTGTGATCGGAGAGTTTTTGTATTCTTCTGCGGCGGGTCTTGCAAAAACTTAGCTCCTACCGCATGGACATTTTCCACGAGCTTGTCATTCATATCGTCCACTACATTGCAATCTTCTAGGCATTTAAAGCGATTATTATAGAGTCACTTAAAAGGTTCAAACATAGAAAGTAATGTTAAATTGTTATTAAATTTTATCTAATCAATTTTACGAAATAATTCCCATTGTTTTCAATACATACTTGTACTCGACGTCTCAAAGATGCAGCTGCATTCAGCTTTACAATATTATTGATTATATACTATTTTGGAATTTGTTCAACTGTGTTAGAGAGAACCACTGTCAGATGCTGAAAAACTTTTGGTTTCTATGTATAATTATGAAATACCGATAAATCTAGTTCTTCCCTATAAGCTATTTTTTTACTGTATCAATAAGATTAGGGTATGATGTGGCTGATATATCAATTCGGAATAAAAGCCCCTAATAAGTTAAGGGAAATTTTGAATTGAAAATTTCTTGAGGCACGATGGGCACGTTTAAGATGGAGTAAAAGCACTGAACTCGGTCACGGTCAGATACATATATACACATGCATATATATATTTATAATATTTAGTTCTTTTGGATTATTATATACATCTATATGTTTGTATAGCTAAAATTTTTTAACTTCTGACGTGCAATCCTACGACGGACAGTTTTTTTTATTGATTTCGATTGTAATATTTCCCACTTATATCCGGCCTAAACAAGATAGTTAAACCGCCATCAATCGGAAGCCATGAGACACCTGGCATTTCCCATAGTTGTCTCTTACGTCACCCATGGGACGAAATGGGGTGCACATTCACACGCCACCACTCGATACGTAAGTTACATCACTACAGTTAACGGTACAGCTTATTAAAGTCCACAGCTGAACACAGACCTACCCCATAGGTTGCCTCATAAAGGGGATATTTCTTATAGTGGCCACACTCAGCAACCGCAGTTTTATTTATTTTTAGTCGATATCAGGAAGACGCTGCCCATCTCCTGATGTGTTTTCCTCTGTCGCCTTTTACGACACTCACGCGATGATATAGGGTAGTGGATATTCCGACACTGTTACTACACGATAATGGTACGGCAGTTATATCTTTGCCTTGTATTATATTATTTATTTCTTATTTGTCAACGTTCATTAGGACTGTGAACACAACTTCGGTAACGCCCCTTCTAATTTCGATACGTCATCGACATTATCGATTTTGTTTCTTGGTTGGAAGTTGTAAGCGTATCCTAACGAATTAAATTTAGTGTAAAAGAATGAAAAGTACAGCATTTTGTAATACTACTTTTTAATATATATTGTGTACTAGCGATCCACTCCGACTTCATACGGGTGATTTCTGGATCTCGAACAACGTCATCTATCGGGTCTAATTATAGCTTCAAATCATCCATGTGCCCCTTTAAGTACCCCATAAAAATTTCATCAAAATCGGTCAGACCGTATTGGAGGAGAAGAGTTACGAACACACGCACAACCGAGTTTTATATATGTCGCAGGTTTTTGTTTTTATAGAATAAAGGTGACAAACGAGCACACAGTCTACCTGATGGTAAGTGGATACTATGTCCCATAGATATCTAAATTTATCCTCTATTAATGCAGATGCGTTGTCACCCTGTGGACTAAGATGGAATGCCTCGTTTCCAGTAAAAAAAGATCTCTGGATCTCCACGCTCACCATACGAAACACAGCAGTATTAAGCTGCTATTTTACGCTGGTATTCTGTGAGAGCGTGGTCCTTCCCCGGTCGAGCCGACACATTCGTGCTAAAACCATAATATAGCTGCAGCGTGGCTCTACCACGTACAAAAATGATGAAATGTTTATCATGAAATCAGCTTTTTCATCAAAAACCTAGGTTTTTGATCAACAAAGTTATCACTTGATCATAATCATTAATCTGAACTTATGTATTTTTTTCAAAAACCTGAACTTGTTTAGGTTTATGATAAAATTTAAGCTTAGGTTAGGTTGGGTTAGGTTGCGGGTGCGCTTTCAACGCTGATTCCCAACTTGGGGGGCCCGAGCGCCGCCTGTAGGCGTTTGTACGTGGGAATCGTGCGGTCCATGGCCCTGTATGGGGCCCCTGTGTGGGCTATGGACATGTTCTGCGCAAACCGCAGAGGGCGATGGCCGTCAGAGTCGTCCGCGGGTATCACACGATTTCCTACGAGGCGGCTTGGGTCCTGGCTGGAACCCCGCCCTGGGACCTAGAGGCGAAAGTACTCGCGTCATTATATCGATGGCGCGAGGAAGAGCGGGCACGGGGCTCGAGGCCGGTGCAGCGACAGATCGCGCTGCGCCGAGAGGTGGTGGCGGAATGGCGGCGATCCGGCCAGTACTCGACGACTGGCTCGGGAGAAGGCACGGCTCCCTGTCGTTTAGGGTGACGCAGGTGCCGTCGGGGCACGGCTGCTTTAGCAAGTACCTGTGCCGCATAGACAGGGAGCCGGACGCTCGGTGCCACCACTGCGTCCATTGCGGGGAGGACTCGGCGCAACACACGCTCGCCGAGTGTGTAGCTTGGGAGAAGCAGCGCCGTGTCCTCACAAATGATCTGTCGCTGTCGGCCTTGGTGCGGAAGATGGTCAGTAGCGCAGAATCGTGGGACGCAGTGGTGTCCTTCTGTGAGGACGTGATGTCGCAGAAGGAAACTGCGGAATGGGAGAGGGAGATCTCGACTCCCTTCCCCGGCCGCAGAAGGCGCACCGGGCGCAGGAGAAGGGCGGACAACGCCCTTTTCCGGCCCCCATGAATGAGTCCAGGGGCGAGGGACTTGGGGAAGCCATCGCCCCCCAGCCGATGGACCCGAGGCGGAGACGCGCGCGGGTGTCGGCGCGCGCCTCTGAGGTTATACACGGGGTAGTTGAACACCTCACTACCCCGTGCAAGAGACGAGGCCCGTACAGACCGGGCCAGCACTAGTGTGGGGCTGCGGAAGAATTTGGATTCCCATGGCCCCTCGCGCGCAAGTGCGAGGAGACACCGGGGTGGTTTTAGCCGGTAAGAGTCCGGCACACCCCTCCGCCTTTCCCCAGGCAGATGCAGTTCATGAGGATTTCCCCCCGTAAAAAAAAGGTTAGGTTGATTGTATCATAATACTAAATCGGTCTAGTTTTTAATTTTTTTAAGTACCCTCAGAGAATAAAATTTATGGGGTCATCCATTTCTAATCCACGTTCAAAATTCACCAGAAGTGAAATCAATTACAGAAAGATTCAAAACCGTACATACACGAACTTAAGTTCATAAAAACGTGGTAATAAGATAATTACGAATTTCACGTTATGAAGGTGGACCCTACTCTCTATTTCTCAGTAGATTACGCTAGCTTTTTAAATTATGCATTACGATAGCTTAATATTAGAAATTAGCTTTATTCAACACCTTAAATAATCATTTTATTTTAGTATATTATGTCCATGATAGCTCAAGGATTAAGCGCACGCTGTATATATATATATATATATTATATATATATATATATATATATATATATATATATATATAATAGACCCAGACCAACCTAGATTCGATCCCCGCCGGCACCAATTAATTTTCAATTGCAAGTTTATGCGTCGAGTGCTGATTTCCAACATACACGTGCTCGGCAATGAAGGAAAAACAGCTTGTGGAAAACCGCATGTCTACCTACCTAAAACCCTCTCAGGAATCAGATGTATTAGACGTATATAGTCTATAACTAACTAACTAATAAACTATAATACAGAAAAGTGTAATTTGCTGATAACATAAATTTTAAAAATAACTTTTTTTTTTTAACTTTACCAAAAATTTTGTGACCCCCGTGACCATGGGTGCTGTAAAGCACCCGAAACGTCGGGAATTAAAAATAAGTAAAATAATGAAATAAACGCGATAAAATCCGTTAATTTAGTTTTATTCAATACCAAAACCTTTATTAAAAGTCATATTTTACTTTCATCACAGGTTCGGAGAAACCTCAGGCCTGGGTAAAAACAGCAAGAAATTTAGTGTACCATTTTTAAGGTAAAAATTTTGCAATGAATAAGGGTATACAGTTTAATACAGTGAATCTGGTTGGTTGGGATCTCAAAGGACCAAGGATTTTGTACCATTTAAAGAGGTTTTCATTTATCCAGTTTTCCAATTAGACAGGTTTAAAATGTAGTTGTCTCATTTACAGAGGCCCCCGCTTATGGGGGTCGAAATGTACCGTTATTGCATTTATGAAGGTATAAATTAAGTGTAGGTATGTATTTCTTATTAAAAAAAATCAATACAATACAGTAAAGTTTATGATTTAAAGTAATCGGTTATATTTGTTTGTATTTGATTGTTAGAAATCCAAATGTTTCTAAACAATCGTGTCGAAACATATCCCAACCTAAAGAATTATCTCACTTATAAAGGGGATAGAGCTCCAGAGTCCCAATTATAGAGGTAAACATCAAAAAAATCCTAGAAATCAAATCTTATTTAACAAGGTTCGAAAAGTCCCATTAACAGATGTAAATCGATGAAAAAGTGCCGGAACCTGATTGTAATTGTCAACAATAGAGGTTTCTTACTTATCCAGGTCCCACTTAACCAGGTTTCACTATATAAAAATAAGTAGTTGTTGACTTGCATTAAAACCAACAAATTCTATTCAAATTCGAATTCGATAATGAAATTTCGATTTGTCGATTTGGACTCTCTACGAAGATATTTAACAAAAATAGACATTGTATACGTATGCTGGACACTGTTTAGTATAATAAAGGTGAACATGGGCTGTGATATTTCGATAAAAGTTCGTTATCCGACAACCACGCGGGCGACTCCGCGGGATAAACTAGTTTAATTATATTGTATTTCATAAAAATATTGTAAATTTTTTATGTAATACTTATTACAACAATCTATATCTTTTAATAGTTCTGTTGTCCGTTCGTTACAGTAAATTAAAGTCCACTGGTGAACATAGGCCTCCCCCCTTGCCTCATAGGGGAAATATATGCCATAGTTGCCACGTTTCACAAGCGGGTGTGCAACCCCAGTTTTTAAGCTATTGCATAGCTTCTATCGCGGGCCTTGAGCGCGGGGACTGAATCCAGAAATTCCGTAACGAAAAAACCTCACGCTCCCCACTCCGACGGGCACGGAGGTGTGGCGCTGGCATTGAAAGCCGTGCATCTTCTAACGTCGTTTCAGTTCGGCAGACTTCGGCACAGGGCGGTGTTTGTGTGCGTGCGACTAGACGTATGCGTGTACACTAGCTGCTAACGGAATGATAAAAATTCCTGAATAACCTACATGTATTGTAAGATATTAAAAATATTTTAAACAATATTAACTTCTCATTTATTCAATAAGAGAAAAAAATTGTTTTCTTATCGGTCACCACGCTCAAAAAGTGTAACTTGATTTAATATCAAAGACTTAACTGCGTAAATAAAATAAATAAATAATTATAATTGCATACGTTGATAAAAAATGCTCTGCAATAGCTTTACCGCAGCAGTCACCGAGTGCCACACGTATTTTTTATTTTATTTTTAGTCGTTATTAGGAAGACGCTGCTGCCCATCTCCTGCCTGTCTCCCTCTGTCGCCTCTTACGACACCCACGGGATGATATGGGGTAGTGGATATTTTTATGTTTTTTCTTTTTAATTGTAAAAGAAATAATTAAATCTGCTTCAGCATTAAACTCAAATAGCAGTCTTCAAAAAAGTATAAAAGATAACTTTTCTAATTAAGTACAGCCCCCCAAAGTTCAACAAAGGGCAAACTGGACGAAAGTTAATGACACTGAAATATTTGAAGCTTTCCATGTAGTATCTTAACGCCATTAGTCCTATCCGCCATTTTGAATCGGTGTAGTTACACAAAAGAAAGTTGTCAAAGTAGAAAAAGAAAGTAATTGGAAATTTCAAACGTTCAGATAATTTTATTCGTTTTGCCTAATTTTGTGATCCTTTGATGTCTTTAACTTTTTTTTAGGTTATTAAAAAAAGTCTAATGTTTCATTATCGTTTTCACAAGATATTTTTGTAATGTTAACTTTTTTATAGAATAAGGGTGACAAACGAGCACACAGTCCACCTGATGGCAAGTGGATGCTGTGGGCCATAAACATCAACATCTATCCTCGATTAAGAATCAAAATGCAGATGCATTTTGACTTGATTTTTGATTGCCATCTATGAGGACCCAGATGGAATGCCTCGTTTCCAGTAAAAAGGGTTTCCGGTTCTTTACACTCACCATGCGAAACACAGCACCATTAAAGTGCTATTTTACGCTGATATTCTACGTAAGCGTGGTCCTTTCCTCAAATATAGCTACAGCCTACAGCATGGCTCTAACACGTATAAAATCTTGTATGTTCTTAATTTTATAAACGTCTTTTATCATTCTTCTGCTTCTTTTAAATTATGGCTTCTCTTGATAGAATTCTGCCAGTGTCAAAAGCCTGTCAATTAGCTACACACTTTAAAACAAAAGGGAAAAGATATTTCTTAATTTATTCGCTTTGCTATTTTTGACCTGGAAATTCTTAAGAAGTTATTGACTCGCTTGAGAGCAACGACAGTTAGATAATACATTTTTAGGGTTCCGTAGTTACACAACAGTTTCGCAATGTCCGTCCGTCCGACCATCCGTCCACGGTTTTACTCAGACACCCTAGGTGCTACAAATCTGTAATTTAGCATATTTGCAGATATTAACCACGCCTAAAAAACTGTATAATAAAATCTTAAGAAAGATTTTTATTTTGGATACTTCCGATAAAAGTAAATGGGGGATGATTTTTTTTCCCGCCTATTTCATCGTGTGTAGTGTCGTTGAGTAGGTCTTTGAAAAACATTCGGGATGTGAACAACTTATTTTTGATTCAGCGATCTGTTTACAAACTATTTAGCTTTAAAGTGGTATTTTTCATTAGTCATGTGTCCCTCTCCCCCCCTTTACCAACTAAAATGCTGTTTTTGGAAATGTGAAAAGTATACACGACAGTAGAATATATAATTTGGTTAAAAGGAAAACTATCACAGCTAAATAGAATCAACAAGTTAATGAGTAATAGTCGACCAACTTATAAAATGCAATTGGATTAGAAAAAGTATCGTTACAACTCCGTCGAAAATGACCAAAAACTAGCTGCATTATAACATTGTAATGTTATTTTGTGAAGGAAAGGACTTATATGCATTACTACTATAGCTTTACTTTTTCATTTGCGGAATAGGCAGGGAGCATCTTTTTTGCTTACTTGCTACTTTTACTTATTTTTTAGTTTTTAGTTATTGTAGTCCTCATTCAAAGTATTCATACAATCATATAGTCTCATACAATCATATATACTATATGAGTTCCATTTGTCACCCTCTTGGTTTACGCGGGCGACCTCAGGACAATTTAAAGCAGTGGTGGTTTCGAGAAGGTTCGTTATGGTCATATATATACATCTTAGGGTTTCACTGCCGAGAATATATAGATTTTACGGAGCTTAATACTGCTGTGTTTCGTATGCTGACCCTATTTTAATGGAAAGGAGGCATTCCATCTTAGCGCTCAGAGGTGACAACGCATATGCGTTTTGGTTCTTAATCAAGGATAAATGTAGATGTCTATGGACCACAACATTCACTTACCATTAGGTGAATTGTGTACTCGTTTATCACCCTTATTCTATAAAAAAACTATTCGAAATATTAGTTTTATTTAAAGTTATCTCGAAGCAGACTTCGTAACAGAATTACTTGTATTGGAAATGGGTTAAACTTGATATGAGTGTTTTATTGCTCCCTGACCGACACCCTTTTCGTATTTCAAAGATCATTTTATATTTCTTGCCAAAGATAAAAAAATTCTCTTTTATTAGCAATAAGAATCGCTTCTGTAAGGAAACTTTTTCGGAGGATAGAGACATTTTGCGATGGGAGCATAAAATTGATGCGATTTAAGTTAACATCGTTCCAAGAACATTGAAACATCCAAATCGAATTTCATGAATAGTAAATAACTATCTGATGTTACTATGAAACATAATATAAAGCATTGGTATTCCATTTGTTTCGTGTAGTGGCGGTGTAAGACTACACTTCCACATATTGTCCCGTGGGTGTCATAAGAGTCGACGGAGGGAAACTAAAACAGGTGAGAAGCAGCATCTTCCTGAAAAAATGCAATTGTCCCTCCTGCTAAGTTAGCCCGCCTGCTAAGCGTGGCAACTCTGGCAAATGTCACCTCTATGAGATAATCTATGGAGGAGTCTTATCTCCTGCAGTTGATATCCATGAGACAGGCCTATGTCCTGCAGTGGGCTTTAATGAGTTGTAACCATGGATTACTATATACACAATAGAACGACTGTCAACTTTATTTTATACGAGGATTGGCGTCGCCAAACCCGATTCGCTGTGTTGACAGACTGAGTGAATATATATACATACATATTTTAAACTTTTGATTAATGTTCAAGATCATCAATAAATTTTAATACATATTTATTTGTAAATAGGGTGCAATTTGGCATTTTCTAAATAATTTCCAAATAATCGTCAAAACACATCTCGTGTTAACATTTATACGTGTGACTTGACGTCTTAGCACAGAATGTACAGAAGTTGCACTCCTTTGATGTCAACTGCTTGCCGACGTTTAATAGTCTACATAATTATTATTAATCAGATAAATCGCGCACGCAAGCTAAATAAAACTTTATCGCTGCGCGTTAGTGTCCATATTACTTTGCATCTTTTCCGCTTCATAAGTCATGGCGGATTTTCGGTGGTTATTAAGGGATGTCAATAGAAAGTAAAAAAATACATTGCGAAATGTAGTAGTAGTTACTTAGGTGAAGTACCTATTCTGACTATGATCGACTGACCATACTTTCGCTCCTATGTGAGTTCTGCGATGCCTAACACATGCAAATTGCAAGGTCATTCGTCGGGAATTGCAACACTTTGTTCGGAAGAAATAGGTAGATAGTGTAAACAACAAATAAACCTGAAATACGATTCCTAACAGAAATTCGACTATTCTACTTACTTAAAATCTTCTTAGTATACAAATTTTTAATTTCAGTATTTTGTGTTATTATAACTTAATTATTTTAATTACAAAATACAAGTATAGGTATGCATGTAAGTAAATACTTGGATAGTGAAGTAAATTTTAACTATTTTTTGTAATAAAGAACTTAAGTATTTCTTCTGTAGACCAAATTATTACTTAATTTTTTTTTCTGTAAGTAGGTACCTATCTAATCAAAAAATTAAATAAATTCACTTTTCATAATTTCCTTCTAAAATTCTTCGGTAACTTAAAGAATGATAATATGAAATCTTTTGTTAGTCATTTCATTTAGTATCCATCCACGCAACCGTTATAGTAGGAATGACGTTTTGCTATTATAATTTATCAAATAGGTAATATACACAATATATCATTTTTAAAATACATACTACAATTAAATATACTAAATACTAAAAAAAACTACTTCAACAAGTATTTACATAAAACTATTTACGTAAACAGCGTTAAAAAACTTTAACATTCAATCTCCTCCAACGCGCTAGCCCTGACTGCGTTATTTCGCCCGGGCGCGTCGTGATTTTAGGTAATTATTTCACGCAGGTAGCAAGAGTGATAAAGGCCTGGTGTTAGTGACATTTTAGTGGCTACGCGGGCTCCGCCCACTCCCCCGTTCTATTATGTATGTATTCTATGGTTGTAACGGTATTCCAATTAGGTATAAATGAAATTGTCATTGGAGAAGACGTTTTGTGTAAAGTACAAAGCCGATACTGCGTAGATGATCCGATCTACATCCAAAACAACATCTAGAGTCCGATAGGTTAATAAGGTTCCGTTAAATCAGGTAAATAGTGTATCGACAACACGGGGACGCACCATAGAAGTAAGTTGACTAATTATTATTGTTATATTTTTGTTTTTATATATTTTTAGGTTAAGGTATATACCCATACGGACCTGTGTTTTTGTAAAGAATAAGGGTGACAAACGAGCACACAGTTCACCTAATGGTAAATGGATGTTGTGGTCCATAGACATATCTACATTTATCCTTGATTAAGAATTAAAACGCATATATATTGTCACCCTTGAGGACTAAGATGGAATGCCTCGTTTCCAGTAAAAAAGGTTATCCGGATTTCTACACTCACCACATGAAACACTATTATACACGGTATTCTGTGAGAGCGTGGTCTTTCCCCGGTCGAGCCGACCCATTCGTGCTACAAACATTACTATTGTGAAGAAGAAGATCACATTATAGCAACCAGCCCCTTCTCTGTTGGAATTTTAATTTTTTTCATGCATCCATCCATTGCAGCTTATAAAATTCCACTGCACATAGGCATTCATTTCATTCCATCATCATCATTACAGCCCTTCAAGTCCATTGCTGAACATAGGCCTCCCCCAAGGAACGCTACAAAGTACAGTTCTGAGCCACCTGCATCCATCGACTTCCTGCATGACTTACCAGGTCGTTTCCTGCATGACGTACTCCGTCTAGTGGTGGGTTACCCTACACTTCGCCTACTGGTACGAGGCTGCTACTCGAGAACCTTTTTCCCCCACCGGTTGTTGTTTTTTCGAACTATATGGTCTGCCCATTGCCACTTCAGCTACTAGTCCATTGGGCTATGTCTGTCACTTTGGTTCTACTTTGGATATCGTCATTTCTAAGTTTATGACGCAGAGAAACCTCGAACATAGTCCTCTCCATAGCTCGCTGAGTGACCTTGAGTGTCCTCATACGGTTCATATGGGTTTTCAGGTTTTGAGGTATAGCTGACGTAAGATGATGTGTCGTAATTTCCCGAACGCTGCCCAGCCGGTTTGAATCTGTCGATTGACCTCTCGGCCGAAGTAAAAAGTCTATGGTACTAAAGGCTTTTCGGGAACCGGCTTGTTCGGAAGGCTTGAAGTCGTCGAGTCTGCGTGCGAGACGATTCGTAATGACTCTTGTAAACAGGACGTAGACGCGGCTTAGAAGGGAAATCGGTCTGTAGTTCTTCAAAAGAGTGTTGTCACCTTTCTTGAAGAACAAGACCATCGCACTTCTGCTCCACGCCTTCGGAGTAGTGTCACCACGGAGGACGGATTTAAAGAGCTTCTGAAGGACTTCAAGTACCAGTTTGCGTATTTCTAATCTCGCTCAGACTGACGTCCAGGATGTCACCGGAATAGTGTCAGATAAGACTTGTTCTTAGATGGTTACTCACACTTGGGTGTGGCTCCAACGATGACGTGTACAGCTGCTCATAAAACCTCTCAATTTCATTCAAAATCTCAGGTGTCCCGGATAGGATGCAGCCACAGTCGGTCTTCAGCTTAGACAGTTGGCTGTTTCTAGCAGACAGATCTCTGACTAAGGTTTTAGAGCCCTGGTTCCGCTCGATCATTTCTTCAATACAAGCTGTATTGAAGTTGCTTAGGTCTCGCTGCATGATTTTGGAGATCTGTCTTTTCAATTGCTCATATGCTGACAAATCTGTTGAAGACTGCAGCTTCATTTCCCGTCTAATAACTGTAAGGTTAAGAGTGTGATTGAAGAGTTTTTGTGTTCTTCTGCGGCGTTTTTCGTAGAACTTAGCTCCGAACGAATGAACAGTTTCCACGAGCTTGTCATTCATATCGTCCCGTGTATTGCAGTTTTCTAGGTATTGAAAATGGTTTTGTAATTCTAGTTGAAATTTTTCGGGGCCCTGGATTAGCGCACAAGGAGGCCGGAGTGTTGACTTCAATAGACCAGACCTTTCCAACTTAACGTTTAGATTCAGTGAGCCTCTAACGGTAACCATTCGGTGATAGTTGCCAGTTTTCATCTTCGTGATCACTGAGAGACTGAGACATCACTGAACATTTAGCGTCACAATGAATTCAACCTCATTTTTTACCAAACCTTCGGGACTCGACCTGGTCCATTTTCTGTGAGGGCGCTTCTGGAAGAAAGAGTTCATCATAAAGAGTCCCTCTTTCTGCATGAAGTAGGCCAGCTGCTGACCCCTTGGGTTCCGTTACCGTTTTCCAAATTTCCCTATCTTCAGCTCACCGCTTTCTCTTGTGCCTAGTTTTGCATTGAAGTCTCCCATCAACACTGTTTAGTGGGTTTTGGAGGAATGCATGGCTTTAGAGATAACCGGATATATTTCTTCAACTTCCTCATCGGGATGTGCCAATATTGGTGCGTAAACCTGTATGACCTTCAGTGAATACCGTTTAGTGATTCTGAGTATAAGGTACGCAATCTTCGTCGACACACTCACAATCTTTACAACATTGTTAACGAAAGACTTGTGGACGATAAATCCGATACCTCCTTTGGGCAGAAGGTCGCCTCCCGGTAATAGAACAACTTCTTTTCGGACCTCGGAAAATCCTATAATATGCCAGCGCAACTTGTCTACCTCTTCTCTCAATTTTTTCTCATCACATCAAATTTACAATTTCGATTTCTGACAAAAATATACTCAAAATAATGTAAGTAACTGTATGTGTAAGATACTGATGCATAAACTAGGCGACGAATCTCTCACATAATACAAGTGTGTATTTTATGGTACTAATTATTGCGGAAGCTTTTGACATTTATAAATTTTACATGGACAAACACCCGGAACAATTATTCATAGGTCGTAAAAGTGGTTGTTCCCTGAAGGATTTGAGCAGGGATGGGCCACGAAACTAATACAATGTCACAAAATTAAATTAAAGCCATCGTCCCGACCCGACCACGCTAATGAATTGTTTATATTTTGAACAATTTTCATATACATTCTTTTATATATAAACCAACTGACGATTGAAGTTACAGTCCACCTGATGGTAGGTGGCTATTACAGTCCATACGCACTTACAATCAACTTCAAACAAAGAAGGCTAAAGATGCGTCGTCACATTTGAGCACTAAAATAAAATACCACACAACGGATTAGTAAGCTGAAGTGGCAATGGGCGGGCCATATAGCTCGAAGTAACAACAACCGATGGGAGGAAAAAGGTTCGCTAGTGACAACCTCGTACCGGTAGGCTTAGTGTAGGGCGACTCCCCACTAGATGGAGTGACGACCCGATAAAACATGCAGGAAGTCGATGGATGCAGGTGGCTCAGGACCGTGCTTTTAGGCATTCCTTGGGGGAAGCTTATGTTCAGCATTGGACTTGTGAAAGGCTGTAATGATGATGATGATGATGACACTACCCGTAATTATACTCGTGCAAACGGTGGTATCTGGCGGCAGATATGGGTAAGAAAGTGGTATACTTATTTCACGATGAAGGTTTCGTCTTGATTGTAGTAGTGACGTGTACCGACATACGTGTATGTGTGTGTAACTGCGATTCGTTCGAAATTCAATTTGCGATCGCGACTGTGCGCTCCCGAGGCCTACACACACTAACACAATGTGTATGTGCACGGCTAACAACAACCAAAGTCAAACCTTCATCGTGAAATAAAATAACTATATCTAGTCGAACGGAGTTCTAGGCAAAACAAGTCATGCACCTAAAAATCTGTTAAGACATTAAAGTCTCGACTTTTTAGTATGAATTAGCTATTTAGTAATAATTATTTATTTATTACTTGAGACATCTATCCTGTTGAACCTAATGCGATAGTCCTCTTTTTTGTTATAAACTAAATCTTAGTCTAATAATATTAAAATAAATGTAGCTCAAAAATTAAAAAGAAAAAATCACTTCTATAAAAAATCAAAATAAAAAAATACAAACATTAAACAGTTAAAAAATATAAAAATTAGCTAAAAAAATACAAAGAAAAAAGTAACATATTTTTTTGAGATAAATAAAAATACTCTTACAGTAACATACAATATATACCTTTGCTGATTCACTATATTGGCAACTAAATACGTCAATATTAAGATGCACACGTTTGACCACGTGAAGAGCTCGTGTTAGAAGAGGGGTTTTTGCCAGGAGATTAGTTCGTGCTGAAGGTACCGTAAGCAGTGGCGGACGCCTCCGTCTCGTCACGTAGCGATCCGGTACACGGATGCTTAAGTACTGCAAAACTTCTGAGTTATGTTCTTTGCTCCGCAGTAATTTCACTACATACGTACTCGTAGCAAGAGCAAACTCTCGACGTACTTCTTATTTGTTATATCCAACCATACCCGGTACAAAAGGAGTAAGATACATCAATGGATAAAATGGATATACCCCGTAAAGTTTAAAGTACAAGTTCCACGCAAATTTGAACACTTTTCTTCATACGGACCCCCTATGACTGCATTATGTTCCAAATGACTCCTAACTAGTGAGTCATACAGGGCTCTCAATGCAGTCATGTTGGTAAAACCTCGTGTCTGTATCAGTACGAAACCGAGGTTCCGGTACGCCTTTTTACAAATATTAGTGATGTTATCGCGAAATGACAATTCTGCGGTAAAGCAAACTCCAAGATCACGTACTTGTTTTAATTTGTATCAGTGTTGTGCCTTCTTGTACTCACTGATAATAAATAGGTTTTGGCGCGCAAGTTACAGTCATACTCATAACTAAAGAATTTGATACGTAAAAATTATTTTGTTCGTTTTGTTTTTCAAGTAGGTCCCTTATTTTCCATCCTTAGAGGTGAAATTATTTCTTGACATTTATATAGGACCTTTGAAGTAAACCCTTTTTAATGAAACCATTATTAAAATCGATTCAGCTGTTTCCGAGAAATTGCTGTACATATATATATCTGTATAGCAATTGCCTCGTTAGTCTAGTGGTTGTAGTAGTGCGACTGCTGATCATGAGGTCCTGTGTTCGAATCCCGGGTCGGGCCAAAAAATCAATTATTGAGTTTTTCTGTCAATAAATACCCGGAGTCAGGAAGTTGGCGGTGTCTCACCCCCGTGCCTCGGAAAGCACGTAAAGCCGTTGGTGGTTTTTACCGTCTCATCGGATCATGAGAGTGAGGGAATAGAGAGTGCACCTGTGCTTGCGCATACACTTGGGCACTATAATCCTGTCCTGCGCCGATGGCTAGCCTCCGTTGAGGCAGGCCGCCGTGGCCGAAATTCGGATATATATATATATGCGTGTAATTTTGTACACACGTGCGAAGTGAAACTTCTTTACGACATATAATTTTTCCTTTATTTTTTATTTTACAAAGGGTAAATAATAGTAACTTATGCAGCCCTGGCGGTGAAACATTACAAAACGTGACTTTTTAATACCGTACCAAATTTCTCCACTACGTCGACAAAAATGTTACACTTAAAAAATAGGACTTAAGAACCTTTTCGTTTTTGCAACTCGGTTAATAAAATTAAAACGGAAAGGATTAATAAGGATAAACATTAGTAACATAAGTCCCAAATTATTGGTCCCACTGTACAAATTCGAATACATTGAATTTACACGGTGAGAGACCGTAAAAGCAGAATGGTCGATAAATTGTCTTTTAAACGGAATAATTATCTAAATGATGGCTGTTTGGATACTGACGGTGGGATGTGTCGAGTCGCTAGCTACAGGAGTTTTATGACAGTCATAAAAAAGATCTACTTTTAATACTGTGTGATGTGACTGAAAAAGATTTGTACCGACTGTGAAAGATGCTTCGCTTGCACGATATAATACACGATATATTTATGAATGTAATTAACGTTGACAACTCCGTGGCGCTGCGACTTAGCAACGAGTTTCAGCACTGGGTGCCGCGGGTTGAAATCCCGCACGGAACAAGTATTTCGTCGCTGACGACGCAAAGAGGCGAACTTCAATTTTTTTTTAATTACAGGATCTCAAGAAAACATTTGTTATTCCCCAATTACTAGCTTTTTTATCAGAAAACTAATTGTATTTGTAGTTCCGTTAAACCTAATATTGTTAATTTTCTGATGAGCAAAAGCTAGTAATCGGAGAAAAATAAATGTTTTCCTGCTCTCATGTATTTAAAAAATATAGGTTCGCCCTTTGCAGCGTCAGCGACGATTTGTATGACCCACAAATAAATGTTCCGGGTTTGGATGTTTGTCCTTGTGAAATATATGTACGTAAACTACCATAACTATACAGACGAAAATCTTAGTGCGAAGTTAAAGATTTTTATGTATATTGTTAATAGAAAATATTAAACTTTTAGTAATCGATTTCAAAAACTTAAAAAAGGAATCAAAGACATCTGTTCCCGACACCTCGGCATACTACAGCGACGAACTTCCCCAGTCTGCGCATGTCTGTATAGGTCCCGTAGTGGTAATACGGACAGGGAACGAATTATTGTCCACATTCAAACCGCTACAGACTCTGTGTTACATCAGTTCCCATTCGCACAGATCATTATTTACGGCGATTTTAGCGCTCACCACGCTGAATGGCTTAGTTGACGTTTAAGCGATCATGCGGGGAGATCTGTTTATGACTTTTCCTTGGCATATGGACTGATATAACTCATTACTTCACCTACGTAGATTCCAGATGTGAAAGATCATGCATTTTCCGTACTGAACTTTTTGTTGACCTCTCATCTGGATGGATATCAGGTCAGCCACGACACTCTTGGCTCTCCGGACCTGATCTGAAGTGTGGTACCACTTACGCTCTCGTCGCGATTGCGTTCTGCAGGCTGTCACCATATAAGCACTATAGATCGGCCGATTGGCACAGGATGCGGTCTTTTTTTTTTTGCATGCCACGGTTAGAGGCAAGATTGCTTCTTGTCAGAAATCATTCCATTATTAGTAGATCCCCGTCATGGTTTGGTCGCCTCTATAAAATTACATCACGCCATAACTAGAAATGCTACCGGGCCTGGACTGACACATCGACATCCCGAAATGTAAACACCAGTGGTCTTAAAAGAAGTATAATTCCGCTCTGAGTTCTTCAAAAGAGTTATTGCCTAGGCAAATTCAAAGCAAGCAAGACATCGGTATTCGGAAACCCGTGCGTTCTGCTCTTTTTTCTCTTAGAAAAATGTTGTTCTTTCCTGTATCATGGAGGCGGTTTAACATGAATTGCAAATGGACAAACATCCAGACCTGGAACAATTATATGTAGGCCATACAAATACTTGTTCCGTGCGGTATTCTAACCCGCTTTCATCGCCGCAGCTCAAATTTTTATAGAATAAGTGTGACAAACGAGCACACAGTCCACATGATAGTAAGTGGATGTTGTGGCCCATAGACATCTACATTTATCTTCGATTAAGAATCAAAAGGCAGATGCGTTCTCACCCCAGAGGACTAAGATGGAATGACTCGTATCCAGTAAAAAGGGTCTCCGGTTCTCTACACTTATACGAAATACAGCAGTATCAAGCTGCTATTTTACGCTCGTGATGCTAAACTGCCACTTGTCAAATGTTTTTACAGTCATCTACAAAAGTAAAGTAAAGTTACAGCCTATATACGTCCCACTACTGGGTACAGGCCTCCGCTCATTTAGGGTTTTAGGGCAATGAATTGTCCGCCGCGCTGCCCCAATGTGTGTTGGCGAACTTCACATGTGTTCGAAATATATTTTTTTTTTCTTATTTCTCTGACATGCAGGTTTCCTCACGATGTTTTCCTTCACTGCCGAGCACGTGGTAAATCAGCACTTAAAATTGCAATTAACAATTTCATTGTTGCCGGCGGGGATCCAACTCGGTTTGCTCGCGTACTGTGAAATTTACAGCGAGCGCTAACCATCTGAGCTTCCACGTCATCTATAATATAATACATTATTGGTTGAGTAAGAAAAGTTTGTAATATTTCGTTGTATGCTATAAAGAATCGAAGTGTCCCATAAAGAATCGAAGTGTCCTATAAAGAATTTAAGAATCGAAGTGTCCTATAAAGAATCGAAGTGTCCTATAAAGAATCGAAGTGTCCTATAAAGAATTTAGGTGTCATATAAAGAACTTAAGTGTCCTATAAAGAATCGAAGTGTCCTATAAAGAATCGAAGTGTCCTATAAAGAATCGAAGTGTCCTATAGAGAATCGAAGTGTCCTATAAAGAATCGAAGTGTCCTATAAAGAATCGAAGTGTCCTATAAATAATCGAAGTGTCCTATAAATGATCGAAGGGTGGCTCAACAAAACCACTATCAGTAATTACTGGTGTTAATAACAGTGACTCGGATTATAGGCATATTTCTATTTCTTCTTCAAGGGTAGAAGGAAATTGATAGAAACATTCGACGACGGGAGAATGGTTATTCGAGAATGAGTGGCTCTTTTTCAGATGTCTCGCAGAGTGCGGATGAGGCGAATGAATCGTGGGAACCAAGTGTGACCCTATCAGAAGATAAAAAGAAAATATACCACTCAGGGAATATAATCTAAGGCCCCGCCGAGGGCATTGACCAGTGTCACAATAAAAAATAATCTTTTGTAATCTCCCGATTTTGAAATGTTTAGTCTTGTTATTTTTACTGTTTATTTATTTAGTTTATTTGGTAAATATAGGTGGAGGGATTACAGTATATAAGAGGGTAGTATGTAATCAACGTGCGGACTGACGAGTTGGTCTCATTGTAATAAACGACGTATTGTGAAACGGTCTAATTTTTAACGCTCTCCCAGTTAGAGTACGAGTATAATAATAATAATAATAGTCCTCCAGACCGAATTTCGGACACGGCGACTTGCCTCAGCGGAGGCTAGCCATCGGCGCGGGACAGGATTATAGTGCCCAATTGTATGCGCAAGCACAGGTGAACTCTTTATTCCCTCACTCTCATAATCCGATGGGACGGTAAACCGACACGACCGGAGAGAGATCAGGCGCAGGATCAACGGCTTTACGTGCTTTCCGAGGCACGGGGTGAGACACCGCCAACTTCCTGACTCCGGGCAACTACTGAGAATTTCTTGACGGAAAAACTCAATAATAAAATTTTTTGGCCTGACCCGGGATTCGAACCCTGGACCTCATGATCAGCAGTCGTACTACTACAACCACTAGACCAACGAAGTAGTCCGAATATACCACAAATAGAGATATCAGAGTAAGTATTTGTTACGTCGGTAACTTTTAGGTGATATATATTTAGGCTTATGGATAGTATTTTCCCCGTGTCATTCTTGTACAAAAATAAGGAACGAAAACATGTGAAGAATTATTTGTGTACCGTGCGAAATGTGTGCTTTGTCTGTTTGTTCAGACAATGTAATAAATTCAATTTTTTCTAACAAAACGTGATCTCCAGTATTACGCATTGGCTTTTTCCCTCAAGGATACAAAGAATAACATCAAGATTCGGAACATCTTTAGATAAAGTATTTTAGATATCCAAAGATGTGACGACAAAACTAGTGACATCATCCAAACCATTTAGATGGTTGGCAGTTCACCACTGTGCGATTTAATGGAAGTTTTATTCCTTGCACAACTTTCTCGTGGAATCGACTACCACCAGCAATATTTCAGCACCGATATGACTTAGGGACCTTCAATAAAAGAGCCTCTCATCTCTCTCATCTGCAATTCTCCTTGTGTTGCAGTTGTTGGGCGGCGGTAGTCCCTTACAATCAAATAAGACGCATGTTCCTGTGCCCCGTCTTATATAAAACAAAATGTTTTTCAGCGGCTTGACAGACGATACACTGAACTTTTCGTTACGTAGTGCGAGGAGTTTGAGGTTTTTAATAACTCCACTACAGCACTATATATCAGGTCTACGTTTTATGATTCGTATTTCGGCACTTAACCAACATATATTGTGAATAAAAGTCAATTTCTTCCAATACAGAATTTGATAATAACTTGACTATAGAACCGCCTGTCGGGTTCTTATACAGCTACGAACCATGTCTTAAGAAAACAAATACATTGCGTAAAAAAGCAGTTACACGATCACTGAGAGATGTCAACGTTTATTATACTGATACTATAAATAAAATAAAAAGTTGTGTAATTATGGAATCTTATATCCAGTTTCATATATAATATAAATAATCCCAATTATTACGCCACATCGATGTTGAAAGCGGAAAGAAATTTTATTAAACTTAGTGGCACCAACAAATACTTACGACTTCTAAAGTCAAATCTTTAAGCTATAAGCTCCTTTCATCGGAACGACCTCGGACTGAGAACGGTGTAATCAAACGGAGAAAATGTCACAAAGTAATTTGAACTTTTCTAAATTAATGCTTGGATTTCTTTGAATGTTTTCTTTCCTGAATTAAACTCCGTACCTATCTACTTTGATAAGGTACCACAGAAGAGGAATAAAAAATAAAAACCCTTTTTATTAGTAACGAGGCTTTCCATCTTATATCTTAGTGATGAAAACGAATTCGCATCATCATCATCATCATTATAGGCTTTCACAAGTCCACTGTTGAACATAAGACTCCCCCAAAGAATGCCACAAAGCACGGTCCTAAGCCAACTGCATCCATCGACTTCCTGCATGTCTCACCAGGTCGTCCTAAGCTTACCAGTACGAGGCTGCCTTTCGAGAAATTTTGTCCGTCTCATTGTCAATTCAGCTTACTGAACGTTTAGACGATGTCGATTTCTAAATCTATAACTCTCTCCGTAACTCGCTGAGTGACCTTGAACTTTCCTATACGGACAGCAGGGAACGACCACGTTCCAGATCCATATGGCAACACGAATCTGCATGTTGATTCTTAATAGAGGATACATTTTTGTGTCTATCGGCCACTGCATTTAGTTGCTATCTGTTAATATTATTTAATTTAAAATAGGTAGTTATTATGAAGGCAGTAAAACCAGAGTGACCGACATAGCCCAACGGATTAGTAAGCTGAAGTAGCAATGGGCCGGCCATATAGCTCGAAGAACCGATAGCCGAGGGGAAGAAAGGTTCTCGAGTGGCAGCCTCGTACCGCTAGGCGTATTGTAGGGCGACCCCCACTAGATGGAGTGACGACCTGGTAAGACATGCAGGAAGTCGATGGATGCAGGTGGCTCAGGACCGTGCTTTGTGGCGTTACTTGGGGGAGGTCTATGTTCAGCAGTGGACTTGTGAAGGGGTGTAATGATGATGATGATGAGTTATGATGATACCAAGGTGTCAACTTAGCTATGGTTACAACTAAATTTCCTCTCATTGAAAGTACTTTTTTATAGTAATAGAGTGACAAACGAGCACACAGTCTACCTCATGTTAGATTTATGCTATTGCCCATAGAAATCTACATCTACCCTATATTGAGAATCAAATAGCTGGTACGCGTTACCACTTCTGAAGACTAAGATTAAATACCTCGTTTACAGTAAAAAGGGTATCCGGTTCTCTACACTTACCATACGAAACACAGCTGCTATTTAACTCCCATATTCTGTAAGAGCGTCGTTCTTCCCCGGTCTACTGTTCGGCTTAAATCTAATATAGCTGCAACATGACTCTATCACGTATATAAATGCCTTCGGAAATAAACATAGCTCAAAATTCGTAACGACACTATTATTAAAGTTCTATCACGGAAGATCAAAAGCGAGTTTATATATAACGGGAATATGGTGTCACGTTGCCGAGAATATTTTTCTCGTGCTCTCAACTTCTAATTCATAATTCATAACATAAGTGCATTTTCTAGTCGACTAGTGCACAAGGCAAGTAAGTTGAGATTATTGACGCTTTGTTTAGTAGCAATATTAGCGTGCTGAAGCAGTTTATTCCACCATGTGAAAACGTCACAAGTCGTGTTGCAAATGGATAGATGTAATACGTTCCTAATATGTGAATTCTCACGCCCGTTACCCAGAGTAGTAAGCAAGGTCTATGTACTGCCACTTGACACGCTAACACACACACATACACACACACACACACACACACACACACACACACACACACACACTGACATACACACACACATACACACACACACACACACACACACACACACACACACACACACACACACACCACACACACACACACACACACACACACACACAATATATGTATATATATATATATATATGTATATATATATATTTTTTTATATATACATATATCCTCTTGCAGAGCACACTTTTCATTTATGACACAACTCTCACTCTTTCATTTACGAGTACAGACAGCCCTAACATTCTTTTTTAATAATCGCGCTCATGCTTTTTCTGCCACACCAAATGTTCACTGTCTGTTAGAGACTAACGCACCATTGTGAATTACCGCCATACGTACATTTTTGACACATTCTAGCAAAACTTTTCCCACAACAGAGTGGCGTGCCATATCTATTCTGTGTTTTTAAGAATTCATTCTTCGTTCTATATCCTTGTGATGTCTACCTTCTTGTTAATCACGTATCCTCAATACACTAAACGCCCCATGAAAGAAAATATTAAAAATATTTTAATTACATCTGAGTGACATATTCTCTTGCATTCCACTTGATAGTAAGTGGATGTTGTGGTTGATAGGCAGTTGCATTTATCCCCAATAATAATATCCTCTAGACCAAGTTTCGGCCACGGCGGCCAGCCTCAACGGAGTACAGCCGTCGGCGCAGGACAGGATTATAGTGCCCAAGTGTATCCGCAAGCACAGGTGTACACTCTATTACCTCACTTTGATAGTCCAATGGGACGGTAAAACGTTTACGTGCTTTCCGAGGCATTAGGGTGAGACACCACCAACTTCCTGATTCCGGGCAGATACTGATAATTTCTTGACGGAAAGACTCAATATCTGAATTTTTGGCTCGATCCGGGATTCGAAGTCCCGGGACTTCGTAATCGGCAGTCGCGTTTACAACTAGTACACAACAGAGCAGTCCAACTATAATATAGCTACAGCGTGGCACAACCACGTCATACCTACATAGACCATTGGGTCGTATATATATATAGATACTTATAACCACTGGCATAGTTACTCGTGCTACTACTGTGGTGTGGGCAGTAGTAATTTATTTATTCATTTGAGGGTTCCAGCGCTGGCAAATAGAAAAATCTTCCAAATTAGAGTGGAAGAGGCAATTAATATCGTTAACGGGCCATAAATCGCTTCTAAAACGGAATTATTATGAAATAGCCTCGCCTTAATGGCGTTTCTATGTATTCAATCGTTGTTGGCTCACAAGCATCGTAAGGAATTTTTAGTAACTTTTGTCGCAATCAAGAAGAATTTGTACATGAGGTGAAGTCTCCATCAACACGATTAGGTGTTTTTTTATAGAATAAGGATGACGTACGAGCGAACAGTCCAACTGATAGTAGTGGATGCTGTGTCTCATAGACATCTACATCTGTCATCAGTGAAGAATCAAAATATAGATGCGTTGTCACCCCTGAGGATTAAGATGAAATGTCACACATCCACTAAAAAGGTTCTCCGTTCTCTTTCACTGACCTTACGACACACAGCAGCAATATGCTGCTATATTACGCTGGTATTATAGGGTTTTCCAAAAATGGACGCGACGACTGAGTTCGAAACAAAAATTGATGATGAGATGGGTTGATAGATAAACTACTCTCTCTTTTACATCTGCAACACATTCTATTCTAGTGTCCTAATAGTAACACTTTCAGGTGAGCGCTTAATACTTGAAATGCCATTTTCAAAAATCACGTAATTAAAAGTAGATCAAGTAGAACTCGCGACCTGTATGTTCCGAATAAATTTAATAATAATGTAGATTTTTTATCCATCCCGGATAGCGAGTCTTTTTGTCAGT
Source organism: Parnassius apollo (assembly GCA_907164705.1). Taxonomy (NCBI): domain Eukaryota; kingdom Metazoa; phylum Arthropoda; class Insecta; order Lepidoptera; family Papilionidae; genus Parnassius; species Parnassius apollo. The sequence goes on along the minus strand of CAJQZP010000898.1, from coordinate 947,205 downwards.
TTTTGATACCGATCTACGAAAGCCGAACAAAGATGGATAATGTCTCATTTGTTAGACCATAAGTACATATAACAGTATGAGCAGTAACAAAGACCTACTTCCACTAAAATTAATTCATTGAAATTCATAATTTATTGATAAGGTAAGCAACTTCCCATAACACTAATGTTACTATATTATTTAATCTGTGCTCATACATTGCCCTAACGAAACGAAAAGGCAAGTCGAGTTGGAGGACAAACTTTACAGTGGTAAAAACGTTCTTTCATACATCAATTTGTAATGGCATAAAAATGTTTAATAATACTTATCATTATTAACTTGCTTTTTACAAAATTTTATTATTCTAGGTCAACTGGAAGTACCATAATGGATTTAACGAGTAAATTTCCTAGAACTAAAATACGTAACTGGATGTATCTTTACTCAACTGGCCCCAGAAATACTGTAATGTTTTACGAGAATATACTATGTCATTTCTGTTTTTTTTTTATTTTCTTTCATAGCTTAAACGGTTAGATTGATTTTAACTGAAGAGGTGTCGTTAGATTCATCTTATTTGTATGAGTGACAAAGACTGTATAATATTTATAAATTGCGTCTACAGATACTAAAAAGGTAGAAAGAGATATCTTTTTCAGTAAACTTTTTAAACGCAATCGGATTTTTTTGATACATAAAAACATAAACACTCACGCCTGTCAACCAGAGGGGTAGGCAGAGATAACAGACTTCCATTTGGCACGATCCCGACATACCTCTCTCGCCTCCTCTGCATCGATATACCTACGTATACATGCTCGTCGGTTAAAGGTACTCCTAATTTGGCCTATTTTCTATATATTGACAATTTGGTCGATAAACTTTCGCCTAGGACGTCCTTATCCGACTCCGCCGTTCACTTCTGCGACATAAATTTTTTGTCACTTTTTCCTCATTCATTCTTTCCACATGACCAAATCACTGAATCATTCCCTTCTTAATCCTGGTCACAACATCATCCTGCAAACCACACTCTTCTCTTATCACACAATTTCTCACCCTGTCATTCAGATTCAGCCCTAACATACTCCTTAACGACCGCATTTCTTCTGCGTTTATTCTACTCTCGTGCTTCTTCTGCCACACCCAACTTTCACTACCATACGTTAAAGTAGTGACCAACACAGCATTGCGAATTGCCATTAACACATTGAGTGCCAAAAGTTAGCGTCATAGTGAAATCGGTGGCCACCATACAAATGGTGTGCTACGCATTATTACGTAGCTGGCACCCACTAGAAAAAGTATCCCATGGATGCCAATCTACGCAATAGTACGTATTCGTAATATTACGTAGTCCGGCACCAATTACAACCCTTTCATCATATGATGCCAGTATACGCAATATTACGTATTCGTAATATGGCATCTCTGTTACTTACTTTCGTCCTGTTTACTCCTGCATTGCTAGGTGATTTTTTTTCAAACCATTTTATGGATTCATTACTGCAAGCAACAAACAACTACACAAAAGGCACAAAAGGGTCTGTACAAAAACATGCCCGTTTTGGGTATTGGAAAGATACTAATCAGGAAGAAATGCGTAAATTCATTGGTATGTTGCTCTGTATGGGACTCGTTCATTTATCTACTATAAGTCATTATCGGAAAATAGATCCACTGTACAAGTTACCAATTTTTAGAAAACTTATGAGTGGAAATCGCTTTCAAATATTTCATTTTTCTGAAAGTGATGACACAGCAACACCAAGACTGCATAAAATACAACGAATATTAGAACGTTTTAACAATATTAGGTCTAAGATATATTACCCACAAACTCGAATGAATGAAATGAATCGATGGATTTATGGAGAGGAAGACTGGTTTTTCGTCAATATAAAAAAAAATTAAAAAAATATAAGTATGGCGTGAAACTGTATGAACTTTGCGAATCATCAGGAATAGTTATGATGATACGTGTTTATAGAGGAAAGAGTGAGAAGCGGCCACCGGAAACGTATTACCGAAGTTGTATAAGATCTAATGGAAGGGTATTTAGACAAAGGCCATGTTATCTACGCAGACAATTTTTATAACATACCGGATCTAACAAGGCGTCTTAGTCACAGAAAAACGTACATATGTAGTACTCTTCGAAAGATCCGCAAGAACCTTCCTCTAGACGTAGCCAACGCTAAGTTGAAGCTTGGCGAAATGGCTGCAAAAGTATGCAATGACATTACTGTTTGTAAGTAGAAAGACAAACGCGACGTCTTAGTGATTTCCAACAAACATAAATTGCAATTCGTGACAGTAAGAAAAGGAACGGGAAATTGTCGTTGAAGCCTACTATTGTTGATGACTACAACCTGGGGATGTCTGGTGTGGACAGAGGAGACCAGATGGTTTCATATTACTCGTGCCTTCGAAAAACTCTTAGATGGCATAAGAAATTGGCATTACACATTTTTGAAGTTTAAGTCCAAAATGCCCATCGATTACTTCGCGTCAATGATCATACTTCGAAAATGCTTCTGATAAAGTTTCGTGAAGATTTCGTAAAATATCTCATGGGACTAAGTTTGAATCCAGCAGCAGTGTCATCCGGTGCATCATGCGCAGCACCTGTACAACCACAAGATGCCCAAGACAAACTTCAACTTATACCTTCGTCGTCGTTACAAGGGCCCTCTGAACCACCTCGATCGCCTGCTAATGTTGCGAGTCGCTTATCGACAAACGAAGGTGCACGAGTTCCATTGCAAAACTTTCATTACTTAGAAAAACTACCACCCACCGCTAAGAAAGCCGTTCCAGCCAAACCTTGCCGCGTTTGCACAAAAAACAAGAAGCAAAAGGAATCATCGTTTGTGTGTGCTACTTGCCCTGAAAAGCCTGCCTTATGTGTAAATAATTGCTTTAAAATTTTCTATACTGATCCTCGTATTGCATAGCTTATTTTAATTTTTTTGTTACAATTCATTTTTCATTTCATTAGAAATACGTTTTATAAATTTATTTTAAAATAAATAATTACTACTTTTGTTATAAAAAGTAAACTTAATATGAAGTATCTCATTAGAAAACTAATATTTTTCACTAAAATTGCCTGAGAAAGCATGTCATTTGTGAAATATAAAAGAAATAAAGTTAATATTTTCCTGTCTGTTATTTTATTTAAGAGGCCAAAGGACATAAAAATATGCAATACAGGGTGCCAATTAATATAATTTACCATTTATGGGCTATGGAAGATCTACGTAATATTTCGTAGTTGGCTTCCACCATTGTTTCAACCTACGCAATATTGCGTATTTGGCACTCAATGTGTTAATGCCTTTTTTGACACAGTATGACTTCTCAATAGATTGTAGGGCCCGATGTACTCTATTTCCTGCGTTCACTCGTACCATTTATACCACCCCACATTTCGCACATAAGGCACCAAATAAAAAAATGGCCCCGAGTTCCCGGCGCCCCTTTAATGGAGCAGGAGTGCGAAGAATCTCCGGGAGGAGAACCGGTGACGAGGTTCGCCACCCGTCACGCTCTGTCTCCCGGAGCGGAAGGGCGAAAAAGTGGATTGCAGAAGCCCGTCTGGCTACGCTGAACGAGTCATTTCTTTGATTACTATTGCTTGTTTTATCGTATTGAATTTATTACTCCTGTATGTGATCATAGACGTACTCTTGATAGCTTTACTCGTTCCTGAGAAAAGAGTCTTAACAGATGGCCAAACAACAGTGATCTATTTAGGGTTCCGTTTTTTTATCTCCTGAAATACGTAACCCTAAAATTTGTTATAAAATACATATGAAAGAAACGTACCGTGCACTCATAGTTCAGAGTAGGTATCTATTCCTATAAGCGGAAAACTTAAAGACTGCGCATTTATTTTCAAGTTTTGAATGAATATTTCAGCGGTATTAAGATAGCATACGCTGGAAGTAAAAGTTTCCCGTTAAAGTTTTAAGTAGGCGAGTCTTTCTTATAGTTTTAATATGAGTCATCATCTAAGCTGCTGCTAAGCATTCTCTAGCATACTACCGTGTTTCGGTTTAAAAGAAGCCAGTCTCTGTGATTTTATCTTAATCCACAGTGTGATAATCTGTGACCTTTGTTGGAATTCGGTTGTTAGCGTCCATAAGCTGCAGTATTTACAAAACCAAACACCCTCGTTTTACAAAAAATAGTAAAACTGACAAACGCACAGCCTACATCATGGTGAACGATCCTCGTTGACCATAGACGCTAACAACAATAATCATTTTCTTGCAAATAAAGATTATTTTTATATATAGTATATAGTAGTAGTATTATACAGTAGCCTCATTTGGTTGGGCAAAATAAATATATAAATGAAAATGATAATTATATTTATATATATATATATATATATATATATATATATATATATATATATATATATATATCTCGACATGTTAAACAAAACGACCGAGGATTAGGGGGGAAGAAAAGAAAACAGCGGACGATGCGGGCAGTATTGAGGTGCACTGCCCGCATTCGAGCTCGGAACGTTCCATCACGGAGTCCCAGTCGCCTCAGATAACCCGAGGCTGACTGAGATTAGGCAGGAGACTAGGCAGAGACGACTACAGGAGTTTTTAATATTTATTACTAATTGGGACATCGATACAAGATTCTCAACTGATTGGGCTGTATAGATATATAAAAAACGACAAATATACATAAATAGACCATAAATATAATAAAATGAAAAACTGTCAGTCATAAGACTGCACGTCGGAAGTAAAATCTTCGTTGATTCACAAACATATATATATATATATATATATATATATATATATATATATATATATATATATATATATATATATCTGTATTCTGTATATATTTATCCCCATATATAAGTGCCCAACGGACCTTAAGAAGTTTTCATTCCGCCTGTGGCATCGCTTCCGAGCGGTTGCATCCAGGTAGTCCGCGCTTTCGTTCCTGTACGGTAGTGCTCCCCGCTCTCGCGCCTCCGCTGTCCCGCTCGCGCTGTACAGCGCCGACGCAGTGCTCAGTCCGACGGCGGCACCGCTCTCGGACGGTCGCCTCCTGGTGGTCCGCGCTCCCGTACAGTACGGTAGTGCTGTCGCGCTCTCACGCGCCTCCGCTGTCCTGCTCACGCGGAACAGCGTCGAGGCTGCCGGTGAGTCACTTTTTTTGCTACAGCTCTTGCCCCCCCTGTCTTCGGGCAGGGAGGTCTGACTGACTTCCGCTTTTCATTTCATTTTTCATTTTTCATTTTCACTTGTCATTTCATTTTCATTTTTTTTTTTTTTTTTTTTTTTTTTACTGTCTTCTATTTTCTTGTGTTTTCTTGCATTTTTACTGTTACTATTACGTGCATAGTGTGTTGTAGTGCGTCCCGCGTTCTAGTCCCTGTTCTATCGAGAGCAGGGACCCGTCCTCATCTTTGCTTTCTCACCTTTAGCTTCTTATCCTAAAATGGCCAACTCCAGTTTTACTGAGTCCCTAACCGCCCTCATTACCCAATATGGGTTAAGTGGCAATGAGACGGTCCTCGCCGCCATCGCCACCATCGCCGCCCAGGCTCCCACCCCTGCCCCTCAGGCACACCTCCCGCCGCCAGTGCTAGCGGCATACCTCGAAACGAGGAACTCCTTTGCCCCGCTTCAAGCAGCCCCCCTTAGAAATGGAGTACGCATGCTCCGAATCCTCGGCGTCTACCTCCCGGAAGAGGCCCGCCACTACCCTAGGCTCCGGTTCATCGGAGTCCTCTGACTCCGACGGAACCGGTGAGTCAAACATCACCACCGTCACCTCCAAGCGCAACGGAAAGCGCGCCGCGTTGAAACGCACCCCCCTACTTCAGCGGCCCCTGCCGCTCCTTCAACCTCCGCACCCCTTGACGCTGCCCCCGTCCCACTGATGTCACTAGACATCCCCACTCCATCTAAACCAGCCTCTCGTTGTGCTCCAGAGCTGGCGAAGAAGCAAGTCCCGCCCCCTGTCTTCCTAAGAGACAAGGCCAAGTTCACCCAATTGTCCAAGACCTGCTACGACGCAGGGATCAAATACGACCATGCCGTCAACCTCGGGGAGGCGATTAAAATCATCCCAACCTCGATCGAGGACTTCCGAGCCATCACCCGGCTATTCACAGCCGAAAGGGTCTCTTACCATACCTACGCTCTCCCTGAAGAGCGTAAAGTCAGGGCCGTCATCCGAGGCGTCCTCTTTCAGTTCTCCAACGAGGAAATCCTCGAGGACCTTAAGTCCCAAGGTTTCCCAGTGGAAGCAGTGCACAAAATGCACAACCGTACGGGCAAGAGATACAACCTTGCCCTAGTAATCTTGTCCAACGTGCCGGAGGCTAAAGCCATCTTCCGGCAGGTGCGCACAGTGTGCGGCCTGTCAAGGGTGAAGGTAGAGCCCCCACATAGGCCCGGTTTCCCGGCGCAGTGCCACCGCTGCCAACTTTATGGTCACGCGGCGGCCAACTGCTCCGCCCCACCCAGGTGTGTGAAGTGCCTGGAGCCACACAACACTAAAGAGTGTCCCCGGCCCAAAGACGCCGAATCCCCGCCCGCCTGTGTCCTGTGCAACCAGACAGGACACCCGGCGAACTACAAGGGTTGCCCACGCGCACCTCAACCTCGCCCCAGTAGGAAAGCTCCACCGCCGGTGAATGACCGCACTTTCCCAGCTCTCCATCAACGGCCCCGTCAGGGCCCCTCTCAGCCTATCCAGGGCTTCTCTCGACCCTCTCAGGGTCCCCCTAGGCCCCCTCAGGGTCCCCCTAGGCCCCCCTCAGGGCATAATTCGGCCCCCCTCCGGGCTTCTCAAAGCCAATGCAGCCTCCAGTCTTTCCCTGGGGGCCCAAAAAGGCAGACCCTCCGCAGACAACCTCGTACGCACACGAGGCAGAGCCCACAACAGACGACTACAACACGCTATACTCCGCGATTAGGAATATAGATGTTAGAGAAATTACAGTTATAGCACGCAAACTGCGCGCGGCGAAGTCCCCCCAAGAGCGTCTCCTCGCTCTTGCCGAACATAACGATCTTCTACTAGCGTTGTAAGTTAAGTTAACGTAATTAACTTAACTCCAATGCCTGAGCAAACTAACCTACCTAGATCTCACGGTCGTATCAAACCTAAGGGTTTATCGCTTGTATCATTTAATATTCGCGGCTTGCGAAATAACCTCCCAGAGCTCAAGCTCTTTCTTCGGAATCGTGAAGTCGATTTCCTCCTCCTACAGGAAACTAATCTCAAAGATAAGGACACTAGAGGCCTTTCTATTAAAAACTTCTCTCTTCTTCGTAACGACAGACCCGACCGCCGAGGCGGCGGAACGGCCATCTATTACAAGAAGACACTTCATTGCTCGCCCATTTCTACTCCGCAGCTTACCAACATGGAAGCCACGGTATGCAGGCTAGCTATGACTGGACACCAGTCCATCCTCATAGCCTCCTGTTACATCCCTTCAGGAACCTATCCCCTTAAAAAGGATTTTGAGGCCATTTTATCTTTAGGCAATTCAGTCATTATGTTTGGAGATTTTAACTCCAAGCATACTGAATGGACATGCCGCACTACGTCCCCTAGTGGCAAGATACTGCTCGATATCACGCAGTCTCTTGATATCACTGTCCATAGTCCTCTCGGTGTTACTCACTTTCCCGATAACACCGATCACTCACCTGATGTGTTAGATTTTGCGTTACTCCAAGGAGTTTCTCTCAACCTCGGAGCAATCGAGACACTAGACGATCTAGGATCAGATCACCGACCGGTCTCCCTCATTCTTGGCCATCAGCCACCTCCCCCAACACACACGAAAACCTTCACAAACTGGAAGGGATTCAAGGAGTCCCTAGCAAAAGCCCTGGACTCACAGGATTCTACCATCTCCATACCGACGGACTTAGACAGTCCCGAAAAAATCGACACCGCGGTCGACTCACTCTCCACCCTTAATAAATCCTCCCTTAAGGAGAACGAAAGGGTCGTCCCGGTTGCTAACATTAGTGGGCTTCCCCTACATATTAGCAACCTATTAAAAGCCAAAAAAGCTGCTTTCCGGAGAGCAGCAAAATATCCCAACCCCGAATATAGGCGCGCGGCCAATCGTCTTCAACGAAAACTCCGCTTCCGCCTCTCTGTATTTCAAGATCTCGAAAAGAGTAAGCTCATGGAGAATATCTCTCCATCTCACACAGCGTACTATCAGATGGCTAGAGCCCTCCGCATAGACGCTATCACCCACACTCCCCCTCTCTCCCGTCCCGACGGCACGGTTGCCTTCGAGGACGAGGAAAAGGCTGAGTGCTTTGCGGATAGCATTGCCGCTCAATGCTCCCCTAGTTCTCAACCTGTCGACGCCTCACACGTCCAGGCAGTGGAGGATGAGGTCCGCCGCCGGAACTCTTTATTCTTAAACACTTTCCCGAGCAGGTGTTAACCTTTTTTATCTATTATCTTCAACGCCTGCTTCAACCTTAGTTATTTTCCCACTACGTGGAAAGAGGCAACTGTGATTGGAATTCCCAAGCCAGGTAAGCCTCTCAACCTCCCCCTCCAGCCATCGCCCCATTAGCCTCCTCAAGGCAATGGGCAAGCTCTTCGAAAGAGTCATTCAAACGCGTATGAGGCGCTTTCTGTTTCCCACAGACGGCGACCCTCTCATCATCCCCCACCAATTCGGCTTCCGAGCCAAACACTCATGTCCCCAACAAGTTCACCGCATTGTGGAATATATCCTCAGCAGTTTCTACCCTCGACGTCATAAAACCATCGCGGTCTTCTTCGATATAGCCAAAGCTTTCGATAGAGTCTGGCACACAGGCCTCATCTACAAGCTCTATAAAATAGGTCTCCCCGATCGTCTAGTTCGTCTCGTGGCCTCCTATTTAAAACATCGTACCTTTCGTTTTAGACACGAAGGCACGCTTTCTTCACAGCGAACTATCAAGGCTGGTGTCCCTCAGGGCTCAGTACTTGCTCCTCTGCTGTACATCCTGTTCACCAACGACATTCCCATCCCGTCGAAAGGTGTTCAACTCTCCCTCTTTGCAGACGACACTGCCATCTACTGCAAAGGTGTCTCACTACCCTTCATACGGAACAAGATCCAAAAGTCAGTTGATGACCTAGGAGCTTGGTTCAAAAAATGGCGCATCGATGTGAACCCGGAGAAGAGCTCCGCCGTTCACTTCGATTATAAACGACGCCGTCTCAAAAACACTCCTCCAATACGTATGCTAGGGACCCCTGTCCCCTGGCATACGTCCGCCAAATATTTAGGTGTCACTCTAGACACAGGGCTTACTTTCAAGCCCCACGTCAAAAGAGTAACCCGTCACGCACGATTTTATCTGAGTAGGCTCAACAGTATGTTGGGCCGACACAGTAAAATGTCCCTTCGAAACAAGCGTACACTCTACAAGGTATGTATACGACCAGTCATGTCCTACGCGGGCCCCGTCTTTGCCCACGCAAACCCTAACATTTTAAATGAACTCCAAATAGTTCAGAACCTATTCTGTCGTCCAGCTGCGAACGCACCGTGGTACGTTCGTAATGCCGACCTTCATCGGGACTTAGAGCTCCCAACAATTCAACAATTTCTTAAAAAACTCTCTGAGAACTTCTTCAAAGCCTCAGAGTCGCACCCAAACCATTTAATTCGTGAGGCTGCTTCTTATGCAGCCCCACCCCCCTCTCGCTATCGTGTCCGCAGGCCGAGAAACTCTCTCTCGGACCCGCCTAATAAACTTTCAAACGACCTGAACTGTCTTCTGGCGGCTCAGGCCAACTCTAATTAAATAAAATTATTGTAATATCTGACATTAATTTGCCTTCGTAGGCACTCCCTCAGCGGCACTTAGCCGCCTGCGCCCTCTTTTCCCAAAAGAGGGTCGCTCATGATAAGGCACAATAGAGCTTAATCAGCCGGTTGCCTGTCCCTAAAGGCGGTTTTTTAGGGGGTATCACTTAGGGTCCCCGGTAGGACAGTGAGTCCCCCATAACCACGATAGACCGGCTATCGTGGTATGCGTAATGCATTTTCCGCCTCCCTACGTACAGGGTAGCCCTTTAATTGCTTCGGGCGCAAAAAAAAAAAAAAAAAAACTTAAGAAGTTTTCACTTCAATAAATAAATACTGAAAGCCCTGGTAGTTCAACAGCTTGGCGCTCGCTATAAAAATAACACTACGCGAGTAACACGGGTTCGATCCAATGGAATTGTTAATTGCAGTTATAAGTGCGGATTCACCACGTGCTCGGCAGTGAAAGAAAACTTTGTGAGAAAACCTGCATGTTTGAGAAATAAGAAAAAACTATTTCAAAGACGTGTGAAGTTCGGCAACATGCATTGGTGCAGCGCGGCGATCACTTCCTTGCCCTAAAACCCTTTTAAAATGAGAGGAGGCCTGTGCCCAGCAGTGGGACGTACACAAGCTATAACTTTAACTTTAAATAAATAATACAAAAGTAAGCAGGAGGAAAAATCGTTGCAAATATGAATTACGCAGGTCTTATTTTCATATGTATTTAATATTTGTTCTGACATAGATAATATTTATATGTATTGATAAATGTATTATATATATATATATATATATATATATATATATATATTCTCTGGATGCCTTACCATCGGGCATTACAAATTATATTTCTAGTACTTATCATGTTTTTTTTAATACTTGCTTCGGAAATCTGAGGAGTGTTTCTATGGGGAGGTTGGAAGTGTAATAATAATTAAAATCAAAATTAAATATTGGTTATTTTAACTACAATAAATGTTCAAATAATGAGCCGTGGTAGCTCAGATAGTTGTTAGTTAGTAGCGCTTGCTGTAAACTTTTGTTTCTTTAAAATACTATGTACTACCGACTTACTTATGGCTTCCTACTCTCTACTTCTACTTCCTACTGCACTAAATTTTCTATTGTCCTAATTGAAACTTTGAAGGCGCTGTACACTCTAATAAACACACGTTAGTAAGGGTGGCGCACATTTGAGTATTTCTTTTTACGTGGTAGAGCCATGTTGCGTAGTTGTAGCACGAATGGGTCGGCTCGACCGGGGAAAGACCACGCTCTCACGGAATACGCTGCTGTTTCTCATATGTTGAGTGTGGAGAACAGGCGATTCTCTGCACTGTAATGAGTTCTCTATACTGGTTACTCATGCATTTTGATTCTTAATCGAAGATAAACGTAGATGTTTATGGGTCGCAGCATCCACTCACCATTGGCTGAACTTACCACTGATTAACTGAAATTGTGCTCGTTTATGGCCTATATTTATATAAAAAGAAAAGAATTTTTGGAACGGTCTTCACCTTTTTGTTATCGATATTCTACTTATTCGGACAAAGCGTCTTTCGTTATTTGTACTGCAAATACCTGTAATAATTTGCCAGAAACAGAAACAGAAACTTTTTTATTCAATGTAGATTTTAACAATACTTATTAAAAGTCACTTTTTTCATTTACCAGCATCTGTGTTTACGTCCGATTGAAAATCTGAGTGTCTCATCGGCAAGTGTGTCCTTGCTATGCTAAGACAGTACGTTTTACTATATAGGCATTCATCACCACTTAAAACCACTGGCAGGTGGGACTAGCACTGGCTTATAGTAAGTTTTAAAAAAAGATTAATACATACAAACATACAAGAATAATACAGAAGCTGACAAATAATTCCACCCTTTTGTTGTACGAAAAGAACTAAAAAGAGTAAATTAATTTCCTCATAATAGTTTTAAGTCGAGGCTTTTTTATATAACACTGTTTTAGCACCGACATCACAAACTATTATGTGGACATTATTTTTTATTTTAGCTCCTTGATAACTTTTAACGTTCATCAAAATTAAAATTTTATGCAATATAAAAGAGTTTCAAACAGTTTTTTTTAATAAAAGTTAAAAGTTACAGTACAGTTACCCACCCCTGTGCACAGGCCTCCTCTCATTTCTGAGAGGGTTTTAGGGTAAGGAATCATCCGCTGCACCGCCCCGTTGCGTGTTGGCAAACTTCACATGTCTTCGAAATATTTTTTTTCATATTTCTCAGACATGCAGGTTTCCTCACGGTGTTTTCCTCCACCGACCAGCACGTTGTAAATCAGCACTTATATTTGCAATTAACAATTTCATTGGTGCCGGCGAGTGTCGAACCCGGTTTGCTCGCGAACTGTGAAATTTACAGCGAGCGCTAACTATCTGAGCTACCACGGCTCTTTTTAAATGCGTTTGTTTAAAAAAATCCTTTTTTTTTATTTTCTTTAAAATCCTTTCCTAAAGAAGATTTTAAACCATGAAAAAAATTTCCTTCTTTTTCTTTACGGTTGCACTTTTTAAAAAGTTCTGAAGCGCTCTACGAGAAATTAAGCTCGCTTTGAATGGAAAAGCTAATTCATATTTTCCTAAGCCGTTTCCGTTAAAATTTCGTAATTAAAAATAGTTCAAAAGAACACGTCAAATCTGTTAAATCTATCTGCAGCAAGTAGTTTTGGCGGGAACCTAACCTATATCAGATGGTTTTTTTTTTTGGAATTGGGGTGACTATCGAGCACACAGTCCATTTGATGGTAAGTGCATGCTGTGACCATAGACATCTACGTTTAAACTTGATTAAGAATCAAAATGCGGATGCGTTGTCACCCCTGAGGACTAATATGGAATGCCTCTTTTATAATAACCTTCGGGAGATGGTATGCATCGATACCAGTAAAACGGGTCTCCAGTTCTCTTCACTCATCATACGAAACACAAAAGCATCAAGCTGCTATTTTACGCTGGTATTATGTGAGAGCGTGATCCTTCCCCGGTCGAGCCGACCCTTTCATGCTACAACCATAATATAGCTGCAGCGTGACTCTACCACGTATGCGAATAAATATTGCTCTTGTTTCATGCACGACACATAGGATTAGTTAAAATGATCAGTTGAACTGATGTATATCCAAAAACTGACCGTGGGTATAAAATTTGAAGCTGTAATTTAAAGCCAGTGAGTGGGGAAATATTTTTGTATTACATCCGTATTAACGGATTAGTTCTACTGATCAGTTTAACTGACCACATGTGTAGAACTCTATAGGACATTTTAATGGTTTGAAGTACGGTTTGTTTGATATGTTAAAGTGATACGATTTTGTGAATTAAGTGTATGCGGGCTATTTGTGGAAACGCCGAGAAAATTAAGTGATGTGACGTCGTATAAACCTCAAGTTATTAAGTCCACTTAGGTGTCTTAAGAATTTGAGAGATTGACATCACAGTCTATCCGTTGGGTTCAGCTATCATCAAAATCTCCCAAAAAATTTTTATGTAACGCACCGGCATATTGCTTTTGGACGTGGTAGACCCACGCTGCAGCTATATTATGGTTGTAACACGAATGGGTCACCGGGGAAGGAACACGCTTTCACAGAATACCAGCGTGAAATAGCACCATCGAGCTGTAGCTCGTTTAGTGAGTGTAAAGAAAAAAGAGAGAGTTTTTACTGGAAACGAGATGTGGCGGCGCTGTCGTTGCGCCAAAAGCGAAACACACCGAAGCCTAAATCACGCTATCAAAATTCCGAATCATAAACAGTATATATAGAACATCTCCGAACTATCACACGGTACCAGTCATGTCCTACGCGGGCCCCGTCTTTGCCCACGCAAACCCTAATATTTTAAATGAACTCTAAATAGTTCAGAACCTCTTCTGACGTCGAGCTGCGAACGCACCTTGGTACGTCCGTAATGCCGACCTTCATCATGACTTAGAGCTCCCAACAATTCAACAATTTTTTAAAAAAACTCTGAGAACTTCTTCAAAGCCTCAGAGTCGCACACAAACCACTTAATTCGTGAGGCAGCTTCTTATGCAGCCCCACCCCCTCTCGCTATCGTGTCCGCAGGCCGAGAAACTCTCTCTCGGACCCGCCTAATAAACTGTCAAACGACTTGAACTGTCTCCTGGCGGCTCAGGCAAACTCTAATTAAATTAAATTATTGTAATAACTAACATTAATTTGCCTTCGTAGGCACTCTCTCAGCGGCACTTAGCCGCCTGCGCCCTCTTTTCCCAAAAGAGGGTCGCTCATGATAAGGCACAATACAGCTTGATCAGCCGGCTGCCTGTCCCCAAAGGCGGTTTTTAGAGGGTATCACTTAGGGTCCCCGGTAGGACAGTGAGCCCCTCATAACCACGATAGACCGGCTATCGTGGTATGCGTAATGCATTTTCCGTCTCCCTACGTATAGGGTAGCCCTTTAATTGCTTCGGGCGCAAAAAAAAAAACTATCACACGGAGTGTTGGCCGCTCCCCGGGCAGAACACCTTGCCCGGCGGGAGATCTCCCCTTTTCCTTCCACGGCCACAGAGATATTCAATCTTAACCCTCAGGGGAAGCAACGCATCTACATTTCCATTCTTAACCGAGGGTAGATATATCTACAGCATACACTTCCCGTTCGGTAAACTGTGTGCTCGTTTTGTTACCCTTATTCTATAAACAGCCCATTCTATTTTAAGGCCATTTATTTTAATTTAAAATTCTTTTCTAAAAAAATGCTCTTTCTCTGAAAAGAAATTTTCTTCTTTTCTTCTACTGTTGCACTTTTTAATAAATTCTGAAGCGCTCTACGAGAAATTAAGCCGGCTTTGAATAGAAAAATCCAATTCACTTTTTTGCAAGCCTTTTGCACCGTTACAATCTCTTAATTATTTTGTATTCTTCAGATGTGGTAAATCTAACTGCAAGCAAGGCTGAATAGGAGAGTTTTGGCTTGAACTTGACTAAAGGCAGATCGATGTTCTTGTTTTATCGTATATTTAAAGTTAAAGTTGGTAAAAATTAGTTTGCTTATATCCGCTTTATGAAATAAGATGATACGTCTTACCTAGTTTAAGGAGCACCTCCCGCCTACCCTCAATTGCGTGCATTATCCCGTCACCACTAATCCCAGCACCACTACTCCCAACACCACTACCACTAACTTTATTTCTTTTGCTGATATATATATATATATATATATATATATATATATATATATATATATATATATATATATGCGGATATGCAGATAAAAAACCGATTTTAATGATTCTTATTTTATAATGATTTCTTACATTTACGCGAAAACTACACATTGATTAACGAAACGTCGGGAATTAAAAATCATATAAATTAATCGCTATAAAATCCATAAATGTAGTTTTAATCGATATTTTTTTCTTAAATAGGTGATACTTCACGAGTTGCAAATAAATATCTTCTTTTATAGCTATTTGAAGTCGGTTTGCACTTTTACATATACTTATAGCCACTGGCATAATTATTCGTGTTACTATTGTGGTGTGGGCAGTTAGTAAATGATTTATTAATTTGACGGTTAAAGCGCTAGCAATTAGTAAAATCTTTCAAATTGGAGTGGCAGAGGCAATTAATGTCGTTAATGGTCCATAAACTGCTTCTAAAACGAAATTATTATGAAATAGCCTCCCCTTACTGGCGCTCCTATGTATCCAATCGTTAGATGGCTCACAAGGTACGCAACAAGGAATTTCTAGTACTTTTGTCGCGATCAAGAAGGATTTTTACATGAGGTGAAGTCATTCATCAACACGATTAGGTGTTTTTCATAGAATAAGGGTGACAAACGAGCACACAATCCAATTGATAGTAGTGGATGCTGTGTCTCATAGACACCTACATCTGTTATCGGTGAAGAATCAAAATGCAGATGCGTTGTCACCCCTTGAGGTAAGATGAAATGTCTCACATCCACTAAAAACGTTCTCCGGTTCTCTTTTACTCACCTTACGACACAAACCAGCATTATGCCGCTATATAACGTTGGTATTATAGGATTTTCCAAAAATCGACTTGACGACTGAGTTCTAATCAAAAATCGACGATGAAAGGGGTTGATAGATTAACTACTCTCTCTTTTACACCTGCAACACATTCTATTCTAGTGTCCTACTAGTAACACTTTCAGGTGAGCGCTTAATACTTGAAATGCCATTTCAAAAATCACGTAATTAATAGAAGATCGAGTAGAACTCTGGCCTTGTATGTTCCGAATAAATTTTAATAATCATGTAGATTGTTCATCCATCCCGGAAATCGTGTCTTTTTGTCAGTTTTTGATACCGATATACGAAAGCCGTTCAAAGATGGATAAAATCTCATTTGTTAGAGCATAAGTACATATAACAGTATAGGTATTAAGAAAGACCTACTTTCATTAAAATAATTAATTTATTGAAATTCGTAATTTATTGATAAGGTAAGCCCCATAACTACCCATAATACTTATTAATGTTATTATATTATTTAATCTGTGCCCGTACATTGCCCTAACGAAACGAAAAGGTAAGTCGAGTTGGAGGACAAACTTTACAGTGGTAAAAACGTTCTCTCATATATCAGTCTACACCACGATCGATAATTCAACAACAAATTGAATTTATAATTGGAAAAAATGTGTAATAATACTTATCATTATTAACTCGCTTTTTACAAAATTTTATGATTCTAGGTCAACTGGAAGTACCATAAAGTATTTAACGAGTAAATTTCCTGGAATTAAAATATGTTACTAGATAGAGATGTATCTTTACTCGACTCGACTGCCCCCTGAAAGACCGTAATGTTTTACTAGAACATATTATGTAATTTACGTTTTTTCTTTTCATTCGTAGCTTAAACGGTTAGATTGATTTTAACTGAAGAGATGTAGTTAGTTTAATTTTATTTGTATGAGTGACATAGGCTGTATGATATTTATAAATTGCATCTACAAATACAAAAAATACGCGTAATATGCGTCTACAGATACTAAAAAGGTAGGGAGAGATATCTTTTTCAGTAAAATTTGTAAACGTAATTGGATTTCTTTGATACATAAAAACACAAACACTCACGCCTGTCACCAAGAGGCGTAGGCAGAGACTACAGACTTCCATTTGACACGATCCTGACACACCTCTCTCGCCTCCTCCACATCCATATACCTACGCATACATGCTCGTCGGTTAAGGGTACTCCTAATTTGGCCCATTTTCAATATATCGACAGTTTGGTCGATAAACTTTTGCCTAGGACGTCCCTTTCCGACTCTGCCATTCACTTCTACAACATACATTTTCTTTTTGACTCTTTCCTCATTCATTCTTTCCACATGACCAAACCACCGAAGCATTCCTTTCTAAATCCTGGTTACAATATCATCTTGCAAACTACAACTTTTTTTTTTCTAGAAGAAGGGGCAACGAGCATATGGCTCATCTGATGGTAAGTGACTACCGCCGCCCATGATCAACAACTCAACTCTTATCACACAATTTCTCACCCTGTCACTCAGATTCAGCCCTAACATACTCCTTAACGACCGCATTTCTACTGCGTTTATTTTACTCTCGTGCTTCTGCCACACCCAACTTTCACTACCATACGTTAAAGTAGGGACCAACACAGCATTGCGAATTGCCATACATGCCTTTTTTTGACACATTCTGACTTTTCATAATAGAGTGTAGAGTAGAGTAGAGTGTATAGTAGTATAGAGTCATTCGTTCTATTTCCTGCGTTCACTTGTACCATATATACCACCCCAAATTTCGCACATGAGGCACCTAATAAAAGAAATTACCCCGAGTTTCCGGCGTCCCTTAAATGGGGCAGGGGTGCAAAAAATCTCCGGGAGGAAAACCGATGACGAGGTTCGCCACCCGTCTCGTTTTGTCTCCCGGAGCAGAGGGGCGAAAAGTGGATTGCAAAGCCCGTCTGGCTACGCTGAATGAATGATTTTTTTGATTACTATTGCTTGTTTAATTGTGTTGAATTTATTACTCCTGTATGCGACCATAGAACTACTATTTAATAGCTTTATTCGTTCCTGAGAAGAGAGGCTTAACAGATAGCCAGACAACAAAGTGATCTTATTAGGGTTCCGTTTTTTTTCTCTTGAAATACGGAACCCTAAAATTTGTTATAAAATACATATGAAAGAAACGGATCGTGGACTCTTAGTTCAAAGTAGGTATCTATTCCTATAAGCGGAAAACTTAAAGACTGCGCATTTATTTTCAAATTTTGAATGAATATTTCAGCGGTATTAAGATAGAATACGCTGGAAGTAAAAGTTTCCCGTTAAAGTTTTAAGTGGGCGAGTCTTTATTATAGTTTTAATATGAGTCTTCATCTAAGCTGCCACTAACCATTCTCCAGCATACTGCTGTGCTCCGAAGCCAGTCTCTGTGATTTTATCCTAATCCACAGTTTGATAATCTGTAAACTTTGTTGGAATTCGGTTGTTAGCGTTCATAGGCCGCAGTATTTATAAAACCAAGTACCCTTGTTTTACAAAAGAAAAAAAATGACAAACACACAGCCTCATTGATGACAAACGATCCTCGTTGACCATAGACGCTAACAACAATAATCATATTCTTGCAAATAAAGATTATTTTTATATATAGTATATAGTAGTAGTATTATACAGTAGTCTCATTTGGTTGGGCTGAATAAATATATATGTAAATGAAAATCATAAATATATATTAAATATATTAAAATAAATAAATTAACAAAACCTAACAACCGAGGATTAGGGGAAAAGGAAGGAAAACAGCTAACGATGTGGGCAGTATTGAGGAGCACTGCCCGCATTTGAGCTCGGTGCGGTCGGTCACGTAGTCATCATTTCGCCATCAGGAATGTACAGGTATAAAATTACGAATAACGTAAAATTTTTCGAGATATTCCATTTGTTGGATGAAAATTTTATAACTAATTAACATCATTGTTTTTGATATGGCAACATGAGAATTAATTTTGGTATTTTATTTAAACAGATCGGCGACGTAACCTCTTTTTTCCTTGCTCTAAAACTTTTGTTTGAAATATTGAATGTAGGTGTATATATATTTGTAATAAGGTAATATTAATAGTTAGGAAGTGTAATATTTTGTTTTTACATAGTGGTCTCAATATTTATCTATAAAACTAACTTGGCAAAGCTACCATAATACTGATACCACGATGTGACGGTTACTTTGCCGTGTGTTTACCAAGGGCTGTCACTTTCGATTTATATTTTTAACCGATTACGTAGATACAAAGAAAATATTCTATACTTTGAAATTTCGTGTATGTATGTTTGTTAAGGTGTTGCCTCAGATGATCCGAAGTTGACCGGGATTAGCCCGTTCGCAGGCAGAGATGACTACACGAATTATTATTTATTATTAATTGGGATATCAATACCAGATTGACATCAGCTTTGGCTGTATAAATATGTAAAATAAAATGACAAATATAAATGTAGTAAAATAAAAAAACTGTCATTCGTAGGACTTCACGTCAGAAGTGAAGTTAAATAAATAAATAATGAGGGCCGTGGTAGCTCAATGGTTTGGCCCTCGCTGTAAAAATCACAGTACGCGAGGAACCTGGGTACGATCTAATGAAATTGTTATTTGCAATTATAAGCACTGATTTACCACGTGCTCGGCAATGAAGTAAAACATCGTGGGAAAACCTAGATGTCTGAGAAATAAGAAAAAAAAATTTCAAAGACGTGTGAAGTTTGGCAACACGCATTGGTGCAGCGCGGCGGACACTTCCTTGCCCCAAAACCCTTTCAAAAATGAGAGGAGGCCTGTGCCCAGCAGTGGGACGTATTTAGACTGTAACTTTAACTGTTTACTTTAAATGTTCAAATTTTTTGCCCCTCCCCCCCCACACTATACAGCCTTAACATCTTCTTCATCAACGCCTTTTTAATAGCCGCGAATACTTACGCTCTCCAATTTCTGATCGTCGCTCGAAATTCACTTGGCGAATGGCTTGGCTATATATAGTCTCTTGGCTCTGAAGTTTGCACACGAGTAACGTTGTAAGGATGAAATTTGTGTTTCTTTAAAATACTACGTATTGTCGACTTACTAATGCCATCCCGTTATGCTACTGTCCTAGTTGAAATGGAAAAATCTTTCCCAATGGCATTGAGCGCAATATCCTCATTTTTCCTTTTGAGAAGGCGCTGGACACTCTAATAAGCACACGTTAGTCAGAGTAGCGCACATTTGACTATTTCATTTTACGTGGTAGATCCATGCTGCATAGTTGTTGCACGTATGGTTTGGCTCGACCGAGGAAGGACCACGCTCTCACAGAATACCAGCGTGAAATAGCGGCTTAAGGTGTTCCGTATGGTGAGTGTAGTGAACACGAGACCCTCTCAACTGTAATTAGTTCTCTTTACAAATTACTCTGTTCCATCTTAGTCCTCCATTTTGATTTTTAATCGAGTATAGGTATCTCTATGGGCCACAGCATCCACTTCCTATCAGGTAGATTGTGTGTTCGTTCACCCTTATTCTATATTTAAAAAAAAACAACGGAAGGATCTTTCCCAATGGCATTGAGCACAATATCCTCATTTTTCTTTCTGTGAAGGCGCTGTACACTCTAATAAGCACACGTTAGTAAGGGTGGCGCACATTTGAGTATTTCTTTTTACGTGGTAGAGCCATGTTGCGTAGTTGTAGCACGAATGGGTCGGCTCGACCGGGGAAAGACCACGCTCTCACGGAATACGCTGCTGTTTTGCATATGTTGAGTGTGGAGAACAGGCGATTCTCTCCACTGTAATGAATTCTCTATACTGGTTACTCATGCATTTTGATTCTTAATCGAAGATAAATGTAGATGATTATGGGTCGCAGCATCCACTCACCATTGGCTGAACTTACCACTGATTAACTGAAATTGTGCTCGTTTATGGCCTACATTTATATAAAAAGAAAAGAATTTTTGGAACGGTCTTCACCTTTTTGTTATCGATATTCTACTCATTCGGACAAAGCGTCTTTCGTTATTTGTACTGCAAATACCTGTAATAATTTGCCAGCATCTGTATTTACGTCCGATTGAAAATCTGGCAAGTGTAGGTT
The DNA here is from genome assembly GCA_907164705.1 of Parnassius apollo. Classification (NCBI taxonomy): domain Eukaryota; kingdom Metazoa; phylum Arthropoda; class Insecta; order Lepidoptera; family Papilionidae; genus Parnassius; species Parnassius apollo. The sequence continues at coordinate 926,241 of CAJQZP010000898.1, read as the reverse complement.
TTTGCTACGCTAAGACAGTACGTTTTACGATATAGGCATTCATCACCACTTAAAACCACTGGCAGGTGGGACTAGCACTGGCTTATAGTAAGTTTAAAAAAAAGATTAATACATACAAACATACAAGAATAATACAGAAGCTGACAAATAATTCCACTCTTTTGTTGTACGAAAACAACTAAAAAGTGTAAATTAATTTCCTCATAATAGCTTCTGAAGTCAAGGCTTTCTTATACAACACTGTTTTAGAACCGACTTCACAAGCTATTACGTGGACATTATTTTTTATTATAGTTCCTTGATATCGGCTTTTATTGTTTATTAAAATTTTAATTTTATGCAATATGAAAGAGTTTCAAACAGGTTTTTTTAATGCGTTTATTTAAAAAATTCTTTTTTAAAACCTCTTTAAAATACTTTTCTAAAATACTATTATAAAAAGATTTCACACCATGAAAAAAAATTCCTACTTTTTCTTTACGGTTGCACTTTTAAAAAAGTTCTGAAGCGATCTACGAGAAATTAAGCCAACTTTGAATAGAACAGCCAATTCATATTTTCCTAAGCTTCTGTTCTATTTTGAATACGTTAAATGTGTTAAATCTATCTGAAGCAAGAATGAATAGAAGAGTTTTGGCGTGAACCTAACCTATGGCAGATTGTTTTTTTTAGACTTAGGGTGACTAACAACACACAGTTCATCTGATTGTAAGTGGATGCTGTGGCCCATAGAGATCTTCGTTTAACCTCGGTTAAGAATCAAAATACAGGTGCGTTGTCACCCCTGAGGACTAAGATGGAATGCCTTGGGTCACGAAAACGGGTCTCCGGTTCTTTATACTTACTATACGAAATACAGCAGCATCAAGCTGCTATTTTACACCGGTATTCTGTGAGAGCGTGGTCCTTTCCCGGTCGAGCAGACCCTTTCGTACTACAACCATAGTATAGCTGCAGTGTGGCTCTGTCACGTATTCGTATAAATATTGATGCTCTTGTTTCATGCACGACACATAGAATCAGTTAAACTGATCAGTTGAACTGACGTACATCCAAATAACCAGTGATGGATCGGAATGAAGCCAGTGACAGGGAAAACCGTTTTGGCTTACATCCGTTTTAACTAATCGGTTCAACTGATCAGTTTAACTGACCGCGTGTATCAAGCTCTATATTATGTTTTGTGGTATGAAGTAGGGTTTGTGTGATATGTTAAAGTGATGCGATTTTGTTAATTAAGTGTCTGAATTATTAGTGAAAACGCTAAAACAAGTCATGTTATGTCGATATAAACCTCATGTTATTAAGTCCACTTAGGCGTCTTAAAAATTTGAGAGATTGACATCATCGTCTATCCGTTGGGTTCAGCTATCATCAAAATCTCCCAAAAATTATTTATGTAACGCACCGGCATATTGTTTTTGGACGTGGTAGACCCACGCTGCAGCTATATTATGGTTACAATACAATACAATACAATACTCTTTATTGCACACAAAATAATACAAAGAACAACAAACTTAAATTGATAAATTTATGTACAATTAGGTGGCCTTATCGCTAAACAGCTATCTCTTCCAGGCAAACCTTGGTGAAGTATGGTTGTAGCACGAATGAGTCGACTTGACCGGAGAAGGACCACACTCTCACAGAATACCAGCGTAAAATAGCACCATTGAGCTGTAGGTCATTTGGTGAGTGTAGAGAATGGGATACCCCTTTTACTAGAAACGAGATATTCCATCTTAGTCCTCAGGGATCGCAACTCGTCTGCATTTTCATTCTTAATCGAGGGTAGATATATCTATTGGCCACAGCATCCACTCCGCATCAGGTGAACTGTGTGCTCTTTTGTTACCCATTTTCTATAAAAAGCCAATTATTTTTAAGTCCATTTATTTTAATTTAAAATTCTTTTCCCAAAAAAAATTATCTTTCTCTGAATAGAAATTTCCTTCATTTCTTCTACTGTTGCACTTTTAAATAAATTCTGAAGCGCTCTACGTGAAATTAAGCCGGCTTTAAATAGAAAAATCCAATTCACTTTTTTTCAAGCCTTTTGCACCCTTAAAATCTTTTAATTATTTTGTATTCTTCAGATGTGGTAAATCTAACTGCAAGCAAGGCTGAAGAGGAGAGTTTTGGCTTGAACTTGACTAACGGCAGATCGATGTTTTTGTTTTATCGTATATTTAATGTTAAAGTTGCTAAAAATTAGTTTGCTTATATGCGCCTGATGAAATAAGATGATGTGTTTTACCTAGTTTGAAGAGCACCTCCCGGCCTCTCTCAATGGCGTGCATTATCACGTCACCACTAATCCCAGCACCACTACTCACAATATCACTACTCAATATACTACCACTAACTTTAATATAATGAATTTCCGCAAGATAACACCTGATTCTATTGTATATTTAATCTGTGCATGTGAACTATTGGTGAATACGAAACAAGTAATGTGCGGTGGATATAAACCAAAAGTGTTTTTTGTCTCCTCAAGCGCCTTAAGAAATTGTGAGTCTGTCGTCAATCGTCATCGACTATAAGAATAGAATAGAATACTAGCGGCGCTGTCGTCGCGCCACAAGCGAAAACACACCGAAGCCTAAATCGCGCTATCAACATTCCAAATCATAAACAGTATATATAGAACTTCTCCGAACTATCACACGGAGTGTCGGCCGCTCCCCGGGCAGAATACCTTGCCCGGCGGGAGATCTCCCCTTTTCCTTCTACGGCCACAAAAGTAAAATAAAGTTACAGCCTATATACGTCCCACTGCTGAGCACAGGCCTTCCCGTCATCATCATCTCTGAGAGGGTTTCAGGGCAAGAAATTATCCGCCGCGCTGCCCCAATGCGTGTTGTCGAACTTCACATGTCTTCGAATTTTTTTCTTTTTTCTCTGACATGCGGGTTTCCTCACGAAGTTTTCCTTCACCGCCGAGCACGTGGTAAATGAGCACTTAAAATTGCAATTAACAATTTCATTGGTGCCGGCGGGGATCGAACCCGGTTAGCTTGCGTACTGTGAAATTTACAGCGAGCGCTAACCATCTGAGCTACCACGGCTCTATACATATAATATGGATTAGGTTCCGTATAATTTTTATTGAAAGTTAGTCTTAACCGACTTCTAAAAGGAGGAGGTTTTCAATTCGTATTTATGTTCTTTTTTGTATGTATTTTACGCGATATCTTCGCAGATTGTGAACCGATTTTAATAGTTCTATTTTTATTAAATGGGCTTTGCCTCAACGATGGTCCCATTAAGTTTTGGGGTGAGAAAGGGTGGAAAATTGGAAAAAATTTCATATTGGTCATTTTACATCTTGTATATACAATATGTAACGTAATTAACGCACCCCCTCAGACACCCCAATTGGTATATTATGTTATAATCATAATACATACACTGAATTTTAGTTAAACATTTTTATGCACTGATAATTTATCAAATTAGTTATATTAATTTCCGGTCACAGTACAAATCCACGAACGCAAAGACTTTAACGTGCTTGAAATAAAGTTCATTTTTCTTTATTTCTATTGATTGACAGAATTAGTAATAATACAAATAAAACTGCACTCTTAAAAGTCTTATTGCCTTAAGTTACGGTCCATTTCAGTTTGTTTTGACTGTACAGATTTAGTGTGACTGTAATTTACGTAGTTTTAATTATTTTTGGGATAAAAATTACCTATATTAAAAATGACAGGAATCGATTCAGTAAACGATTCTGAACAAACTACTTTCTCAAAATGCGTTAATTATGTTACGTGTTGTATATCTTCGCAGATAAAAAACCGATTTTAATGATTCTTATTTTATATTTTTTACATTTTCGAGAAAACTACACATTGATAAACGAAACGTCGGGAATTAAAAATCATGTAAATTAATGGCGATAAAAACCATAAATGTAGTTTTAATAGATTCTTTATTTCTTAAATAGGTTATACTTCAAGGGTTGCAAATAAATAATTTCTTTTATAGCTATTTGAAGTCGGTTTTTTACTTTTTGTAAGAATAAGATTTCATAATTATTACTTATACCACTGGTTCGGAAAAACACCTCTATTCTGGGAAGAACCAGCAAGAAACCCAGCGGGACATATTTATCCTTTGTAAAACAAAATATTTAGAATAATTTCTTATTACTTGACACTGTAGGTATATGGATGTGGAGGAGGCGAGAGAGGTGTGTCAGAATCGTGCCAAATGGAAGTCTGTAGTCTCTGCCTACCTCTCTGGGTGACAGACGTGAGTGTTTATGTGTTATGTTATGTTTGTTACTTGACATTGGCAAAAATATAATCGTACGAGGCTTTTTATGTTAAACCAGTACATTAATATCTCCGGCTTCATCACCTGTCACCATCACGTGGAATCATCAGTTAAGCACTGGCCGACTATTTGACAATTGTTTTTATTTTTTTTTAAATTTCTAAGGCGTTCGAAGAAATATTCTTTACGATGTTCTTCTTTCATCGCCGAGTACATGGTAAATTTACTCGTAATTTAGTAACAATTTTAATATAACCTGCAATGATCAAACTTTAGGCTGCTCGCAAAATATTAATTTTAAAGAAAGCTCACGTACATTCATTTTAACCAATACACGGAACTCGTTGCACTGCACCTTGACCTTAGAAATTAACTTGAAGCTTGAGCTTAGAGTGTGGTACTATAATAAGTCAGTCCACCAAGTAAGAGTCCTACCATTCATGGTTATAGGATAATTTTTCTGCCTGGGAATCCGTCCGAGTAGGCACGATCTTCTTATATAAGGGTGACAAACGAGCACACAGTCCACCTGATGGTAAGTGGTTGCTGTGGCCCATAGACATCTACATCTGTCCTCGATTACGAATCAAAATGCAGATGCGTTGTCACCCGTCACGACTAAGATGGAATGCCTCGTTTTCAGTAAGAAGGATCTACGATTGTTTAAACTCACCATACGAAACACAGCAACATTAAGCTGCTATTTTACGCTATTATTTTATGAGATCGTGTTCCTTCCTCGATCGAACCAACCCATTCTTGCTACATGCATAGAAATATTGCTGCAGCATGGCATCTACCACGTATAAAATGTATGGTCTATAATCGTGATAAAAGCAAAAGGTTAGCGGTGCATTCGTGACCACATAAAAATTTGTTTTGATAAAATGCTTTTACGTAAAGTGGATATAAAAACCAGGTTTAAAAAATTGTAATAACTTTATTTTCCTTGTTTCGCTAAAGGGAATATTGTGTTTCATTCGATACAACGTGCCTATTGCCTATTGCGAGCATTGTTTACGCAACCGCAATAGACCGCTGGAACAAAGTTGTCATGTATTCAGTCCACTGTTCCATCTCAGTTTTATTGCTTTTACCGCAATTTGGCTTGAGCTCTTTCCGGCTTCACATTTTCTCGTTTCGAGTTTGCGAATTTCTTATAAATTTTAAATAAAAGTTACTTTCTCCCATTTTCGGATTAATACTTATAAGATCTTAAATATGTTACAGTTCAGTGCTAAATTCAATAAAAATAGAACACATAGAATCGCGGCGGTATCTGTCTTTTTGTTTGTCAAGTTTGTCTCAAAACCTATTTAGCAGTGGCAACACTAAGATTATTAATAGAATCAGGCGTTACTTTGGGCTAATAAATAAATAATTTAGCGGTCAGACACCGCGGAGTCTATATCACTTGAGGATACCTCGTGTAGAGGCGAAACACGTTTTGAATTATCGTAGATGGTGTGTCTTTCTTAGTGTTGGGAGTAGTGGTGCTGGGATTAGTGGTGACGGGATTAATGTACGCAATTGAGGGAGGGCGGGGGGGTGCTCTTCAAACTAGGTAGGGGTGTGTGCGAATTAAATCTTAACAATTTTAACTAACTAAGATTATAGAAATTTAGCAACACTAAGATTATCACTATATTCCATCCACAAGCTCCCTGCTGAACATAGATCTCCCTCATAGATGTCCCCAAAGTGCGGTAATGGAACACCTGTATCCATCAACTTCTTGCAAATTTCATCAGGTCGGAGGTCATCATCAGGCTAGTCCCTCAACATAGCGCTTGCCAGCACGAGGCAGCCGCTCGAGAAGAGATTCAACCATTTCAAAGATCCAGGGCAGACAGACAGACGACATTTCTAAAAATGGTTCTTTGAGACTAAATAGCCTGCAAACAACCACCTGAGCTTAATAGAAGACAGTAATTTTAATATTTTAGACGGACAGTCCAATTTTATTTATATGTATACCTATGTATTAACCCATACTTATCTTGCCGGCACTGATTTTGTGAAGAGTGCTGACTTTTGTGATACAGGCCCTGTCTAGTTTAAAAGTAAGAAGTTCTAGTATTATAATCTTAAATATTATTTTTTATACAGTATGTTAATATATATTTTATGTAAATTCATTGTTATTCAGTAATATACATACATACATACACACATACACACACACACACATATATATATATATATATATATATATATATATATATATATATATATATATATATAATCATATTTGTATGTTTGATCGTATACATTCTAAAACAAGTTCCTGGTGTTTATTTCTTTATTTACGACCTGATACCAGCTCTCTTCGCTATGCGCACGCTAATAAACGATAATAACGTAGATATAAAATATCTACATTTTTTTATGGGGTTATCCTTTTTAGGAACGGATTTTCCGTTCTTAGTTTAAGTCTACATTGGGAAATGAGTTACTATGCTAAATTTCAAGTCAATCCGGTGTATAGTTTTAGACATAGATAGTTTTAGATATAGATTTAGACATAGTAATACACAATAGAATGGCTGTCAACTTTATTTTATACGAGGCTTGACGTCGCCAAACCCGATTCGCTGTGTTGACAGACTGAATAAATTTACACATTTTAGACTTTTGATTAATGTTCAAGATCATCATTAAGTTTTAATACATATTTATTTGTAAATAGGGTGCAATTTGGCATTTTCTAAATAATTTGCATGCGAAATTTGGAAACGATTGTAACGTCAAAACACATCTCGTGTTGACATTTATACGTGTGAATTGGCGTGTTAGTGACATTTTAGTGGCTACTCGGGCTCCGCCCACTCGTTCTATTATGTAATTATTACAGTATTTTCTATGGTTTTAGAGATCCCGTGATGAGTCAATCAGTCAGTCAGTGGTTTTTCGCTTGTATATATCTAATTATGTATGTATTTTAATCAAACTTATTAAAACACTTACCCTGTCAGCCACACCGCCAGGCAAGACGCTTTTGACCACGACCCCGGAGGATCGTCCCCCGACGATGCCAAAAGCGAGGCCCGAGCCATCGTTCACCAGTTCCACCACCTCCACCTGCGCCCATTCACCGAACACCTGCTGGGGGTCGTAAAATAATACTGAGTATGTTTTTATAAATTAAGGGTGACAAACAAACACACATTCCACCTGATGGTAAGCGGATGCTGAGCCCCATAGACATCTACATCTATCTTCAAATAAGAATCAAAATGCACATATTATCAAAATATAGATTATAATTTATAAAATCAAAATATATATCTGACTTTATGTGGTAGAGCCACGCTGCAGCTATATTACAGTTGTAGCACGAATGGGTCGGCGTGATCTGTGCAGGACCACACGTTTACAGAATACCAGCGTAAAATTGCAGAAATAGCTGCTTTGTTTAGTATGGTGAGTGTAGAGAACCGGGGACCCTTTTTACTGGAATCGAGGTATTCCATTTTAGTCCTCAGGGGTAACACGCACCCCCCCGAACGGGTTCCCGCCTTGTCGTGGCGGGGGGCTTAGTAGCCGTGGCTTGGTCTCCCACGGTGAACAAAGAGGAACCCACGTGGCTGGCCCGAGGTAAAGGGCCGGCCTGAGGTGGCCACTCCGAGTGGGCTTGGGGAGCCCACTTTGGATGTGTGCTGGTGGACTGCAGCGAGTGGGGACTCGCGCACCCTCTACCGCTGCAGCCGAGGTGGAGTCGCGGAGGAAGAGGAGTGTTGGTATGGCGATGCGCCACTCGCCCTATCCTTCGCGACTCAAACGGGGCCGCACCGTTGATGCGGTGGTGATGGGGCTGCGGGGGGAGAGGATTGTCGGTATTGCGAGGCGCCGCTCTCCCTACCCTCCGCAACCGAATCTTGGTTGGCGGCGGAGCCATAGACCAGATCCGCCGCTGGGGTCGGGAAGGCTAGTACTTCTAAGTGCTCGTTTTTCCTGGCCCCATGGCCTTTGTGCATCGGACGCGGGGGCGTCTGTTGCACAGACGTAATTGGAGGCCGTGGAGGAAGGCGCGCCATGTGTTCTGGTGCGCCTTACCTGGGAAGGAGAACGGGGAGGAATTTTCCTCTCGCGAGGAGGTGCTGCCATGGGGCGGCAGGCGCTAGTAGGGCCGCGGATGTGTGCGAAAGCGTTCCCGTAGCCCTGCCAATATGCGACAAAGGTGGAACACCATGGGGTTTTAGTCGGTGCGAGTCCGACATAACCCGTCCTTGCCCCCCGCGAGGCGGGTATGCGTAGGCATTTCCCCATATAAAAAAAAAGGGGTAACACGCCATTTGCATTTTGATCCTTAGTTGAAGATAAATGTAGATCTCTATGGGCCACATCATTCACTTACCATCAGGTGGACTGTGTGCTCGTTTGTCACCCAATGCAATAAAAAAAGCAAATTTATGTTGCAGAAGTGAACAGCAGAGTAGACAGAGGCCACATTAGACCTAAAGTTTATTCAACAAATTAGCCATATATTGAATATAATAATAATGTCCTCCAGATCGAATTCCGGCCACGGCGGCCTGCCTCAACGGAGGCTAGCCATCGGCGCAGGACAGGATTACAGTGCCCAAGTGTATGCGCAAGCACAGGTGCACTCTCTAATCCCTCACTCTCATAATCCGATGGGACGGTAAACCGACACGACCGGAGAGAGATCAGGCGCAGGACCAACGGCTTTACGTGCTTTCCGAGGCACGGGGGTGAGACACCGCCAACTTTCTGACTCCGGGCAACTACTGAGAATTTCTTGATGGAAAAACTCAATAATTATTTTTTGGCCCGACCCGGGATTCAAACCCAGGACCTTATGATCAGCAGTCGCAATACTACAACCACTAGACCAACGAGGCAGTCATACAACAAACTAAAATTCAACAAATTAGCGATATATTGAATATAAAGGATGGATGTAAATTGAAAATAAAGGAAGCTAGAGTTGTGTATCAGGACCGTGCTAAATGGAAGACCGAATTGAACATGAATTCAGAGTCGTGGTAAAGAATATAATTATTATTAAAGCTTACCATGATGCGCCTGATTCGCCGCTTTCTACGAGGCTTGCGCGCGTCACTTTCCGATCAGCTAACCTTGTCCGCCATCTTGCTTTCTCACTGACATTCGCCACAAATATACCCAAAGTAACTGGAAGAAGACGCTTCGGACAACTCGACCGACACTTTTTCACTGTACATCGTTTTTATTTCACTTTCACAGTAATTCACCAGCCAGTTCGCAATTCTTCGTACCTGCCTATCCTACTTCTTTACTTTAGTACTTAGTACTACTACTTTGTCTTAGTTCTTTGTGGTAAGGCAAAGAATTTTGTACTAGTTCTATAAGCTGGTGTGCGTATACGTTTTGTACCTGAAATAAAATAGACATGAAATTAAATTATTGATATTTATATACCATTACAGCTATGAATTCTAAGGGATTGAGAGCCGTGGCACCTCAGAGGCTATGCACTCGATCTATATTTTATAGTACGTGTGCATCCTGTATCCTTTTAAGTTCTGATTCACCACGTGTTGAGCAGTGAAGGAAAAGATCGTGGGTGTGAATATTTCGAGAATATGTATAGTCCAATACTTTAGCAGAGCGGCGGACTCATTTTTTTAATAAAATTTCTTCTGTAGCGTGAAGATAGTATACATTCACAGCTTGCACAAGAACAAAAATCTAGACCCGAAATAATTATTTCTAGGCCATACAAATACTTTTTCCGTGCGGGATTCGAATCCGTGGCCCACAGCGCTGCAACTTAATACTAAATCACTGCGCCACCGATCCGTCACTACTAAATGCTTCGTAAATCTCTCAGAAACGAGAGAAGGATGTCTGACCAGATCGTTCTTACTTCTAGCGGGTGCCCAATCTACACTTCGCTTACCGGTTACGAGGCTGTACACACGTAAACACACGTACACACACGCACACACACGTACGCACACACACGCACGCACGCACAAGTACGCACACACACGTACGCACACACACGTACGCACACACACGCATGCACACACGTATGCACACACACGTACGCACACACACGTACGCACACGAAAGTACGCACACACAGCCGACAACTCGAGGACCTTTCGTCTCCATCGATTTTCGGTTCTTCCAGCTATATGACCGGCTCATTGCCACTTCAGTTTACTGATCTATTGGACTATGTTGGTTACTGTGGTTTTACTGAGGATATTACCATTACGAAGTCTATCAAACACGTAAACACTTAGCGTAGCCCTCTTCAAAGCTCGTTTAGCGACCTTGAGGTACCTTATATGGTCAGCAGTGAAGAACCAAGTCTCAGATTCATATATTATCATAACTGGCGTTACGCACTGGTTGCACACTCAGGTCTTATATTATAATTGCAAAAATAAGTGATATTCATTCTGTAAATACTAGGAACACACACAAGCCAGTAGTACCAGTTACTCGATTCCACCGAGTCAGTAAATCATGCTTGGAGCGATGTATATATACGCTTTTACAACAGAATCCCAGAAAATATACAAAATTTGATTTTCTTTCATTGAGGTTTATCTTCCATTAGTGTCGTAATAAATTACACAAGGAAATACAATACAATACAATACCCTTTATTGAACACTAAAAAATACAACATAACAAGAAACAAACAAAGAGTAAAAACAAAAGGCGTTCTTATTGCTATGCAGCAATTTCTTCCAGACAACCTAAATAGGAAATAAAAATAAGTGAAAAGTTAAGTAATGGGTAGAGTGCACTATAAATAATATTTTAATCTATAAATATAAAAGAAATTTAATAAACATGCCGGAATTTACTTAATTGACAGACTAGTGATCATAAAACGACAGGAATAGATAAAAGGAGGAGGGATGATTTAGAAGGAAAGATAATGTTTTTTAACTTGGTTTTTAAAGGAGTCTATTGTTTGAGCACGTTTTATAGTTGATGGTAAGGAATTAAAAAGCTTAACTCCAAGGACTGAAAAAGATTTACTGTAAAATGTAGAAGAGTGCAAGGGACATAGAAGGGAAAGGTTTTCTAAGGATCGAAGGGAATGTTTGTAAGAGGAGCTGAGAAATTGGAAATGTTCTTTAAGGTAGGGAGGAATTGATATATTAAATAAAACGCAGTAGAGAGCAGAAAGGATATGAGTATTCCGACGAAGACGGATTGGAAGCCACTTGAGCTTAGTGCGGTATTCTGATACATGGTCATATTTACGAAGTCCAAATATGAACCTTATACATAGATTTTGGAGTCGCTCAAGTTTGTTAAGTTGCTCTTCGGTAATGTCTAGATAGCTTATGTCAGCATAATCGAGAATGGGGAGCAGTAAAGATTGGGCAAGCGTAATTTTGGTGGAGATGGGTAAGAAGTAATTCATTCCTCGGAGTAAACCATAAGCTGCAAACATTTTACGAGACACTGCGTTGATTTGAGGAGACCAAGAAAGATTTGAATCTATCAAGATTCCCAAGTTTTCACTACATCCTTATAAGAAATTTGAACACGTTGAGTTTTATTTAATTTGGAAATTATTCTTGAACTACCAATAATAATAGCTTGGGATTTTATCGGATTAACAGTTAACCCATAAGATCGACTCCAGTCAAGAATACACGTTGAGTCCTTGTTTATATCACAAATTGCTTTTGGCAGATCCTCTACGGTTGTTTGTAGATATATCTGGAGATCATCAGCATACAAGTGGTAGAGAGAAGATATTCTGGAGGTAATAGAATTTATGAAGAGTGCAAATAAGAGAGGAGATAACACGCCACCTTGTGGAACGCCAGCAACGGTATCAAGCCACGAAGACATTCTGTCTTGTACCCGAACACGTCATATAACTACGAAACCAGGCAATTGCAGTTGGAGATATGTTAAGTGAACGCAGTACAACAATTAGTATATCATGATTTACATCATTGAAGGCATTGCTGAAATCCAGCAACACCATTACTGTGAATTGGCGGTTATTCATTCCGAAACGTATATCGTCAGTGATTTTTAATAATGCTGTGGTCGTACTGTGTGTTTACACGGCCTAAATCCGGATTGATATGAATTGAGGATATCATTTCTTGAACAAAATGAATTTAATTGTTGTTGGACAAGACGTTCTAGGAATTTGGACAGAAAAGGAAGAATTGAAATGGGACGATACTCGGAATAACTCGAAGGATTAGCTTTTTTGGGCAAAGGAATGATTTGGGCATATTTCCATTGGGAAGGGAAGGAGGATGTGGATATAGAAAAATTTAGGATAAAGGTAATAATAGGTGTTAATATATCAAGTAAGAGAATAATCATTTTACGACTGATATCATCACTTCCGACAGCGTCAGAATGGATAGAGAGTATGTTTCTCCTAACATCACAATCTGCAAATTGCCTAAACACAAATGGAGGAAAGTCAAGAGTGGGTAACGTTGAAAGTTGAGTTGCAGTTGACTTTGCAACATTATCGGTGCAAGAAGCAGAAGAAAAGTGCTGATTAAGCAAATTTAAATCTATATCATTTTGAATCGAGCTTGAATGTGATTTCCCAACTCCAAGAGACCTTAGGCATTTCTAAACATGGCTTGGATCTTCGTTTTGAACAGATTTATGGATGTGGCGTCGTCGTAAGTCTCTACACAACTTGTTGCATTGATTACGTAGGATCCTGTACTTTTCCCGAAGCACGTCATTTGTAGGATCTGACGTGTCTGGTCTTTGCAGTATTCTTTTTCGCTATAAGTTTCTTAAGGTTTTCGGTTAACCATGGGGCTGGAGGATGGCGTACACGAACTGGACGAACAGGAGCATGTACATCGTAAATCTTAATAAGGAGCGAGTTAAATACTGCTACCTGCTCGTCAACAGTGCAAGCGTTTGTTACAGCCCTCCAATCCGTATTCACAGCATCTTCTCGTAATTTGTCCAAATCCATTTCCAAAATTACGCTGCAGAAGTATCCTTGATTTGGCTTTAGGTGGTCTTATTTTATAAGAAAGAAATAAAAGATCGTGATATGAGAAGACATTAGCAGCACATTGACCATATTTTTTAACATGGTCGAGAGAAGAAACAATAACCAAATCAAGGAGAGAAGGGATGCAGTTAGGAAAAAAATGAGTTTCAGAAAGGGGAAGAATATTTAAATTAGCTGCTTCAACCAGAGATTTAAGCCGACGAGAGCGGGCATTTTCTTTAAGTAGGCAGGTATTAAAGTCACCCATTAACACAGTGTGTGTGTAAAGTGGAGTAAGCTCTTCAAGGAGGCTATCCAATGTTGTAAAATAGTCAACTGAAGAAGAAGGGCTGTAAAAAACACCAAGAAGTAATTTAGTGTGCGACAGGTGAACTTCAATAAATAAGTATTCCGCTTCGTTCTGATTTTGAGATTGAGGTGATAGACGAACAATAGAAAATGGAATATAAGAACGAAGGTAAACAGCAACACCACCACCGCCCCGAACAGTCCGATCGTTGCGTATTAATTGGAATCCTGGAAGGGAATAGGAAACAGATGGCAGACATGGTTTTAACCATTATTCCGAAACTAAAATTGCATGAATGTTATTACCATCAAAGCTGGCCAGCATATCGGGGTAACGAGCCGGAATACTCTGTGCATTTATATGCACAATATTGAAATTTTTGAAAAACTGCATAAATTGGGAGTCAAGAGTTTCTTTTAAAGATGGTACGCTTACAACACTGTTGTTACTACTCAATACATCGGATGCTGAAGAGAAGGATGAGAAACTTCGATTATGATCACTCTCACCTAAAGACATGTTATTTTTACAAAAAAAAAAACAAAAATAAAACTACAAACTAATTAAAAAGAAAAAAATTAAACTAAAAGCGCTAAAATTGAGATGGGCAGCAACGTCTTCCTAACAACGAATAAAAATAAAATAACTGCGGTTGCCAACCCGCTTGCCAAACGTGCCAACTATGGCAAATATAGGGGATATTATGACGCAATCTATGGGGGAGGTCTATGTTCAACTGGGGACTTTATTAATTGTAACTGTAACGGATATGTAGGTTTCCTCACTGAATTGGCCTTTACCTCAGAGCAGATTGTAAACTAGTAACTACTTTAAAATGCCGGTGAGGATCAAACTCAGGTCGCTTAACTACTCATATAAGCTTAACCTGCTTGCGTAAGAAGTGGTTCAAAACAATAATCGAATGGCAAATTCGAACTCGTAACCTTTAAGTTCTATCTCTAAACTCTTAACCATAAGGCAAATTGCTTAGATTACACGAAACAAGCCGAAAAAAGGTGGATAATCTACGCATTTGTATGACACTGGCAAGTTAAAAATAAATTTAAAAAAGGAACACTTTATTTCAAATACATGTATTTACAGTTCCGCCAACTTATCTGTTCAGGTGGATAAAACTAAGTCGGCCATATTATAAATAACATTTCGCTGTAAGTTATTATTTTATACTGTGCTGTGGGGAAAGTGCTTTCTTTGATTTCATTGTAAAAAGTGTGTTTTGTTTGATTTCATTGTGAAAAGTGCTAATAAAGATATATGCAGCCACCTACTCCGCAAGCTCTCTACTAGCGACTTTGTCAACTGAGCAGTAAAGTTGGTGGCACTATATTGTAATTGAAAATACTTTTTATTTAGAATTTGGCGGGAATTCGATCACAGCAATGATCGATAAGATTTTACTTTAAAAATGTTTCCAAATGAATATCATTTTGCCAGTTCTAGTTTTTGGGTAGTACTATTTTTGGGTTTCCTTTTTTCACGAGCATCAGTTTATAGTTAGTTTGCTGAATTCAAAAAAGGAAGAAAAAGCTTACAAGATAAAGCCAAGTCAGGTCAGCAGCTATCTATGGGTGTGTTTGGCAGAAAAAAGCGCTAGCAAGCGCTTACAAGCGCTAAAATAGTTTTCGGCCAGGACACGATTGCTACTTCAGTAGCGCTGACACAATCCGCCATTTTGCTTATTTAATTTGTTTGTTTTGAAGTAGAGTTTATAAGTTGTTTTGTGCAATATTAGTTTTAAGTAATATAATGACATGAATAAACATATATATGCTATTAAAAACTCATGATTGGTAAGTTTTTAATATGAATACTTTACAAACATATATTAAAATTAGGTTAGATTCCCCCGGTTAAAACTAACATCGTGTCCTGGAGGAAAATAGCTATTTACGATTTAACAGCGCTCACCGCTTACGATCGCCATTTTGCTTACAAGCGCTTGCAAGCGCTTTTTTCTGCCAAACGCACCCAATCACTCAACATTAATCTGTGCTAACGAATAAAAACGCGGGACCATATTTGTTCGGAAAATCAGCACCTATATTCTTTTAAGGTACAAAATTTAAGCCAATGTTCTTATAAACCCACTGGGATATTTCCAACTATCGAATACCGATGCCGATTGTTCCATTTCGTTTATCTCTTCTTTATATTACTTCACAATTTCTTTATTTATACTATTGCTTTATATTACTGTCTACTGACTGACTCTATGATCAGGTATATTTTTAGTAGCACTTTTATAAGTTTATATTCATTAGCTTAGATCTAAGTAAGATCTTTACTTAGATCTAAGGTAATCAATGATGATCATTTATTTTGTCTACTTTTCGAATTTTGTAAAAAAAACAAGGTTTTCGTATTAAATAAACCTAGATCACTTCTGGCACTGCTCTGTATCTGTTCTTGAAGTTTCGTTTTTTTATAGGATAAGGTGACAAATGAGCACACAGTCCACCTGATGGTAAGTGGTTGCTGTGGCCCATAGACATATACATCTATCCTCGATTAAGAATCAAAATGCAGATGAGTTGTCACCCGTGAGGACCAAGATGGAATGCCCTGTTTCCAGTGATAAGCGTCGCCGGTTCTCTACAGTCACCAAACAAAACACAGCAGCATTAAGCAGCTATTTTACGCTGGTATTCTGTGAGAGCGTGGTCCTTCCCCGGTCGAGCCGACCCATTCGTGCTACAACTACTACTACTACTGCTACTACTACGTTACTAATATAACTGAAGCATGGATCTACCACGTATAAAATTTCACGTTACAATCGGTTAAGCTGTTTCGAAGATTATGACGAATAGACAGACAAAAATAATAAAAATGCTTATTCATGCCTTAATTGCACAAACTGCTGAGAACAACATAAAGCAGTTATTTAGATATTTTTTACAGACAATTCAACTTTATTTATATGTATACAGAATGATTTTTTTACCGTCAGGAAAAAAAACGGGGACAAAGGTAATATTCTGGGTGATTTATTTTACCGCCTAGAAAAAATAACGTGTAATAGTTGAAACGGAATAGAAGCCTATAGCACTGATATTTTACAATTGTTTTGGATAATTTTACTACCACTAATTTTAAATAAACTTTTGGCAATAAAACATTTAACTAAATAAATAAATCAATTAAAAATTATATAATAATTAAAATTTAGAAATATTTATCGATAGATCAATTTCATAATATGTTAATGTAAAAAGAAAATTGTAAAATATCAGTGAAAAACCCATTTTATTATTAATATATTATTAAAGGGCGGGTGATAGTCTACTCCTAACATTTTGATATTATAAATAGGATTAGATTAACACCTATTCTGCTCTCCTGTCCGGCGAACAGTTTGGCGTATGGCTCTGGGGGAGAGCGCAGGTTCTCCTTCACGTGGTTGCCGCCTGTTATTTGGTCTGGTTCAATAGGAAACAGACAGAACGGAAACACTCGGACGATCCTCTTTTTCTTTTCTTTTATCCCTCCCCCTTTTCCTATCCTAACCCAATCCAAGGTGTCAAGCGTACCGTGCCGATGGATGCGTGGCTGGAGGGAGTCCAGTCGCAAACGGTGCCTACCCGAGACCAGGGCGATTCGAGTAATATTTTAGCAATTCCCTCGGCATGCGGGTCTCTGCCGGGGGTGACCAAGTGTTTCCCTAGCTAATCGTGGGAACAAAACGGATGAAAACCGACATTTTGTAAAAGACAATGAGAAGTCTCCTTTAATGGGATTAGCTGTAGGTTTAGAAGAGGCTCTTTTAGCCTCACCAATACCCTGCAACAGTGCATCCCAACCTGGGACGAGTCGTGAAGTGGAGGGCAAGTTTGCAGCCGAACTACAATCGGAAACGAACCAGGGAGGGGAAAAGAAAAAGTTCGCTAGGCCTTATAAGCTTAGTGGGGCAGCGAGGAAAAGGTACCGAAGGCTGATAGCAGCTGAGATTGGAGCCGAAGAGGCCCTCTCTCTCTGCCAGAAGCCTTGGGACGAAATTCCTCTGCCCAAGACTCCCCCAGTTCCGAAGGCGAAAAAACGCAGTCGGTCTGAGGAAGAGTCCCCCAAAGACCAGCCCAGGAAGACTGTGAAGCTGGCAACGGAGGAGAAGCAGCTCAGCTTCAGTGCCGACTCCAGTGCTGACTCCACGCGTATAGGAATTCGCAATTCGAATCCTATGAGTGTGGAGCAGATGCGGCTAGTCCACCGGGCACTAACATAGGCCATCGCTAAGACGGTCTGTGGGGCGCAACCGGGAATGGGTCCAAAATCTTCCGGTTTCACATACAAGCCAGGTTGGATTCTGGTAACGTGCCTGAATAAGACAAACCAGGACTGGATTGTGAGTGAAATCGGAAAACTAAAGCCCTGGCCGGAGGCAGAGCTCTCGGTAATACCCGAGGGCGATCTGCCTAAGCTTCAGCTGGGCATTACCTACTTGCCCCACAGCGAAGCCGACTCTCCAGAGGAGGCGGCTGTGCTGTTGAGGGCACAAAATGAAGAGCTCCATACTGAGCTCTGGAGAATCCTCCACCGTAGGGACGAGGAGAATGGGTTCTTAGTAACCTTTTCTCTGGACGACCCATCGGCGGAGACTCTTCGGAAGGCAGGCGGCAGAGTCATCCTTGGCTTTAAGATGATAACTTTTCAAAAATGAAAAAAAGTCAGGGGAGGCTCTGTCGCGACAATGGAGCCCGAACCGCCCCAACCCCAATCCCCCCAGCCCTCCACCTCTCGGGGTGACGCTGAGGTGAAGACCCAAGGCGCAGATTTTGCCTCGGTCCGACGGCCTCCGCTGGTGTCGTCCAGGCCGGGGGGGAAGGGAGGTGGGAGCGGTTCGACGAAAGGTAAGGCGGGGATCAAGTTCGCAGGCAAAGGACGTCCTTGAGCTCAACAGGCGGAAAAGACCCCTGCCCCACCCCCTTCGCCCATAAATGGCTAAACCCAAGGGTAAGACGAGGGTCCTCCAAGCAAATCTTCACCATGCAGCAGCTGCTTCTGCCGTGGTGGGGGTTTGTTTTGCAGAGGACAACATTGACCTCGCCCAGAGCCTTGGGTGGCCAACGGTCAAGTTCTGGGATTGACCGCTGCCGGTAAGATTCTTGTCAATACCAAAGGCAGTAGACCCAGAGCTTGTATAATTTATAATAAGAATATTGAACTTTTAGCTGTTCCAGAGTACTGCAATGATGATCTGGTTACAGCGTTCATAAATCTCAAGGGATGCACAGAGGCAGAGTAATCATTTGCTCAGCCTATCTTCCCGGCGAAAACGCAGATCCTACTCATCGAGTTAGAGCGAGTGGCGGAGTTCGCCCGAAAACACAACGCTGAATTTGTGGTGGGTTGTGATGCTAATGCTCACCACACAGCCTGGGGAAGCATCAACGTCAACGAAAGAGGTGAGTTACTTTATGATTTTCTCATCTCCAACCGCCTGGTAAGCCTAAACTTAGGTTGTACACCAATCTTTGTAACGCGTGCTAGGCAAGAAGTGATAGACATAACCTTTGCTACCAATAACATGTCCAGGCGGATAAATGACTGACATGTTAGTAGCGAAAACTCGATGTCTGATCACAAGCACATTAAGTTTGTGATTGGGGCATCACCGACCTTTGAAACCGTTACTTTTAGGGATCCGAAAGCGACCGCCTGGAATATCTACAGAGATAAGGAGGAATTTGGAAACGTCTCCTAAAAGCATCAAAACAATTGAAGGTCTGAAGTTAGCGACGGAGACAGTAACCGTAGGTATCCGTGAAGCCTTCGAGGACAGTTGTCCCGTCAAAACCAAGACCTTAACACGAAAAGTTTCTTGGTGGAATTCTAAGCTGAAAGAACTTAGGGAAAAGACCAGGAAACTATTTAATAGGGCTAAGAAAACCAAAGAGTGGGATATTTATAGTGCAGCCCTAACTGAATATAATAAAGAAATCAGGATAGCCAAGAGAGCATCGTGGAGGAAGCTATGCGGGAAAGTTGAGCCTTTGCCTCGCAGTGCAAGACTACACAAGATGCTATCGAAAGCTAAACCTAATCAGATCGGGCTTCTTAAAAAGCCGGATGGTAACTAATAGTGAAATAGAAACATTGGAGTTACTAGCGTCAACCCATTTCCCAGGGTCACACAAGACTTCAGCCTTGAACTCTTTCAGAGCCCTACGAAGGCGACTGAGGACTGGTGTAGGGCTGCAAAGATAATAAGGCCAAACCTGGTGCAGTGGGCTGTTGACTCCTTTGAACCATTTAAATCAAGCGGGGAGGATGGAATAATTCCCATCCAACTACAGAAGGGTATCGACATCCTTCTTCCTTATCTGGTGAAAATCTTCAGAGCAAGAATTTTGCATGGGGATATATTCCAGAACGATGGACAATTGTCAAGGTTCTATTTATAACTAAGGCTGGTAGAAAGGACTACGCTTTACCAAAGTCCTTTAGACCTATAAGCCTATCTTCCTTTCTTCTTAAGACATTGGAAAAGGTTATAGATAGATATATAAGGGATGTAGCTCTAGCTACGAGGCCCATACATTACAACCAGCATGCTTACCGCAGAGGCAAATCTACGGAAACAGCCCTGATCAGTGTCATTGACAGGGTCGAAAAAGCACTGGAAGATAAAGAAATAGCTCTTTGTGCCTTTCTAGATATTGAGGGCGCCTTCGAAAGTAGCCCCATATCACTGCTGATTGGGGGCCTAACATCTAAAAATGTTGACCCCACAACCATCAGATGGGTGAAGTTGATGCTCTCAAACAGAAAGGCAAAAATAGCGCTGTTTAAAACTTCGATTGAGGTTGCAACCACAAGAGGCTGCCCACAAGGAGGTGTTTTGTCACACCTTCTTTGGACTCTTGCGGTTGTCCAACTATTGTACAAAATGGCAGACCTACGCATTAACACATTGGGTTATGCTGATGACCTTGTGATCATTGCGAGGGGCTTTTGCCAAAGTACTTTATCGTCAATAATACAAAGAGCCCTAAACACCATAAATAACTGGTGTAGAGATAACAGTTTATCAGTTAATACTGATAAAACTGTTATAATACCCTTTACCAAAAAGAGACGGTTGGACAAATTAGTCCAACCAAAACTTAATGGCAAAGAAGTACCATTTTCCACGGAAGTTAAGTACTTAGGCGTAACAATCGACCAAAAACTAACGTGGAACTCTCACCTTAGCAACGTATGCCATAAGGTAAAATTGCTTTAGGTACGTGCAGTCGTTTGGTCGGGAAGAACTGAGGCTAGCGTCCCAGTATGTTCCTATGGCTTTACAGCAGCATAGTGAGGCCGATTCTCACCTACACCTCTATTGTCTGGTGTAACAAGGTCAACCAAAAGACGACTGCGGACAGACTAAATAGTCTACAAAGGACTGCCTGCTTAATGGCAACTGGAGCTATGCGATAATCGCCTGGAGCGGCTCTTAATGCACTTCTATGCCTAACGCCCCTTGATCTCTATCTAGACAAGGAGGCGAGGGCTAGTTTGTATAGGATTAACGCCCAGGGCGGTCTGAGCTTGCTCTCCTATAGATTGAGATCGATGCTCGACTCAATTAAGGAATCACCGGTCTTATGCATGATCTCAGATATCATGCGTTCACTACACACTTTTGATAAAAAGTATATAGTGGAATTACCCTCCAGAGAAGACTGCATGAATGGCCAGGTTATCTATGAGGTCGGTAGCCTCATATAGTATACCGATGGGTCTAAAATGGGCGTCGACGTAGGCTTTGGAATTTACGGGGAACGCCCCAAATTCAAACTTAGTATGAGTTTGGATAGATACACCTCTATCTTCCAGGCAGAAATTTTCGCCATACTTCGGTGTGCGGAAATCAATCTGCAAAAACACTACGTCAACCAAAAAATTTACATAGACTCTGATAGTCAAGCAGCACTGCTAGCGCTGAAATATTGTGTCTGCGTGAACCGTTTAAACGCCCTGGGATGTAACAACAGGGTCGTTTTAAGATGGGTTCCGGGTCACGAGGGTATTGTAGGCAACGAATTTGCCGACAAACTTGCACGGGAGGGCTCAAAGTGCACACAATTTGGACCTGAGCCATTTTGTGGAATCTCAAGAAGCCTAGTCCGATTGACCCTTGAAACTCTTTATCACAATAAATCACTTAAGATCTGGTCTGACACACTAGGCTTAAAACATTCTAAAACCTTAATCCGGGCTTTTGATCGTAAATTCGCTTCAGAAGCCCTGGGATTAAGAAAAATAAATTGCGCATTCTGGCAAGAGCCCTAACTGGCCACTGTGTGTCTTAAAAAGCACATGTCCATCCTGGGACTAAGCAACTCAAGGATGTGTCGGTTTTGTTCCATAACGGAAGAAACGCCTCTACACATTACACATTGCGGACCCTTAATGCGCAAACGTAACACTCATCTGGGACACTATCTACTCCGCCCAGAAGAAGTGAAATTGCTCACGGCTAAGCAACTCCTTCGATTCATTGAAGACATAGGGCTTAGCCGTGAACTATAGCCATAGCAGCGATCACAATAAATCTTTTAGGTCGCTGTGATACTGGTCTCTTTACCTAGAGCTGCATAGCTGCTCGCATATAATTAAAAAAATATACCCTATTTTTTTTCCAGACGGTAAAAAAATCAACCAGTATATTCGTTTGTCGGTTTATTTTTTTAGTAATTGTGTCATTAAGCTTATTTCGACAACACCTTATCAATTCGATCGGCATGAAGATGTCGGAACGTTGCAATTATGTCAGTAACTTATTCTTATAGCCTATCAAGAGTCCACTGATAAACATAGGCCTAACCATAGATTACCACATAAAGATGTTTGCCATACTTGCCACGCTCAGCAAGCGGATTGGCAACCGGATTATTATATTACTTTCAGTTATTACCAAGATGCTGCTCATTATCTCTTGTTTCCCTCTGTCGCCTCTCAAGACTCCCACGGGATAATACAGGTCAGTATATTCGCTTACGCCACGACTACACGCCATCCAGTAATTATCAATGAAAATTAAATAGACTTTCATATCTTAACAGATACTGACTGGTTCTTGTATATGTATGTCCGCTATAGCACGAATAGATAGATTTAATAACTGAAATTAAAAAATTTAAAATACCCAAAACGAAAAGAGCTGATGATATTAAAACGGCTAAACAAATTTTCTTGAAACATAGCTAAAAACATTCTCGATTAAGACACCTTTCAAGCGAAATAAACTTAAATAAAATCGGTTCATTTGTTCAGGAGCTATGATGCCACAGACAGGCACACATATAGACAGATACACACTGCAAACTTGTAACATCCCTATGTTTTCTTCGGGGTTAAAAAGAAGAAGTACGATTGCACAGAAGTCCAGCGTATAAAGCAATATAACTCTGCTTTGTTAAAATTAATAATTTTCAAGTGTGTGTGTGTGCGTGCGTGTGCGCGTGCGTGTGCGCGTGCATGTGTGTGTGTGTGTGTGTGTGTGTGTGTGTGTGTGTGTGTGTGTGTGTGTGTGTATGTGTGTGTTAATAAAATTTTGTCGTACGATATCTTTAGAATGAAACAACCGATCAAGATGAGCGACACGGCGGTCGAAAGTGTTCATTGATGCTACGAGCTGATTAGATTTTTAAGTCAACCGTTCGAGTAGTTTCGAAGGTTTAAAAATAAAATAAAAAATTAAAAAAAATGAAAAACAAAAATAAAACAGATTTACGAGCCCAACGCGGAAAATAAGCGGGAAGTTCCAGGGATGGCCTGCAGAGTCAACCGTATTTTTATTTATTAGGAGGTTATATTTCTAGAGGTGGCAAAAAGGTGGATAAATTTTTTAATGTAACTATTTAAACGACAATGTGATGATATATTGCGATATTTCTCGACGACATTGAGATTGTGATATTCCTAGGTGCACTCAAAAGGGTGAAAAATTTACGTTTAATATAAATCAAAAGCCGACCTCAAAAAATTGGAAACAATATACAAAACAAGTGGTAAAATTAAAAATTTTGTATACCCGGCTTCAATATGACCGAATCAATGTATTCGCAGTCAATTAAAAATGATCTAACCAATAGTATTTGAGTTATCGTTAAATATGAGCATTTGATTGACTACGAATACATTGATAGTGTTCTCATTTTAATAACAGACATCAAAAAAGAGGAGGTATTTAATTCGACTATGTTTTTTTATGTATGGACTTTAGATGGTTAAATTCCTTGAATTCAGCTTTTATTTTTTATTAAAAGTTAATGTTTTGCTGGTAGCGATTCATACCAGTCGATCCTTCAAGGATGACAACGCATCTGCAATTTCATCACTAATCATCAGGTGCACTACGTGCTTATATAACGCTTTTACTTCTATAAAAGTACAAGAGCGCTTTAATAACTCAAGGCGTTGACTACGAATTTCAAAATGCGCAAGCAACTCTCATTCGAAGCTCGCCAGCACCGCTTAAATTTGAAACGCAATTTCAAATGCTAATTTACAACGTGCTCGAAGATGAATAACACCATGAAAAATTTTAAAGTATACCGAATATCAAAACGTTTAATTGGAACATCCCCGACGTTTCTCTGCTTCAAAATTCTTTTCAAAAAAAGGGGAAAGTATCTATTAATGTCCATTTTTTGGATAAAATAGAGCCTAGATGGTCCGTGGTATATACCATAGATACTGCTACCGTATTTCAAGGCTCAACATGGAACGATGTTTTGTACAGTGCTGAAAAGTCTAACACAGGTCTTTAGTTTGCTACAAAATAATCTCTAAACCCTGAATACCAAGAAGACTGTGTGACCATGCTTTCATAGGACAGCAGCCACTGCGCCGGTACGACGTACAGTGGTTAAGATTCATGAGCCTTTCTGCACAAGCAAATCGTGTGTCTGTGAGACCTTGAGTAGATTCGATGTCATCAGATATCTCGGTGTCCTCGTTGATGATAAACTGACAATTGAAAAACACATAATAACTCTTTCGACTCGACTCAGGAAGGTTATTGGTAAAGTAAAGTAAAGTTACAGCCTATATACGTCCCACTGCTGGGCACAGGCCTCCCCTCATTTCTGAGAGGGTTTTAGGGTGCGTGCGTGCGTGCGTGTTGGCAAACTTCACATGTCTTCGAAATATTTTTTTTCTTATTCTTCAGTCATGCAGGTTTCCTCACGATGTTTTCCTTCACCGCCGAGCACGTGGTAAATAAGCACATAAAATTGCAATTAACAATTTCATTGGTGCCGGCGGTAATCGAACCCGGGTTACTCTCGTTATATTTACAGCGAGCGTTAACCATCTGAGCTACCACGGCTCAGGTTATTGGTGTTATAAAGCATGTGCGTGACATAACAGGCTTAAATATTCCGAGATCCGTGTATTATGTGCTATCCAGCCGCTTATAACTTACTGTATTACTTGCTGGGGAAATGCAGCAAAAACTTTCCTGATCAGAGTAGAGAGAGCTCAACGTTCGGTTATAAAAGTAATGTTATGAAAGCCGTATAGATAGCCAAAATTTGATTTATATAGGGACAGCGGATGATTAAATGTAAGACAACTTTTCATATTGAACACCTCCCTTATATATAATTCGTTATAAGTTCATAAGTCTACTCTGGCATCTTCAAAGTATAAGAGATTGTTGAAACGAAGAGTATTCCTCTTGCAAACTCCCGCTATCAACTCTGCTTTTTCTAAACGTTTTTGGGCAATTCGTGAGAACTCAAGTGTATAACTCCGTCCTTATGTCCGTATGTGGTGTAAGCTAAACGAGCCTTAACGAAATGGTTACTTATTCTGAGCTACAAGCTCAAGTACAGAAAACCTAATTAAACCGAAATCTTTATCTTAAATTTACTTACATAAAATATATGAATACAGTATGTAATATATACAAATGAATCCATAGGAGCTTCTAATTTATATGTCTTTTATTATATTTTAGTATTTATGAATAACAACTTTTTTTACCTGTAATTACATGTTTTTATAAATATTAACTTTATATAAATATTTTTTCTTATATAATTTATATATATATAAATTTATATAAACTTGTTTTATTTTATTTTATCAGGTCCTCATGACACAGACATGCCTATTATGAGGACCACAGAACTATACACAATTGTTTATACACTCCAGCTCAGTTGGTGTGATAAGTCCATAGTTTATAATGTGCATGTACAAAAAAATTAAGACTACTATAAGGACTTCCATTTCATTATCTTATATTGTATATTATCCTCTCAAACACCAAGCGGCCGAATTTGACCGCTTCGATATTCCGTCAAAATTACCCCACCACCACCCACCCACAGCACTTTAACCCATAAAAACGTATGTATATAGAGACTACTTTTCTATGAAGAAGTTTAGCATTATAGAATCAATATGAAATTTTCTATCTACGTTCATTTCGAACGCCATTTTCGCGTGAATGTTATTGTGTTGATTTTTGGATTTTTCTAGTGTTTTAGTATAGTGTTTTATCATAAAATTGTAATTAAAGTTTATGTGTGCATATAATTTATCTTTTTACGTAAATAATAGAAATAATTGTGGTTTTCACGCTGCCGACATTCGCTTGATATGTTTTTTTTTTTTGTTATCAAAATACAATAAAATCATTTTGTAATGAAGTAAAACCTGACTTTCGTTTAGACTGCAGGACAGAGAATTTTGTATAAATTTTATAATGCCAAACTTCTTCATAGAAAAGTA
This sequence comes from Parnassius apollo, assembly GCA_907164705.1. NCBI lineage: Eukaryota > Metazoa > Arthropoda > Insecta > Lepidoptera > Papilionidae > Parnassius > Parnassius apollo. The sequence goes on along the minus strand of CAJQZP010000898.1, from coordinate 899,920 downwards.
GTCTCTAAATACGTTTTAATTGTTTTAAGTGATGTGGGTGGGTGCGGTCGCATGTGACCACTCAGGATTTGCCGGGCGCTTGCGACTGCATAGGATTTTTATGGTGATTGAAGGGCTATAATCTGTACCCCTTAGCTGTAAAAAAACATTTTTTTCATTTTTTTTGCTCTCTATCTGTTCGTAAAGTTTCATTACGATACGTTCAGTAATTCTGAAAATTTGCCCGGATGGAAAGAGAGAGACAAAAACTTGAAAAATTACTATTTATATCTTAATAGTATGCAAATAATACCCCTGAGCGTAATAAAAACGAATTATTTCAATATTTTAGACAGACACTTCGATTCTATTTATATATATAGATATATATATATACATAGATGACGCTAATAGGCAATGCATATATACCAGTATTAAATACATTCCTCTCGGCAACTTTTTAATCCTTCTTATTTAGTGTACCATATTGCTAAAACACAACGGGGCGATTAATATGCAAAGAACACGTTGTATATGCTATATTTGTGGACATATTTATAAAAAAAAGTTTTAATTAAATTTTCTATAATCCACACGACACACCCTATGGAACGCGTCGTTGTTTTCACTAAGCTCCGGAAGTTTTTATTAAAATCGATATAACTAGATTGCACCATTCTTAACGAAACCAACCGAGTGGGTTACTATCGGAAATTTTATTAACAAGTTTCGAGCATAAAGTTCGTGATAAAGGTCTGAGATAAAGAATAAAAAAGAATATTTATTACAAAAAAATTGAGTGCAAATTAAAAACAGGTTGACCCAAAACTCTTTAATAACTTTGGACATAAATAATCATGATCACAGCCCTTTACAAGTCTACTCATGAACATATGTAGAAAGTAGAAGCAAAGAACGTGGGCGTTACTCAAAAATATTGATGTATAATAAATTACCAAAAAGTTTAACCAGCCTACATTATAGCAAATTTAAAAGGACACTTAAGTATTTTTTTGAGAACAACTCATTTTACAAATTAAACTAATACATGTCAATGCAACTCATGGAATCGTCATTTTTGTGTAACGTATAAACAAAATAAATTACCTAATTCTATGATGTAAAGCGTTAATGTAACTAAATTAAGCAAATAATACAATAATATAATTTTACCTTACAAATTTATTAAAACTTTTGTAACCAGTGACTTGCCTGTAACGATTGTTATATTAAGGTCAATAAATATTTCTGATTTCTGATTTCTGATATGCCTCCCCCAGGCCAACTTAGCTTACTAATTCGTTTGGCTATGTCGGTTACTATGGTTCTACTGTAGCCCTCTCCATAGGTCGCTGATGGCACTTGAGCTTCCTCACACGGCCAGCAGTGTAGGACCACGTCTCAGATCCATAAGTGATCACTGGCAGCACGCACTGGTCGTACAGTTTTGTTATTAAGTTTTGAGGTATACCCGATAAGAAGACGTATCGAAATCTCCCGAATGCATCCCAGCTGAGCTGAATCCGTTGATTTGTGAGGAAACCTGCATGTCTGAGGAATAAGAAAAAAAATATTTCGAAGACATGTGAAGTTCGCCAACACGCATTGGGGCAGCGTGGCGGACATTTCCATGCCCTAAAACCCTCTCAGAAATGAGGGGAGGCCTGTGCCCAGCAGTGGGACGTATATTGGCTGTAACTTTACTTTATTTTACAATATCTTTACAGGTAAGATAAGGTACAAACCTCAAATATGATATATTTGTAGTAAAAAAAAATATATTTGTTATAAAAAGATAAAAAAAGAGTATTAGTTATTGACAACCCTACTCTCACCGGCAAAATTCGAACTCATGTTTGACAGCGGGGCAAAATGAAATTACTAAACTTTAGTCTCATATCTTTGGTAGCTTTTCGTAATATAACGGTTGAATGCGACAGCGATATATTATCCTGATCCTGAGACACTGAGGGAGAATGATCCAATATTATTATAAATGTTCCGGAACAAATAGCATCGGTAGGCCGGAAAAATAAACAGATTTCTCTATCGTATGAATGAACCTGATTATTGATAAAATACTAGCTGGTAACCGCTCGCTTCGCTGGGCGCACGATGATATTTTATTGCAGCACCTGGATGTAAAATATCAAGATATTTTTTTTATTGGCCTCGCCAATAACTTCTAGAGAAGTGTTTTCTTTTATGGAATAAGGATGACAAATTAGCACACAGTCTACCTGATGATAATAGTATGCTTATCTATCCTCGATTAAGAATCAAAATGCAGATACGTTGCCACCCTGCGGACGAAGATGGAATGCCTCGTTTCCAGTAAAAACGGTCTCCGGTTCTCTACACTCACCATACGAAACACAGCAGCATTGAGCTGTATTTTACGCTGGAATTTTGCGAGAGCTTGGTCTTCCCCGGTTGAGCCGACACATGCGTGTTACAACCATACTACAACTGCAGCATGGCTCTATCACCTATAACAACTGCGTTCCAAACAACTACCGGCGTAGATGTATCTTAGACACACTATCTTTAACCAATATGCAGTTGGATAAGTTTCTTACTCTGGTTCTGTTCTCGGATAGCCATCGTTGAACTACTATATAAACACACAAATGTAGCACCACCCAAATTTCGACGGAAACAAAGTATTTCTCATAGTCCACATACACAAATTAAAATGGCAGATTGTACTTTCCTGTCTAACGTATTCAGTTACACAGGAAACACAATGATTACTCCCTTTTTTACCAAAGCTATTATATAACAAGCTAATCTCCACAGAGGCTGGATAACTAAACAGTAAAGTAAAGTAAAGTAAAGATACAGCCTATATACGTCCCATTGCTGGGCTCAGGCCTCCCCTCATTTCTGAGAGGGTTTTAGGGCAAGGAAGTGTCCGCCGTGCTGCCCCATTGCGTGTTGACGAACTTCACATGTCTTCGAAATATTTTTTTTTCTTATTCCTCAGACATGCAGGTTTCCTCACGATGTTTTCCTTCACCGCCGAGCACATGGTAAATCAGCACTTAAAATTGCAATTAACAATTTCATTGGTGCCGGCTGGGATCGAACCCGGGTTACTCGCGTTCTGTTATATTTACAGCGAGCGTTAACCATCTGAGCTGCCACGGCTCTTAACTAAACAATGAATATACATTATTACAATTATATGCAATCTGTAGAATACGTTCATGTTTGATAAATTAAGTTTATACGCGCGATTCTCCCTAAGGATATTATAACAGCAATTTCGAGTAAATAAGCCGGCTTACAACGAACATGTACTAATTCAAACAGCTTATTGTGTACTCCTAATAACAAACGATATATTTGAATTTCAAAATCGTCCTAAATACATTTGTAATACCGGCGTTTTTAAGGAAATAAATTAAAAATATCTTTACAGATTTCTCAATACAATATTAAGATATGCCTTTCTGTCGAATCATTATCTTTGAAATGAAATAATCTTTTGGACCGTAGTAAATCCACAATGCATTGTATTATGGATGAAGCACAAGTAGGTCGGCTCGAACGAGGAAGGACCATCCTCGCATAGATCACCATCGTAAAAGCCATCTAATTGACTTAAAAAAAACTGGGGAGGATATTTTTACCGGTAAACACGGAATATCTTCTGGGAATAACACATTTGCGTTTTTATTTTTAATCAAGGATAAATTGAAATATCTAAGAAGCCTCAACCACAGCATTTGCTTTATTTAAATGCGATGGCAAATAAGCTTGCGGTTCAACTGATAGTAATTGACCACTGCCCCCTAAAAATATCTACAATACTAGAGGAATTGAGAATGCTTTGCCAGTCTTTTTTATAGAAAGGAATAGACACTTTTTTTGAAAGCCTAAGTCATAACGGACGATAGTAAATTCCACAATGCATTCGTGAGTGGCACAAATTTTCACAATGAAAGATTACTAACAATCGATATAATGTGGGTGGAAATTAGTAAATTGTCACAGTATGTAGTGAAATTCATCCGAAAAACTCTTCGAAGCACTCTCATTGGTAAACTTCAGTTAATCAACGTGATACACCGTCTCTCCGCAAGGCCAATGAACCAAGCCGATCAGAGATTCTTGCTCTCTATCTCACTCATCAGGGGTAACAACGATTTTTTTTATTTGTAGCCGTTTTGGATAAATTCGGCTGCAGGTTTCCATGGACTGCAATAGCCACTGGTTCAGATGGATGTCAGGTATCAGATGGAATGATGTCAAGTAGGTACTGTGGGCCATAGACATGTACATTGATCTTCGATTAAGAAACAATATGGAGATGCGTTGTCACCCCTGAGAACTAAGGATAAATGCTTCGTTTCTAGTAAAAAATATCTCTGTTCTGTATAGTCACCATATTCAAGATGGTATTCTATGAGAAAGAGCGAAAGAGGTATGTAAGGATCGTGACACTTGGCGATCTGTTCTCTCTGGCTACCCCGTTAGGGATTGTGCGTGAAGATAAGTAAGTAAGTAAGTAAGTATTCTATGAGAGCTTGGTCCTACCCCGATAGAGCCAATAAATTTGTACCGCAACTAGGTACATTATGGTGTCAAAATATTGCACTTAGACTTATTATTTCATATTTAAATAACAGAACTCAAAAAGTTGTTATCAATGGTCAAGACTCGATTCTTGGCCCATTCCTGTTCTTAGTCTATATTAATGACTTACCTTATCTTGTAGGGGCAATCACGATATAGTATTATTTTCTGATGATACCTCTTAAATTTTCAAGCTCAATCGACAGTCAATTAATTTTGACATGTAAACAATGCTCTATCGAAACCAGTACATATATTGGTTTCACGCTAATAATTTGCTCTTAAATGGCAACAAGACAAAATGTATTAAATTTACAATACCTAATGTTAAACATTCAAATGCCAATGTGCTTTTAAATGGGGAAGAGTTGAGTCTTGTGGATACCACTGTTTTTCTTGGTATTACTCTTTACGCGAAGCTTCAATGGGGCCCCCACATATCTAAATTAGCAGGAAAACTTAGATCTGTAGCATATGCTGTAAGAAAGATTGGAAGTCTAACCAATTGAAATAATACTAGTTTTTACGGAATTTATCGCGTATATTTAACTTTTTAAATACCCGACGTTTCGGGAGCTTTACAGCACCCATGGTCACGGGAAGGACCGAGATGTTCAACGTCCAGCTGTCATAGTTAACCGCGGTTACCATAGATTAAAATTTAACTTTTGTTCCGATCTACACAGTATGAACTTATGGTATCATGGAGTCGTGCTGTGTCGTCGTTGTATGCTTGGGTTGGGATTTAATTTTATTTATTATAAGATCCCAAGCAGATGGTAGCACCCAGCTATCTTCTCTATTGAAATTAGGATGTTTTTTGATTTCAATAGCCTCGCGAATCATCCTTGGAAGGAATCGGTGTTCTTTAGCGAGGATTTGTGGTCTATCAAATCTGATGTAGTGACGGGGGCGATCCTGTACATGTTCACAGACTGCATACATACATATACGCGATAAATTCCGTAAAAACTAGTATTATTTCAATGTGTAGTGTTCGCGTAAATATAAGAAATCATTAAGTCTAACCAATGTTGAGACAGCTAGATTAGTTTATTTTAGTTACTTTCTTATATACTATATTAATAGCGTAATGTCTTATAGAATCTTACTATGGGGTAATGCGACAGACATTGAAGTCATATTTGTTTTGCAAAAGAGAGCCGTACGGGAGATTTACAACTGAAATTGTAAAGAGTCCCTTAGAGAAAAAATTTAAGAAATAAACATATTAACTTTGGCATCCCAATATGTTTATGATAATGTATGTACATAACACATAAATAGCTTTCATAATAATAAAGATGTTCCTTTTTTTACTTTAAACACTAGGAACAATCATAAGCTTGTAATACCAGTTACTAGACTCCACAAAATTACAACAAAATCCCCGAAAACGTACAAAATTTGTCGTTAAACAAGTTTAAAAGTTTTTATTAAAGATAAATTTAAATTGTACAAAAAGGGTAATTAAAAACTCTAAATGAATATTTTAGTGTTTTATCATTTAATTGATTATTAGCTATAATATAACTTCTACTTTTAACGATGTATTTGATTTTGAATAAAATTTTATTGTTTAGTAATCATAATTCATAATCATTTATTTTATAACGATAATACCTACATAATATATGTTGTTAGGTAGGCTTAGGCCTAGGATCTCTAATGATGTGTCCCTCACTCATGAGTTACCTCTTTTGAGGTCGCCTCACGTCACATAAATTACAATACGAAACTTATCGCGAGTGAGTGAGCGAACGACTCAACTAAATAATTATTGGTTGAAGTATTAATTTATTATTAAGTATATAGGATATCCGCAGTAAAACCAGAGTGACCGACATAGCCCAACGGATTAGTAAGCTGAAGTGGCAATGGGCCGGCCATATAGCTCGAAGAACCGATAACCGATGGGGAAGAAAGGTTCTCGAGTGGCAGCCTCGTACCGGTAGGCGTAGTGTAGGGCGACCCCCCACTAGATGGAGTGACGACCTGGTAAGACATGCAGGAAGTCGATGGATGCAGGTGGCTCAGGACCGTGCTTTGTGGCATTACTTGGGGGAGGCCTATGTTCAGCAGTGGACTTGTGAAGGGCTGTAATGATGATGATGATGATGATGATGATATAGTATATTTTGGAGAATTTAAATGAGCGAATTGTCGATTATGTAAAAAAGGGTTAATAAAATACAAAAAAAAAATAGATAACGAAATAAGAAACAATATAATCACATAATTTTTTATCGGCTAATTTTGATTTCACTGGGCACAAACAGTGGTTGAGAATTATAAGTATTTTTGTTCACTAATGGTATCTAATTTATTGAGCAGCAACATGTCTTGCTTTAAAATACTTTCGGAAAGAATGAGGCGACTCCCTTATGAGGTAAATACGGCGACGAGAGAATCCTCACCTCAAATGAGGGGCACCTCGTGAGTACCTCGCGAGGTAAAATGAGGTACTCGACTCATCCTCAAATTAAATAAACGAGTTAACACTAGATCTCTTTATCACGGTCACAATGAATTGATTCACATGAACCGTGTTTTAAAAATTGATGGAATTTCTCATAGCCTGAACGAGTTACTACGATCGTTCATACATACTATCCTTCAAGTCGCCTTCTAATATCGAGATGTAGTTTCAAGCAGCGACATCTGTAGACGCAATTTGTAACTAAGACGCATATTGAGTAAAATATTTAGGTAACACGTTTTTATTTAATGTAATGAAATGTGATAAAGAATTATACTTTTAACTTTAAGTGAAAAAAGTTGTAGCTATAATATTTGTTTTCATTTAATTGTATATAAAGAAGGTTTAATTTTTCAATTCAATAGTCACCACATGGTAATTTTATTCATTTATTTATCCTTTATTGTACCCTAAATAAAATAAAGGGCGGACTTAATGCGTTTTGGCGTCCTCTCCCAGTCAACCCCGGGTGCAGTGAGATATAAAGGGATGGGGTAACGCGACTGACAGTGAAGTCATATTTGTTTTGCAAGAGAGAGCCGTATGGGCGATTTACAACTTAAATTGTAAACAGTCCCCTAGAGAAAAATTTAAGAAAATACATATATTAAATTTGGCATCGCAATATAATAATAATAATAATAATTTATTAAAAACTTTAACTTGTAGTACATATAAAAAAAGGAAATCTTACATGAGACACATTACAAACATACATACATTACAAATATATTTATGAAAATGTAATGTATGTACATAAAAACATAAATAGCTTACATAAGAATAGAGATGCTCATAGTTTAAACACTAGGAACAAACATAAGCTTGTAATATCAGTTACTAGAGTCCACAGAATGAGTAATTCATTTATGGGGCAATGTACTGCTTTCACAACAAAATCCCAGAAAATGTACAAAATTTGTCGTTAAACAAGCTTAAAATTTTTATAAATAAAAATTGTACAAAAAGGGTTATTATATGAATTGTACAAAAAGGGTGATTAAATGAATACATAAATGAAAATAACCCCTGGGAACGAGGTGATCGCCACCATCCTGGTTATATAAAAATTCATACAAACATTTTCGCTGGGTTTCTTGCTGGTTCTTCCCAGGGCCGGGGTTTTATTGCGAACCAGTGGTAAATTAAAAAATAACTTTCAATAAGTATTATACAATAATCTATATTGAATAAAAATCGTTTATTTCATTTCAGGTGCGGTGTGGCTGTACCAAGTAAGAAATTATCTATAATATCACTCACGTAAGTAATTGGGTATTGTGCAACTGGCGCATTTATTTACACCGCCATCTATCGATAACCTCGAAACAATAAGATCTTTTTAAAATTTTCCTTTGTCTTCTGGCCACGGAACGAAATGGGGTGATGGGTGCTCTACGTCACTAGCGCACGGTAATACAAGTAACTGAAACTAAAATAAAAGAACAAAATTTTATTCTATTGAATATTTTCCACTCACTGGATCAATATAAACATCAGATATAATTTAATACATTAACGGATTCCCACGGGCTACGACTTGCGAATACGAAATCACATTTAACAGCCAAATGACGTATTCACAACAAAGGAGGGTCGCTCGGTGTATTAGAACTAATGCGAATGTTTTATTTATGTTTTTATATTAAATAAAACAGCACTTTTTTCTTACAACAGAAGATTTCATCACTTTCTTACTTAGACTTTGAAACTCAAAATATTATAAAATATTTACTCAAACAGGTGTGCCTTTAAAGGTTTTACGACTCGACAGCGCTGCGGTTAAAAATAGGGTTCCTTGGAGTTTTTGTTTGGTTATTTCTCGATTCCGTACGTGAATCTTCTTCAACTAAGGGGGTGTGCCAACTACATTAACATATTCTAATGGGTACTTGTGAAGAATCACCACCGCGTTTGCTTTCGGCTGCGAAGAGACACAGGTGCAGGGTCCTCATGGTGAAGTCGGTTCGCGCATTACGTGCACTAATTAATATGTCTGCTCTTTATGACTGTATATTTTAAATTATAAATCTTATTTTCATTTTAAGACAGTTTGTTTAGAAGTTCGCCATTGTCTAACAAATTTGACAGAAATAGGGCTATAAGTTTGAGAAAGCCTCGTTATGACGATATCCGAGTTGCGTTTAGTTTTTACAAATATATCCCCTCTTTACTCTCTGCGTAATAACACTAGATCAAATGTTTTTATGATACAAATTATATAACTTGTTCTAATGTTTAGTTTCATTCTGAAACCATAATACCTATAATCTATCTATATATATATATATATATATATATATATATATATATATATATCTAATAACCTTCTAAAATTAATGAAATTGCACAGTCCCTGGCTACCACTTTAGACCTCCAGCAACTAGTAAACGGACTTTTAAACAATATTTATAAAAGAAAAACATACAAACATAGCGGCAATAATCCTTAATAACATATAAAATACCGGTAATAAATTGTTGATTATATACTATGAAAATTTTACGAAATCATTTTTCCTTTTTTACTCCTAGATAACTGAAACGATTTTGTTTCTATAACAATATAAGTTTGTGGGTTCCCAACCAGCAAAGTCGTCCATTAAGGAATCTATTTTGTCACTAAAAAATGTGTTCTATACAGTGTGTTCTACAATGGCGACTTAGGAAGTATATCTGTATAATCTTCAACAGCCTTTTGGTATCCAATAACAAGCGCTGTAAATGCTGATATCAATACGCATATATATCACGTCATTAACGCAGTACTGTATCTGACTACGTTTCATCCAATATGTAGCCATTTTATACTATTATAGATTTACATAATAAGTGTTTTAAAGCGACTTTGTGGTATTTTAGTTTACTAATACGTTTACATGCTATTTTAATCACTATTATGTATCGAATTTGGAACATAGAACCTTTCAAATAGCTACATAACATGATTAAAACTACTTTTACGGATTTTATTGCGTTTATTTTTACTTTTTATTTACTTTTATTTTTAATTCCCGACGTTTCGGGCGCTTTCGCGTAAATATAAGAAATCATTAGCTACATAACATACTTACAACAACATTTAAACAGTCACTCAGAGGGGTAAGCAGAGACTACGGACTTCCATTTAGCAAGGTCCGGAAACACCCCTCACTTCAAATATCTTCAAATATCTTTTAAATTTGAAATATTAAAATGGTTTTTATCTCTAAGATACATAAAAGTATCATATTATTACTCCAAATCAACTTAAATACTTCATACAAGAAATCTAACATCGCTTTTTCCAACGTTGGTCCAATATTTTATTGGGAAACTGTAGAGTGTGTTGTGTGGTTTTTGTTAAATATTGACAAATGCATTTAAAGCAAATAAGGCAGGATGCGAGTTTAATTTAGCCTACCCTAGAAAATGCTATATTTTAAATGGCTGCAGACATCATTCACATAGCTGTATCTAATTGTTTCACGCTGCAGCTATATTACCTATTGTTGCAGCACGAATGGGTCGACCCGTGATCGCGATCGGGCAAGTACTTTCCCCGATCGCTTTCACAAAGCGCCAGCGTAAAATAGGAGTTCAATGCTATTGTGTTTCACATAGTAAATAAAGAACCGGACACAACTTTTCCTGGAAACGAGGCATTACATCTTAACCCACAACAAAATCTGCATTTTGATTCTTAATCGAGGATAGATGTAGATGTCTAGATAATCAAAAAGTTAAGTCTAGAGGACCTGAAACGTAGCGTATAGATTGACCCATGGATAAATTAGTTATTCTGTGGAGTCGTGAAACTGATAACAATTAGCTTGTGTTTATTTCTGGTGTTTACAGAGTGTATATCACTTTTATGGAAATAATAATGGTTTGTCTTCTCCACGACTACACGGCGACTAAACAACAATAGTCGTGCGAAACAATGGACGCTAAAATTGCCAATCTATCTGCCAAGCGCGCCAGTTATGGCTAATCCTCTTTACTGTGGGAGGGGCCCACATCTAGCAACGGAGTATAAAATGCTCGTGAACAAACGCCCTCCTTCATGCCAAGGAGGGTCGCGTTCGTATACGGGATCTCTCGTCAGATCGGTAATCCAATGCATAAAGGCGGTGTTAGTGGGTAAACGTCTCCACATAACCACGCAGCCGGCTGCGTGGTATGCTATGAGCATTCACCGCTTCCCTCCCCCGCTTTCCGGAGGGTTGCCCATATTTGCTTCAGGCGCAAAAAAAATATTATACACTTAAGTGCGCAGTTCCCCGTTAACAAGAAATATCACTCCCGGCGGAGGCTTAAACAATTTTAAAATGCAGTAAAACAATAAAGGAAGTGACGTGTAGACTATAATGGCGTTAGACGCTACCGACTCGACGCACCATTCCAAGCTCGTAAAAAGCTATTCGTGAGTCGCTTCACTCTTTAATATTACCCATAAACTAATTTCGTTCTGTTTGCAAATATGTCGACTTGCGTTTATTTACGTTTACCGTCACCGTGACAGCCAGTGATAGTTCACAGCTGAACATTTTACGCTGTGGAGCCATACTACAGCTATAGTATGGTTGTATCAAAAATGGTTTAGCTCTACCGGGTTAGGATCATGCTCTCACAGAATACCAGCGTAAAGTAGCAGCTCAATACGTAGTCAGTATCTAAGTATCGTATCTATCTATATCGTATATATCTATATATCGTACTAGTAGTCTAGTATCTAAATACTGAAGTGTTTGTACATTAGAGCTACGATAACTATATGTGAACAGAACCAGAGTAAGAAGCTTATCCAACATGCATATTAGTGCAAGACTGGATGTGCACGTTACATTTATGTAGGTAGTTGTTTGAATATTAGGGTTATAATACGGATGCGTCGGCTTGACCGGGAAAGGACCAAGCGCTCACAGAATATTAGCGTAAAATAGCAGCTTAATGCTGCTGTGTTTCGTCTGGTGAGTGTAGGTAATCGGAAACCCCAAAATTACTGGAAACAAAGCATTCAATCTTAGTCCTCAGGGGCCACAATTCATCTGGATTTTAATTGAATGAAACTATTATTAAGGAGTAAAACACTCAAAACGTCGGAAATAGGAACAGTTTTTTTAATGTGTGTAGTGTTCGCGTAAATATAACAAGTCATTACGGATTTTGATTCCTAAACCAGAATAGATGTAGATGTCTATGGGTAATAGAATCCTGTTAGCATCAGGTGAATAGTGTACTCATTCGTCACCCTTATTCATTAAAATAATATAAATAAATAAAATACATAAATAGTTGATCATATCTTTGGCAATTAAGATGATTCCTCACATTTTTATTAAATTTATAAAGTAATTTTTTTTTGTTTCTCCGGCGATATCCAAAATTAATTAGAAAACAAGTTATTTGGAGTCTAGTCTCGTGTTGATTGTTTGTTAATTTATTTATTTAAAATTTATTGAGATAGACGTAGACCCTGCTCAAAATACTCGAAAAAGACGAAACGGGCCACATTGAAAAACTTCGGCTGTGTTTCGCCACGCCAAATGCCGTGTGCGACCCCATTTCGTCACGTTCGACATCGTCTAATACTTTATTGTTAGATAATGTTCATAATAAAAAAACATTATGTACAATATGGCGTTATGCTCATGTGGCGAAATAACTATTTTCTGATTTTCTTTCTTTCCAAAATTCTAAGATCTATCTAGGCACCCGAAACCTCACGTAAATGCTCGCGTATCATTTATTTTTAACTAGCAATACGTCACGATTCGTAAATACAACCTATTTATGTAATTTTTTTGAATACAATATAACCTAGATCCCTCCTGGTGTTGCTTTCTATCCGTTCATAAAGTTTCATTACGATCACTTCAGCCATTGTGAAAATTTGCCCGGAGAAACAGTCAGAGAGAGAATAAAACTTTAAAAATGGCTATTTATGTCTTAATTATATGCAAATAATACCTCTGAGCGTAATAAAAGCCAACTATTTCAATATTATAGACAGACAATTCAAATTTATTTACATATGTATAGATGACGCCAATAGGCAATAGAAATAGATTAGTATCAGATACATTCTTCTTCAGTAACTTTTTAATCCGTCTTATTTAGTGTACCATATTGCTAAAACGCAACGGGGCGATTGATATGCAAACAACATGCTGTATATGCTATAGTTGTGAACATATTAATAAAAAAAGTTTTAATTAAATTTTCTATAATCCACACGACACTACGGAACGCGTTGTTGTTTACACTAAGCTCCGGACGCCTTTATTAACAATCGATATAACTAGATTGCATCGTTCTAAACGAAACCAACCGAGTGTGTTACTATCGGAAATTTTATTAACAAGTTTTGAGCATAAAGTTCGTGGTAGTCTGAGATAAAAAATAAAAATGAATATTTATTTAATGATTTCTTAAATTTACGCGAACACTACACATTGAATAAAACTATTATTTACGGATTTTATCGCGTTTAATTACTTTAATTTATTCGCGGTGTTAATGCGAAGTTCATTCCCTTCGCTAATACTTTCATTGTCGGTTCGTCCAGTGTATGTTTCGACAAATTATAGACCGTGCGTTGTTTACCGTTTGAGTCTATGGTCAACGGTTGTGTATCGTTCTGGCGTTGACTTGGATGTTTGGCATTTGATTTGATCGTTAATTTTTGCTATTTTTCTATTTGTCGCTGACAATGAAACTATGGTCAGTTTTAATGTTCAGTCACTATTTACATGCCTATCTATTGTTGACTGCATCTCAATTGTAACTAGGAAGCTAGAAGAAAATAACATGCCTCAAGAATATGCAATATTACTTGAACACCGCCTCACATCTGGCTACCTATTGTGGAAGGAGGAGTTCTACAAGCAAGTAGATGGTGTGGCGATGGGCTCACCTGTGTCTCCCATAGTTGGCGACATATTCATGGAGGACTTTGAGGAGAAAACTCTTCTTACTGCTCCTGTAAATCCAAGGTTCTACAAGCGGTACGTAGACGACACTTTCACAATTTTACTATCTGACAAAGTAACTGCATTTTTAGACCACCTTAACTCCATAAACTCTAAAATACAATTCACAATGGAGTTAAAGGCAAATAATTCTTTAGCCTTCCTAGATGTTTTAGTCATCCGAAATCCTGATAACACTATTGGTCATACTGGGTATAGGAAAAGACCCATACCAACCGATATCTAAATGGTGAATGTCACCATCATCCTTCACAGTTAGCTACCGTAGATAAATCTTTGTTTCAGAGAGCATGAGGAATCTGTGATAGAAAACATTTGGCCGCCGAGCTTCAGCACGTCAAGCAAGTATTGCAGGACAATAAGCTTCGGGTCCCGCGCCTACGTTACAGTGAACAAGTGAAGCCGGCCATAGTCGAGCGCGCGCCTGCTGTACTACCGTATGTCAGAGGAGTCACAGACAAGATTGGCTACATCTTGAAGCGAGCGTCCATTAAAACAAACTACAAGCCACTGAAGAAGATTAATAAATTCTTACCATCCATCAAATGCATAATATTCCTCTGCAGGATGCAGGTGTGTACAAGCTAGATTGTGAATGTGGTCTCTCTTACATAGGTCAAACAAAAAGATCTATAAAAACCCGCGTGAAGGAATATATAGCTGACGTGAAGCACCGACGCTCCGGGAAGTCTGCAGTCTGCGAACATGTTCAAGATCGTCCCCAACATTACATTCGATTTGATAAACCACAAATCCTCGCAAAAGAACACCGATTCCTACCAAGGAATAATACGCGAGGCTATTGAAATTAAAAAACATCCAAATTTTAATAGAGAAGATGGATGGGTGCTGCCAGCTGCTTGGGATCCTATAATTAACAAAATTAAACCCAAACCCAAGCATACCACTGCAAGACTTCATGATACTATAAGCTCGTTTTGCGTAAATCGGACCAAAAATTAATATTAAAAACTGAAGGTAGCCGGACTAACTATGACATTGGTACGTAAACAAAAATAACGATAATAAAAATAAATTAAAGTAATTAAATAATAATTTTATTAATATAATTTAATAAAATCCGTAAAAATAATTTTATTCAATGAATATTTATTACTATAAAAAATCGAATGAAAGTTAAATACAGGTTGACCCAAAATGTTTAACAATTTTAAACATTAATAATCACCATTACAGGCCTTTACAAGTCCACTGCGGCACATATGCCTCCTCCAGGCCACTTCAGTTTACTAATTCGTTAGGCTATTTCGGTTACTCTAGTTCTACTATAGCCTTCTCCATAGCTCAACGAGGGACCTTGAGCTTTCTCATATGGCCAGCAGTGCATTATCACGTCTCAGATCCATAAGTCATCACTGAAAGCACGCACGGTTGTACAGTCTTGTTTTTAAGTTTTGAGGTATACCCGATAAGAAGATGTATCGAAATCTTTCGAACGCTGTCCAGCTGAGTTGAATCTGTGGATTGGTCTCTTGGTTAAATTTGGACTGACCTAATCGGACTATTTGTCAACAACTTTGATCGTAGTGCTGCTAACAACTACCGGCATAGGTGACATGGATGCCAAATATGACCTTTGTTTTATCCATGCTCATCTTAAAATCAATTCATTGGGAGACAGTATTGAGGTTATTGAAAATAGTAATTAAGTCCTCCAGTAATTCTGCAATAAGGGAATAATCGTCGGCATAGATGTTGATACCGTACGCTTTACAGTCAAGTAGCTTGAAAACGTCTTCTAATGCAGCGGTGAAGAGATTCGGGGACATAAAACCACCCTGTCTTACACTTTGGTTACACTCGGATAGCCATCATAGCTGTACTGTACAAACACTTCAGCACTTTGACCATCAGTCAACTTGGCACTGCTGAAGGTACTGCAGCACCGCCCACATTTTGACAGAATCAAAAAAAATTTCTCATAGTCCACATATGCAAGAAAAAGTAAGAGATAGTCATGTGCATCCATCCACTTCCTACATTGTCTTAGGTCGTCACCCCATCTATTGAAACATACTACCTACTATCATCATCATCATCATTACAGCCCTTCACAAGTCCACTGCTGAACATAGGCCTCCCCCAAGTAATGCCACAAAGCACGGTCCTGAGCCACCTGCATCCATCGACTTCCTGCATGTCTTACCAGGTCGTCACTCCATCTAGTGGGGGGTCGCCCTACACTACGCCTACCGGTACGAGGCTGCCACTCGAGAACCTTTCTTCTCCATCGGTTATCGGTTCTTCGAGCTATATGGCCGGCCCATTGCCACTTCAGCTTACTAATCCGTTGGGCTATGTCGGACACTCTGGTTTCACTGCGGATATCCTCATTTCTGAGTCTATCACGCAGTGAAACTCCGAGCATAGCCCTCTCCATAGCTTGCTGAGCGACCTTGAGCGTCCTCATACGGCCAGCGGTGAAGGACCACGTCTCAGATCCGTAAGTCATCACTGGCAACACGCACTGGTTGTACACTTTAGTTTTCAGAGATTGAGGTATACCTGATGAGAAGATGTGTCGTAATTTCCCGAACGCTGCCCAGCCGAGTTGAATCCGTCGATTGACCTCTCGGTCGAAGTTGGACTTACCTAGTCGGACTATTTGTCCCAGGTAAACGTACTCGTCAACAACTTCGAGCATAGTGCTCCCAACAATTACCGGCATAGGTGTGACATGGACATTAAACATGATCTTTGTTTTGTCCATGTTCATCTTAAGACCTATCCGTTGGGAGACACCATTGAGGTCATTGAGCATAGTGCTAAGGTCCTCCAGCGATTCTGCCATAAGGACTATATCGTCGGCAAATCGAAGGTGAGTGATGTACTCGCCATTGATGTTAATACCGTATCCTTTCCAGTCCAGTAGCTTGAAAACGTCTTCCAACGCAGCGGTGAAGAGTTTCGGGGATATAACATCACCCTGTCTTACACCTCTCTGCAGTTGGATAGGTTTCGTACTCTGGTTCTGTACTCGGATAGCCATCGTAGCCCTACTGTACAAACACTTCAGCACTTCAATATACCGACAGTCAACTAGGCACCGCTGAAGAGACTGTAGCACCGCCCAAATTTCGACGATCAAAGGCTTTCTCATAGTCCACATACGCCAGGCAAAGTGGCAGATTGTACTCTTCGGACTTCTGTACAATTTGCCGAAGGGTATGTATGTGGTCTATGGTACTGAAGCCTTTTCGGAAACCGGCTTGTTCGGGAGGCTGGAAGTCGTCGAGTCTGCGTGCGAGACGATTCGTAATGACTCTCGAAAACAGTACGTAGACGCGGCTCAGAAGGGAAATCGGTCTGTAGTTCTTCAAGAGAGCGTTGTCGCCTTTCTTAAAGAACAAGACCACCGCGCTTCTGCTCCACGCCTCCGGAGTAATGCCACCATGGAGGACGGAATCGAAGAGCTTCTGAAGGACTTCAAGTACCGGTGTTCCACCCGCTTTCAGAAGCTCCGCTGTAATTCCATCCTCGCCCGGGGCCTTGCCGTTTTTAAGGTGGTGGAGAGCCATTCTAATCTCGCTCAGACTGACGTCCGGGATATCATCGGAATAGTGTCGGATAAGACTTGCTCTTGGATCGTTACTCACACTTGCGTGTGGCTCCAACGATGATGTGTACAGCTGCCCATAGAACCTCTCAATCTCACTCAGAATCTCAGGTGTCCCGGAAACGATGTTGCCACACTCAGTCTTCAGCCTTGACAGTTGGCTCCTTCTGGCAGACAGATCTCTGGCAAAGACTTTGGAGCCCTGGTTCCGCTCGATCGCTTCTTTAATACGAGAAGTATTAAAGTTGCGTAAGTCTCGCCGCATGCATTTGGAGATCTGTCTGTTCAGCTGCCTGTATGCTGTCAAATCTGTTGACGACTGCAGCCTCATCTCCCGTCTAATAGCCATGAGATTAAGAGTGTGATCGGAGAGTTTTTGTGTTCTTCTGCGGCGGGTCATGCAGAACTTAGCTCCGACCGCGTGCATAGTTTCCACGAGCTTGTCATTCATATCGTCCACTACATTGCAATCCTCTAGGCACTGAAAGCGGTTTTGTAACTCGAGCTGAAAGGTTTCGGGATTCTGGATTAGAGCACGAGGGGGGCGGAGCGTTGACTTCATTAGACGAGACCTCTCCAACTTAACTTTTAGGTTCAGTGTGCCTCTAACCATTCGGTGATCGCTGCCAGTTTTCACCCTTGCGATCACTGAGACATCACTGAACAGTTGGCGTCTGGTCGTCATAATGAAGTCAATCTCATTTTTTGTCGAACCGTCGGGGCTCGACCAGGTCCACTTCCTGTGGGGCCGCTTCTGGAAGAAAGAGTTCATCATAAAGAGTCCCTCTTTCTCCATAAAGTCGGCCAGCTGCTGGCCCCTTCGGTTCCGTTTCCCTACTCCAAATTTCCCCACCTTCAGCTCACCGCTTTCTCTTGTGCCCAGTTTTGCGTTGAAGTCTCCCATCAACACCGTATAGTGGGTTTTGGAGGAATGCATGGCTCTGGAAATATCCTCATACATTTCCTCCACCTCTTCATCGGGATGTGCCGAGGTTGGTGCGTAAGCCTGTATGACCTTCAGCGAATACTGTTTGCTGATTCTGAGTATCAGGTACGCGACCCTCGTCGACACACTCCCAATCTTTACAACGTTGTTGACGAGAGACTTGTGGACGATAAATCCGACACCTCCTTGGGACAGATGGTCGCCCTCCCGGTGGTAGAACATGTTGCCGGACTCGAGGATTGCCGTATCCTCCCCTTCTCTTCGGACCTCGGATAATCCAATAATATGCTAGCGCAACTTGTCTACTTCTTCTTCCAGCTCCAGTATCTTCTCGTCAGTCCTCAGGGTGCGTGCGTTATATGTTGCCAGGTCGAGTCGTCGTAGGTGGCAACCGAACCTCCACCGGAGATTCTTAGCACCCCCTGCCCCGCCGTTACCATGGTCGCCACCGTAGCCAGGAATAGCGGGGCCGCCGGGGACTGGGGGCCGTTTTTTTGCGTCATTATTCATGGGGGGATATTTGCCATAGTTGCCACGCTTGGCGAGCGGGTTGGCAACCGCAGTTTTTTATTATAACACAGTTGTTATCAGGAAGATGCTGCTGCCCATCTCCTGCCTGTCTCCCTCTGTCGCCTCTTACGACACCCACGGGAAGATATGGGGTAGTGGATATTCTCAACCGCCACTACACGGCAACTACCTACTATATGATTGTACATTTTTGCCATATACAATACACAGGTAAGGTAAGCTCAGCCTAGAAAATAATATAAATTTAATAAAAAAGTATATTTGTAATAAATTAACCTATCCCCACTGGCGAAATTCGAAATAATGTTTTGTATGCTTGATAGCGGGGCAAAATGAAATTTCTAAACTTTAGCCTCATATCTTTGGTAGGTTTTCGTAATATTACGGGTGAATGATCCAATATTATTATAGATGTTCCGGAACAAATAACATCGGTCGGCCGGAAAAATAAACAGATTTCTCTATCGTATGAATGAACCTGATTATTGCTAAAATACTAGCTGATACCCGCTCGCTTCGCTGGGCGCACGATGATATTTTATTGCGGAACCTGGATGTAAGATATAAAGAATTTTGATAGACAATCGTTAAATCCGTTCTCAATGAGTGACTACATTACTGAATGAGTAACTATACTAAACGTCAAATCAATCTGCTGTATAGTTTAAGGATCTCGTGATGAGTCAGTCACTCAGTAAAGTAATACATTTAATTTATAAGTAATGTAAGTAGTTAGGTCCTGTGGTTGAGATAGCCGTTATACCGTCAGCCAAAATTATTTTTATCGAATGGTGATTTTACATTGTAAGCATAATTACAAGTTCACTGCTTAGCATAGACGTCCCCTAAGGAATCCGCAGCCACCTGCATTCATCGACTTCCTGCATCTCTTACCAGGTTACACTCCATCTACTGAGGGGCTGCCCCAAACTTCGCTGGCTTGTACAAAATTTCAAATCGACAACTTTTCTACCCCATCGGTTGTTGGTTCTACTAGCTTTATAGCCAGCTTATTCTTTACAGCCCTTCACATGCACACTGTTGAATATAGGCCTTCACAAAGCTCGGTCCTGAGCCACCTCCATCCATCGACTTGCCGGCTCATAGCTACATCAATTTACTGATCTAAGAAAGAAGAAAAAGTGAAAGTTGAAGTCTATCATAGAGAGCAACTTAAAGTACAGTCCTCTCCATAGCTCGTTAAGTGGGGTTAAGCTTTCTCATACGGCTAACAATCATGAGCCACGTCTCAGATCCATATGCCATCATTGGCAACACGTACTAGTTGTACAATCCGGTTCTTAAGATTTAATGTCGAATAACCTTTCGGTCGAAGTTGGACTAGTCAATAACTTCGAGCGTAGCGTTATTTATAGAATAAGGATAACAAACGAGCACACAGTCCACCTGAAGGTAAGTGAATACTGTGGTCCCAATGGAGCTTATATTTTTCTTGGAATCACACTGGACGCAAAGCTTCAATGGCTCCCCCATATATCAAAACTAGCTAGCAGACTTAGTTCTGCAGCATATGCTGTAAAAAAGATTAGAACTCTTACCAGTGTTGAAACAGCTAGAATAGTTTACTTTAGTTATTTCCATTGCATTATGTCGTATAGTATTTTGCTATGGGGACACGCGACTGACACTGAAATTATATTTATTTTGCAGAAGAGGGCCATTAGATCAATATATAATTTAAAATCAAAAGACTCACTGAGACAAGAATTTAAAGAAATCAATATATTAACTCTGGCCTCTCAATACATTTATGAAAATGTAATGTACGTACACAAAAATAAAAGTAGTTTTGCGAAAATAAGTGATATTCATTCTGTAAATACTAGGAGCAGACACAAGCTAGTAGTACCAGTTACTCGACTCCACCGAGTCAGTAATTCATTCTTGGGGCGATGTATACGCTTTTACAACAAAATCCCAGAAAATATACAAAATTTGTCATACACAAAGTTCAAAAATGTTATTAAACTAAGTTTGTATAAAAAGGTTTATTATAATATTAAGGAATTTATGGATGATAATAACCCCTGGGAAGGGTGATCGCTACCAAGCTATTTCTAATTTGTCTTGTGTTGTTAATTGCAAACATGATTGTAAGCTATTATTGGAAAAAAAAGTCCCGCTGGGTTTCTTGCTTGTTCTTCCCAGGACAGAGGTTTTTTTTTTGCGAACCAGTGGTAAATGAAAAAAGTGACTTTCAATAAGTATTGTTATGATCTACATTGAATAAAAAAGTTTCTGTTTCCAAGACATTTTTATCTATCCTCGATTAAGTATGCGTATAAAATGCAGATGCGTTGCCACCACTGAGGAATAAGATGAAATAGGCTCTCCACTTCTCTATACTAACCATACGAAACACAGCAGTTCCTTAATGATTTCTTATATTTACGCGAACACTACACATTGAAATAATACTAGTTTTTACGGAATTTATCGCGTATATTTAACTTTTAATACCCGACGTTTCGAACGCTTTACAGCACTCATGGTCACGGGCAGGACTGAGATGTTCAACGTCCATATGTCATAGTTAACCGCGGTTACCATAGATTAAAATTTAACTTTTGTTCCGATCTATGCAGTATGAACTTATGGTATCTTGAAGTCTTGCAGTTGTATGCTTGGGTTGGGATTTAATTTTATTTATTATAGGATCCCAAGCAGATGGTAGCACCCAGCCATCTTCTCTATTGAAATTAGGATGTTTTTTGATTTCAATAGCCTCGCGAATCATCCTTGGAAGGAATCGGTGTTCTTTAGCGAGGATCTGCGGTCTATCAAATCTGATGTAGTGACGGGGGCGATCCTGTATGTGTTCACAGACTGCAGACTTCCCGGAGCGTCGATTCTTCACATCAGCTATATGTTCTTTAACGCGGGTTTTTATTGATCTTTTAGTTTGTCCTATGTAGGAGAGACCACATTCACAATCAAGCTTGTACACTCCTGCATCTTGCAGAGGGACATTACACTTGACCGATGGTAAAAACTGACCAATCTTCTTCAGCGGCTTGAAGTATGTTTTGATGGAAGCGCGCTTCAAGATGTAGCCAATCTTGTCAGTGACTCCTCTAACATATGGCAGTACAGCAGGTACACGCTCGACTGTGGCCGGCTTCACTCGTTCACTGTGACGTAGGCGCGGGACTCGAAGCTTGTTGTCATGCAAAACTTGCTTGACATGGTGGAGCTCTGCAGCCAGGTGTTTACTGTCACAGATCCCTCGTGCTCTCTGAAACAAAGATTTACCCACGGTAGCTAACTGTGAAGGATGGTGGTGAGAATCACCGTTTAAATATCTATCTGTATGGGTCTTTTTTTCTATACACAGTATGGCTCAAGGTGTTATCAGGATTCCGAATTACTAACACATCTAGAAAAGCTAAGGAATTGTTTGCCTCTAACTCCATTGTGAACTGAATTTTAGAATTTATAGAGTTAAGATGGTCTAAAAATGCAGTTACTTTATCTAAAGGTAGAATTGTGAAAGTGTCGTCTACGTACCGCTTGTAGAACCTTGGATTTATGGGAGAACTAAGCAGGGCTTTCTCCTCAAAGTCTTCCATGAATATGTCGGCGACAATGGGAGATACAGGTGAGCCCATCGCCACACCATCTACTTGCTTGTAGAACTCCTCCTTCCACAATAGGTAGCCAGATGTAAGGCAGTGTCTTTTCTAGATGTGTTAGTAATTCGGAATCCTGATAACACCTTGAGCCATACTGTGTATAGAAAAAAGACCCATACAGATAGATATTTAAACGGTGATTCTCACCACCATCCTTCACAGTTAGCTACCGTGGGTAAATCTTTGTTTCAGAGAGCACGAGGGATCTGTGACAGTAAACACCTGGCTGCAGAGCTCCACCATGTCAAGCAAGTTTTGCATGACAACAAGCTTCGAGTCCCGCGCCTACGTCACAGTGAACGAGTGAAGCCGGCCACAGTCGAGCGTGTACCTGCTGTACTGCCATATGTTAGAGGAGTCACTGACAAGATTGGCTACATCTTGAAGCGCGCTTCCATCAAAACATACTTCAAGCCGCTGAAGAAGATTGGTCAGTTTTTACCATCGGTCAAGTGTAATGTCCCTCCGCAAGATGCAGGAGTGTACAAGCTTGATTGTGAATGTGGTCTCTCCTACATAGGACAAACTAAAAGATCAATAAAAACCCGCGTTAAAGAACATATAGCTGATGTGAAGAATCGACGCTCCGGGAAGTCTGCAGTCTGTGAACACATACAGGATCGCCCCCGTCACTACATCAGATTTGATAGACCGCAGATCCTCGCTAAAGAACACCGATTCCTTCCAAGGATGATTCGCGAGGCTATTGAAATCAAAAAACATCCTAATTTCAATAGAGAAGATGGCTGGGTGCTACCATCTGCTTGGGATCCTATAATAAATAAAATTAAATCCCAACCCAAGCATACAACTGCAAGACTTCAAGATACCATAAGTTCATACTGCATAGATCGGAACAAAAGTTAAATTTTAATCTATGGTAACCGCGGTTAACTATGACATATGGACGTTGAACATCTCAGTCCTGCCCGTGACCAAGAGTGCTGTAAAGCGTTCGAAACGTCGGGTATTAAAAGTTAAATATACGCGATAAATTCCGTAAAAACTAGTATTATTTCAATGTGTAGTGTTCGCGTAAATATAAGAAATCATTATGTAAACCAGTACGGACTGGTAATTGCAAATAAAATACGCCGATTAGAAGATCTAAAGACCAAGCGCGCAAGATATCTAACAGCCTTAAATTTCTTGAAGAGATGCCGTGACCATAATCTCATTCCTACGTGTGTTAAAATATCAACCAAAAAGGACATTCGAGGAAGCGCTAAGATCTTAAATCAGGCGAGTAAAAAGTTGTTACGGACGGTAATCCAACAAAAACGCTCCGATCTATATGACATAAATAAATCCATAGACACATCATCCAGTG
The DNA here is from genome assembly GCA_907164705.1 of Parnassius apollo. Classification (NCBI taxonomy): domain Eukaryota; kingdom Metazoa; phylum Arthropoda; class Insecta; order Lepidoptera; family Papilionidae; genus Parnassius; species Parnassius apollo. The sequence goes on along the minus strand of CAJQZP010000898.1, from coordinate 875,871 downwards.
AATTGAAGAAAGTTTTAACGACGTTTGACTATAATTTTTGCATTGAAACATTAAATAAACGCGAAATTAGTAAATATAATGAATGCAAAAACAAACATATAGAAAAATATCAAAAATTAACGAACAAGTCAAATGTCAAACATCTGAATCAATGCCAGAACCGAAAGCAACCATTGACAAACACAGATCATAGATTAATCGCGCTCTATAATCTGTCAAAACAAACACTGGATGATGCAACAATTAGGGTTTTATCCAAAGGCCTCAACTTTGCAATTACACCCCGCAAATTACCGTACGAAGAAATTATCTGTAGTGTCGAGGACTGTTTATTTAAAAACAATATGCGGAAAGAAGATTTGGAGGCGATACGTCAAGACATCTCGTCTATGTTACGTCGATGTTCAGTGCCTAAACCGAATCTTCCCAAAGACGAATTTATAGCGTTAAAGAACCTACGCAATAAACACGAACTTACGATTCTCCGCGCAGATAAGGGAAACGCCACGGTAGTCATGGATACGTCAGATTATAATTCTAAAATACAAGAACTTTTGTCGGATGTAAGTACTTATAAAAAGGTTAAAAACGACCCAACAAATAGCACACTAAAAACAACTAGTGACCTCATAAAGAAACACTCCGAAAAATTAAATCTGGACGTAAAATGGATAATACCTACGTGCGCCAAATCACCAAAATTGTATGGGTTACCAAAAATACACAAGCCCAATGCTCCATTACGTCCCATAGTGAGCCAAATCGATTCACCAACTTACAGATTGGCTCAACACTTAGCGAAAATACTCTCACCACTCAGGGGACATACAAGAGCACACATAAAGGATTCCTACCATTTTGTCAGCGAGATTAAAGACCTACATCTGGCAGACAATGAAACTATGGTCAGTTTTGATGTGCAGTCATTGTTTACATGCTTACCTGTTGAAGACTGCATCTCAATTGTAACTAGAAGGCTGGAAGAAAACAACATGCCCGTAGAATATGCAGTATTACTCAGACACTGCCTTACATCTGGCTACCTATTGTGGAAGGAGGAGTTCTACAAGCAAGTAGATGGTGTGGCGATGGGCTCACCTGTATCTCCCATTGTCGCCGACATATTCATGGAAGACTTTGAGGAGAAAGCCCTGCTTAGTTCTCCCATAAATCCAAGGTTCTACAAGCGGTACGTAGACGACACTTTCACAATTCTACCTTTAGATAAAGTAACTGCATTTTTAGACCATCTTAACTCTATAAATTCTAAAATTCAGTTCACAATGGAGTTAGAGGCAAACAATTCCTTAGCTTTTCTAGATGTGTTAGTAATTCGGAATCCTGATAACACCTTGAGCCATACTGTGTATAGAAAAAAGACCCATACAGATAGATATTTAAACGGTGATTCTCACCACCATCCTTCACAGTTAGCTACCGTGGGTAAATCTTTGTTTCAGAGAGCACGAGGGATCTGTGACAGTAAACACCTGGCTGCAGAGCTCCACCATGTCAAGCAAGTTTTGCATGACAACAAGCTTCGAGTCCCGCGCCTACGTCACAGTGAACGAGTGAAGCCGGCCACAGTCGAGCGTGTACCTGCTGTACTGCCATATGTTAGAGGAGTCACTGACAAGATTGGCTACATCTTGAAGCGCGCTTCCATCAAAACATACTTCAAGCCGCTGAAGAAGATTGGTCAGTTTTTACCATCGGTCAAGTGTAATGTCCCTCTGCAAGATGCAGGAGTGTACAAGCTTGATTGTGAATGTGGTCTCTCCTACATAGGACAAACTAAAAGATCAATAAAAACCCGCGTTAAAGAACATATAGCTGATGTGAAGAATCGACGCTCCGGGAAGTCTGCAGTCTGTGAACACGTACAGGATCGCCCCCGTCACTACATCAGATTTGATAGACCGCAGATCCTCGCTAAAGAACACCGATTCCTTCCAAGGATGATTCGCGAGGCTATTGAAATCAAAAAACATCCTAATTTCAATAGAGAAGATGGCTGGGTGCTACCATCTGCTTGGGATCTTATAATAAATAAAATTAAATCCCAACCCAAGCATACAACTGCAAGACTTCAAGATACCATAAGTTCATACTGCATAGATCGGAACAAAAGTTAAATTTTAATCTATGGTAACCGCGGTTAACTATGACATATGGACGTTGAACATCTCAGTCCTGCCCGTGACCATGAGTGCTGTAAAGCGTTCGAAACGTCGGGTATTAAAAGTTAAATATACGCGATAAATTCCGTAAAAACTAGTATTATTTCAACAGCAGTTCCTTGCCCAGTCGAGCTGACCAATACTGATACAACCATAATATAGCTGCAGCATAGCTCCACCACCTATAACAACTGTGTCCCAAACAACTACCGGCATAGATGTAACTTGGACACACGGTCTTTAAACAATATGCAGTTGGATAAGTTTCTTACTCTGGTTCTGTCTCGGATAGCCATCGCAGCCCTACTGTATAAACACACAAATATAGCACCGCCCACATTTCGAAGCAATCAAATTCTCTCTCATAGTTCACATATGCACATTAAAATAACAGATTGTACTTTCCTGTCTAACGTTTATATACGTGGTAGACCTGTTCGCGATGTTAGAAGTCGTCAAGTCTGGATGGAGATTATTCGTAATGACCGATAAAGACATTATGTAGACGCGGCTTAAAACGTAAATCGGTCTGTAGTTCTTCGATAGAGCGTTGTCACCTTTCTTAAATAGTATAGAGCCACCATGAAGGATAGAATTATAAACAGTCTGAAGGATTCAAGTACCGGTTTTTCACCCGCTGTAAGAATTTCCGCTGTAATTTCATCATATTCTAGAGTCTTGTCGTATTTATGGTGCACCATCTTAATCCCGTTTAGACTGATGTCCAAAATATCATCGGAATAGCTTCAGATGAGATTTGGGATTGTGAAAGTTGTCCGTAGAATCTCTTAGAGTTACTTAAAATCTTAGGTGTCCCGGAAATGTAGTCTACGTGGTAGAGAAATACTGCAGCTATATTATAGTAGTGGGACTAGTGGCTGGCTCGACTGGGGAAGGACCACGCTCCCACAGAACACCAGCGTAAAATAGTAGTTTAATTCTGCTGTGATTCATAAGGGAAGTGTAGAGAACCGGAGACCCTTTATAATGGTAATGAAACCATTTCATCCTAGTTCTCAGGAGTGACAGCACATCTGAGATTTGATTCTTAACCGAGGATAAAATAAATGTAGATGTATATGGGCCACAGCATTCACTTACCATCGATTGGACTGTTGTACAATGCTTAAGCACTTGCACATTCGTCGACAACTAGACTGCATTATTGACTATTGGTTTGAGCAAGGGGGCGCTGTTGTAGTGCCACAAGCGAAACGCACCGAAGCCAATCATGCTATCAAAGTTCCGAAGTACTGCATATATAAAACAGCTTATAGAATTACCCTGCCCTGCGTAAGATTTCCCCTCTTCTTACCACGCCCAAAACTATTATAATAAGCTAGTCTTCACTGAGGCTGGATAACTAAACAGTGGATATACGTAGCTAATTACAATTTAAGCGAGCCTGAACATACTTAATAGGAATCGATATAATAAGTTCATGTTTGATAAATTAGGTTTAATACGCGCCATTCTCCCTAAGGATATTATAACAGCAATGCCGAGTAAATAAGCAGGCTTATAACGAACATGTACTAATTCAAATAGCTATTGTGTAATCCTAATAACATACGATATATTTGAATTTCAACATCGTCCTAAATACATTTGTAATACCGGCTTATTCAAGGAAATAAATTGAAATAATCTTTACGATTTTTCAATACAATATTAAGATATTCCTTTTTGTCGATAATTATCTTTGAAATAAAATAAACTTTCGGAACGTGGTAAAGCCACAATGCGTCATATTATGGCTGAAGCACGAGTGGGTCGGCTCCAATTGAGAAGGACTAGCCTCGTAAAGAACACCATCGTAAAAAACCCATCTAACGGACTTACAAAAAACTGGAGACACTTTTTGACGGTAACACGGAATGTCTTCTTGGAGTAACACATTTGCATTTTCATTTTTATCAAGGATATATTGAAATGTCTACGAGCCACAGCATTCACTTTATTAAGAAGCGATGGTAAATAAGCTTGCGGTTCAACTGATAGGAAGTGACAACTTTATTCCATCTTAGTCCTTAAGGCTGACAACGCATCTGCATTTTGATTCTTAATTGAGGTTAAATGTAGATGTCTATGGGCCACAGCATCCACTTACCATTAGGTGGACTGTGTGCTCGTTTGTCACCCTCATTCTATAAAAATCACCCTCATCCTATAAAAAATGCCCCCATGAATATCCACATTATTATAGGAATTGAGAATGCTTTGCCGGATTCTTTAAGAAAGGAATTGACTCTATTTTGAAACCCTATGTCGTAACGGTCGATTGTAAATTCCTCAATGAAGTCGTGAGTGGTAGAAAATTCCTCGATGAGGGATTACCAATCCTCCTTAAAATTCCTCGATGAAGGAATACATATAGTAAGTCACGTAAGTAACGGGGTATTTTGCGACTGGTCCATATAGTTACAATGCCACCTATCGATAACCTTTAAACAATAAGATCTTTTTTGAATTTCCCTTAGTTACCTTATGGCCACGGAACGAAATGGGGTAATGGGTGCTATTACGTCACTAGCGCCTGTAATACAAGCAACTAAAACTAAAATAAAATAATTTTTTTTATTCTATCAGATATTTTCAACTCATTGGATCAATATAAACATCAGATACAATTTAATACATTAACGGATTCCCACTAGCTTACGACTTACGAATACGAAATCACATATAACAGCCAAATGACATATTCACAACAAAGGAGGGTCGCTCGGAGTTCTAGAACTAATGCGAATGTTTTATTTATGTTTTTATATTAAATAAAACAGCCCTTTTTTCTTACAACAGAAGATACACACTTTGAAACACAAAATATTATAAAATATTTACTCAAATAGGTATGCCTTTAAAAGTTTTTACGACTCGACAGTGCGAGTTTTGTTTAGCTATATTTCAATTCCGTACGCGGATTTTCTTCATCATAGGGGGTTTGCAACTAGACTTACACTCTTGATGGTACATGCCAGATATATTAACATATTCTAATTTGCACGTGTGAAGAACCACCGCCGCGTCTGCTTTCGGCTGCGAAGAGACGTAGGCTCACGGTGAAGTCGGTGCGCGCATTGCTTGCACTAATTAATATATCTGCTCTTTATGGCTGTATATTTTAAATTATAAATCTTATTTTCATTTTAAGACAGTTCTTTTAGAAGTTCGCCATTGTTTGACAAATTTGATAGTAGTTAGGCTATAAGTTTAAGAAAGCCTCGTTATGACGATATCTGAGTTGCGTTTAGTTTAAACAAATATATTCTCGTCTGTTTTCTTTCTGCATAACGACTCCAGATGAATTATTTGTATGATACAATTTATTTATAACACGGTCACGTTCTTATGTTTTGTTTCTTGTTAAATCTATTGTTTTAAAATCCTTCTAAAATTACTAAAATTGACCAGTGATACCTCCGCAGACCTCCACGTAAACGTTGATATCAACACTATGTATCACGCTTTGCAGTACTTTAGCTGACTCCGTTTCATCATGTATAGAGCCATTTTATACTATTAAAGATTTATATGATACACATTTGAAGCGAATTTGTATTATTCTTTAGTTTCTAAATGCGTTCAATAGTCCAAGTGTTTAAATAGTGATATGAATACAACTATAAAACAATAGTGTACTGTTGAAGCTATATACGTTACTGACATAAATAGTAGCTAAAAAAAAACATACATACATTAACACGTCCTGGAAATGTGGTCTACGTGATATAGCCACGTGGCTGGCTCAATCGGAAAAGGACCACGCTTTCACAAAATACCAGCATTAAATAGCAGCTCAACACTGTTATGTTTCGTATGGTGAGTAGAGAACCGGAGACAATTTTTGCTGGAAACGAGGCATTCAATATAATCCTCAGGTGTGACTACAAAATCTGCATTTTGATTCTTAATCGAGGATAGATGTAGATGTCTAGATAATGTAAAATTTAATTCAATAGGACCAAAAACGTAGCGTGTACATTGCCCCATGAATAAAATATTTATTCTGTGAAGTCGTGAAACTGCATTAGCTTCTGTTTATTTCTGGTGTTTACAGTGTGTATATCACCTTTATGGAAATAATAATGGTTTGTCTTCTCCGCGACTACACGGCGACTAAACAACTACAGTCATGTGAAACAACGGGCGCTAAAATTGCCAATGCATCTGCCAAGCGTGCCCATTACGGCTAATCCTATTTCCTGTGGAGGGGCCCATATCTAGCAACGGAGTATAAAATGCTTGTGAACAAAATGTATACACTTAAAGTGCGCAGCTCCCCGTTAACAAGAAATATCACTCCCGGTGGATGCTAAAGCAATTTTAAAATGGAGTAAAACAATAAAGAAGTGACGTGTAGACTATAATGGCGTTAAACGCTACCGACTCGACGCACCATTCCAAGCTCATAAAAAGCTATTCGTGAGTCGCTTCACTCTTTAATATTACCCATAAACTAATTTCGTTTTGGTTGCAAATATGTCGACTTGCGTTTATTTACGTTTACCGTCACCGTTGCAGCCAGTGAAAGTCTACAGCTGAACATTTCACGCTGTAGAGCCATACTACAGCTGTAGTATGGTTGTATCAAAAATGGTTTAGCTCTACCGGGTTAGGACCATGCTCTCACAGAATACCAGCGTAAAGTAGCAGCTCAATACGTCGTCAGTAAGTCGACTAGTGCTATTTCGAAATACTGAAGTGTTTGTACATTAGAGCTACGATGACTATCTGAGAACAGAACCAGAGTAAGAAACTTATCCAACATGCATATTGGTGTAAGACTAGATGTGCACTTTACATTTATGAAGGTAGTTGTTTGGATATTAGGGTTATAATACGGATGAGTCGACTTGACCGGGAAAGGACCAAGCTCTCACAGAATATTAGCGCAAAATAGCAGCTTAATGCTGCTGTGTTTCGTCTGGTGAGTGTAGAGAACCGGAAACCCCAATATTACTGGAAATGAGGCATTCAATCAGCTCTCAGGGGTCACAATGCATCTGGGTTTTGATTGAATAAAACGATTTATATGGATTTTATCGTGTTTAATTAACTTATTTTTAACTCCCGACGTTTTGAGTGCTTTACAGCACCCATGTTCACATCTCAATGTCATAGTTACCCGGCTACCTTCAGTTTTTGAATATTAATTTTTGATCAGATCTACGCAGAACAAACTTACAGTAGTCTTGAAGTCTTGCAGTGGTATGCTTGAGTTTGGATTTAATTTTGTTAATTACAGGATCCCAAGCAGATGGCGGTACCCATCCATCTTCAATAGCCTCGCGTTTCATCCTTGGTAAGAAATAGTGTTTTTTTTTTTCAGAGGATATGTGTTCTATCAAATCTGATAATAGTGGGGACAATCAGATTAAACAGACTAAAAATTCTCACAAACGAACACTAATACTCAAAAACTGAAGGTAAATGGGCTAAATTGGAACGTCAAACATCTCAGTCCTCCTCGTGCCCTGCTGTAAAGCACTCGAAACGTCGCTAATTAAAAATAAGTTAATTAAATGCGATAAAATCTATAAATAGTTTTTTTTTTTCAGTGTGTAGTGTTCGCGTAAATATAGGTAATCATTATGGATTTTGATTCTTAAACCAGAATAGATGCCGATGTCTATGGGTCATAGAATCTTGTTACCATCAGGTGGACAGTGTGCTCATTTGTTACCCTTATTCTTTACAATAATATAAATAAGTAAAATATATAAATAGTTGATCATACCTGTGGCAATTAAGATGTATCCCCTCATTTAAATTAAATTTATAAAGTATTTTTTTTTTCTGGGTTCTCCTCTAGTCTCATGTTAATTGTTTGTTGATTAATTCATTTAAAATTTATTGAGATAGATCCTGCTCGAATTACTCGAAAGAGACGAAACGAGCCACATTGAAAAACATCGGCTGTGGTTCGCCACGCCAAATGCCATGTGCGACCCCATTTCGTCACGTTCGACATCGTCTAATACTTTATTGTTAGATAATTTTCATAATAAGAAAACATTATGTACAATATGGCGTTGTGCTTATGTGGCGAAATAACTATTTATTGATTTTCTTTCTTTCCAAAATTCTAAGATCTAGATTAAATATCTAGACACTATAATCTATTTTGTTAAACCCGACGCAAACAGAGGGGTGTTATATAGTTGACATCTGTGTATTTCTGTTGCATTGTAGCTACCAAATGGATAAACCAACTTCGATTTGGTTTCTTTGTTTGTTTGAAAGGTGACTTGATCGAGAGTGTTCTTAGCTATGATTCTAGAAAATCTTTTCAGTCGTTTGAAGATCATGAGCTCTTTTGGTTTTGGGGGTTTTAAAATTTTTAATTTAATATTATTTAATGTGAGATCAGTCGCAACTATTCTATAGAATATAATAGAATTATTTTTACTCAACTTTAGATTAAAAAAATACTTATTGAAAGTCATTTTTTTACCACTGGTTCGGAAAAAACCTATGTAATGGGAAGAACCAGCAAGAAACACAGCAGGACTTATTGTAAAATTAAATCAATTTACATTATATTATTTTAAACAGTTATCATGAAGTAATTTTTTTATAGGAGAAGGGTGACAAACTAGCACACAGTCCACATGATTATAAGTGGTTGCCGTGGCCCATATACATCTACATCTATCGTCGATTAAATCGAAATGTAAATGCGTTGTCACCCGCGAGGATAAAATGTAATTACTCCTTTCCAATAAAAATAATCTCTAGTTTTTTACACTCACCATACTAAACACAGCAGCGATAAGTTGCTATTTTACGATGGTATTCTGTGAGAGCGTGGTCCTTCCCCGGTCGAGCCCACCCATTCGTGCTACAACTTTACAACTAATATAGCTGCAGTATGACTCTACCACGTAAAATTACTTACTTTATTGTTAAGTTAGTTAAAATAGTTGATAACAAACTTTTACATTTGAAAGCAATACAGAAATTCGATTTATATTCCCTTATTCCACTCCGTATGGTTGGACATATTTGCATAACAACGTACTATTCGATGGTTATAAAACGTATGATCATTTTATTTATATACCTGTAATAGAAACGCGTAGAAATTGAATTCGAAATGCAAATCACATCATAAAGCGACTTACATTAAACTGTCTGTTTTAGGACACCAAACACATTCGAATTCTATAACTGTTTTATATGACCTACTAAGGTGTTTTATATATACTAAGATGGAACGCATTGTTACCAGTAATAAGAGTCTATTGGAGGTTTATTTATTGCCAACTTAATTATGTTATCGTTGCGCTTCAAATAAACTAACAGCTCATGAAAACTAATGAGTTATTCTCAAGTATTCACTGCCGTAGACATTGCTTCATCATGGAAACGAGGTAGAGTCATGTTTCAGCTACGTTATGTCTTGAACACCAAATTATCGATCCCTCAATTTTCATTCTGGATTGAGAATAGATTTAGTCCTAGGGCTAAATAAATCATTAAGCATCAAGTGGACTACGTGCCGATATAACGCTCTCATTTCTATAAAAAATACAAGAGCGCCTTAATAACTCAAGGTTGAACAACTCAACTCACTGTTGACTGCAAATTTCAAAATGCGCAAGCAACTTTCATTGGAAGCCCACCAGCACTGCTTACATTTGAAACACAATTTAAAATGCTAATTTACAACGTGCTCGGCGATGAATAACACTTTGGAATATTTTAAGTGTACCGAAACGTCTACCTGAATCGTCCACGACATTTTCCTGCCTCAAATTCTTTTAAAAATGAAGGGAAATGATGTTTGATGAATACAACGTTACTTTTACGTAAATATTGAATTTTACTTTAACAGTAAAATTTGTGAAGGCTCCAAAAAGTTCAGGTACACGCTCGCGTATCATTTATTTTTAACTAGCAATATGTCACGATTTCTCGTGAATAGGATTTATTTATGTATAATTTTTTTGGGTTAAATATAGTTTAGATCCCTACTAGTGTTGCTTTCTATCCGTTCGTAAAGTTTCATTACGATCGGTTCAGCCATTCAAAAAATTTGCCCGGACAGAAAAAGAGACACAAAAACTTTAAAAATGGCTATTTATGTCTTAATAGTGTGCAAATAATACCCCTGAGTGTCATAAAAACGAATTATTTCAATATTATAGACAGACACTTTAATTTTATTTATATATGTATAGACGCCGCCAATAGGTAATGGAATTATACTAGTGTTAGATACATTCTTCTTCGGCAATTTTTTAATCCGTCTTATTTAGTATGCAAATAACATGCTGTATATGCTATAGTTGTGAACATATTTATAAAAAAAGTTTTAATTAAATTTTCTATAATCCACACAACACACCCTACGGAAGACGTTGTTGTTTTCACTAAGCTCCGGACGCCTTTATTAACAATCGATATAACTAGATTGCATCGTTCTAAACGAAACCAACCGAGTGTGTTACGATCGGAAATTTTATTTACTAGTTATGAGCATAAAGTTCGTGGTAGTCTGAGATAAAAAATAAAAAAGAATATTTATTACTATAAAAAATCGAATGAACGTTAAATACAGGTTGACCCAAAAATCTTTAAAAAGTTTAAACATTAATAATCACCATTACAGGCATTTATAAGTCCACTGCGGCACGTATGCCTACCCCAGGCCACTTCAGTTTACTAATTTGTTGGGATATTTCGGTTATTCTAGTTCTACTGTAACCTTTTCCATAGCTCATTGAGGGACCTTGAGCTTTCTCATACGGCCAGCAGTGCAGGACCACGTCTCAGATCCATAAGTCATCACTGAAAGCACGCACGGTCGAACAGTCTTGTTTTTAAGTTTTGAGGTATACCCGAAAAGAAAAGAAAGACAGCTGAGTTAGATCCGTCGATTGGCCTCTTGGTTAAATTTGGACTGACCTAGTGCTACCAACAACTACCGGCATAGGTGACATGGATGTTAAATATGACCTTTGTTTTATCCATGCTCATCCGTTGGGAGACAGTATTGAAGTTATTGGTATGATAATAGTAATTAAGTCCTCCAGTAATTCTTCAATAAGGACAATATCGTCGGCATAGATGTTGATACCGTATGCTTTCCAGTCAAGTAGCTTAAAAACATCTTCCAATGCAGTGGTGAAGACTCGGTTACATAAAATCACCCTGTCTTACCCATTGATTACCTCGGATAGCCATAATAGCTGTACTGTACAAACCCTTTAGAACTTTGACAACTTGGCATTGCTGAAGGTGCTGCAGCACCGGCCACATTTGGACGGAAAAGAGTCAAAAGTCAAAAAGACTTTCTGATAGTCCACATACGCAAGAAAAGTGACAGATAGTCACGTGCATGCATCCACTTCCTACATTGTCTTAATAGGTCGTCACCCAATCTATTGAAACATACTACTATATCATTGTATATTTTTTGCCATATATAATATTTTTACAGGTAATGTAAGCTTAGCCTAGAAAATTATATAAATGTAATTAAAAAAGTATGTTCGTAATAAATTAACCTACCCTCACTTGCAATTCAAAATCATGTTTTGTATGTTTCATAGCGGGGCAAAATGAAATCACTAAACTTTAAGTCTCATATCTTTGGTAGGTTTTCGTAATATTACGACTGATTGCGACAGCGATATATTATCCTGGGACACTGAGGGAGAATGGTCCAATATTATTATAGATGTTCCGGAAAAAACAACATCGGAAGGCCGGAAAAATAAACAAATTTCTCTATCGTATGACTGAACCTGATTATTGATAAAATACTAGCTGATAACCGCTCGCTTCGCTGGGCGCACGATAATATTTTATTGCGGCACGTGGATGTAAAACATAAAGAATTTTTTTTTTTTATATGAAACTCGTAAAATCTGTTCTTCATGTGCACCGACATTGCGAAATAAGTATCTATACTAAATGTCAAATCTGTGTATAGTTATAAAGATCACGTCATTAGTCAATCACTAAGTGGTATATTTATATATATTTATATACAAGTAATCATTTATAGATAATGTAAGGTGTTAAGTCCTATGGTTGAGATTACCGATATACAGTCAGCCTAAATTGTTTTTATTACATGGTGATTTTACATTTTAAGCGTAATAAACATTATAACAGCCCATCACAAGTCCACTGCTGAGCATAGCCCTCCCCCAAGGAATTCGGAGCCGCCTGCATTCATTGACATCCTGCATCTTTTACCACGTTAACACTCCATCAAGTGGATAAAGGGACTGCCCCTGCCAAGTCAATTTACTTATCCCTTGCGCTATGTCGGTTACTCTGGTTTTACTGCGAGTATCCTTATTACGAACTCTCATCATAGAGAGCAACTAAAAGCACAATCATCTCCATAGTTCGAGGAGTGAGGTTAGGCGTCCTCATACGGCTAGCAATGGTGAGTCACCACTAAGATCCATATGCCATCATTGGCAACATTTTCTGGTAGTACAATCCTATTTCTTTTTAAATTGGATGTATACGTGCCGGATAAATTTATCATAATCGCCCGATCGCTGCAGTCGTCAATAATTTAGATCATAGTGGGTTTTTTATAGACCAAAGGGGACAAACGAGTCCACTATCCACCTATTGGTTAGTGAATGCTGTGGCTCAAAAAAGATAGTAGTTTCTCTATACTCACCATACGAAACACAGCAGCATGGAGCTGATATTTTACGTTGGTATTCTGTGAGAGCAAGGTCCTCCCCAGCAGAGCTGACCAATGCTTATACAACCATAATTAGGCTGCAGCATGGCTCCACCACCTATAACAACTGTGTCCCAAACAACTACCGGCATAGATGTAACTTGGACACATGGTCTTTAAACAATATGCAGTTAGATAAGTTTCTTACTCTGGTTCTGTCTCGGATAGCCATCGCAGCCCTACTGTATAAACACACAGATGTAGCACTGTCCAAATTTCGTCGGAATCAAAATCTTTTTCATAGCCCACAAACGTAAATTAAAATGGCAGATTGTACTTTCCTCTCTATTGTAAAATTTGGCAAGTTTTATATAGGTAGTAGATCACATACATATCATGGTACTAAAGCCTTTTCGGAAACCGGCTTGTTCGGGAGGCTAAAAGTCGTGAAATCTGGATAGAGAAGATTCGTAATGACCCCTAAAAACTACACGGTAAATCGGTCTGTAGTTCTTCGATAGAGCGTTGTTACCTTTCTAAAATAGTGTAGAGCAACCATGAAAAATAGAATCAAAGACATTCTGAAGGATTCAAGTACCGGTTTTTCACAAGATTTAAGAATTTCCGCTGTAATTTCATCATATTCCAGAGCCTTGTCGCATTTATGGTGCGCCATCTATCACGCTCAGACTGATGTCCAAAATATCATCGGAATAGCTTCTGATGAGATTTGCACTGGGATGATTACTCACATACTGTCATGTAGCTGTCCGTAGAAACTCTCAAAGTTACTCAAAATCTCAGATGTCCCGGAAATGTAGTCTACGTAGGAGAGTAATACTGCAGCTGTATTATATAATTTGCACTAGTGGCTGGCTCGACCGAGGAAGGACCACGTTCTCACAGATCACCAGCGTGAAATACCAGCTTAATGCTGCTGTGATTCATATGGGAAGGGTAGAGAACCGGAGATCCTTTGTACTGGTAACGAGACCATTCCATCCTAGTTCTCAGGAGTGACAGCACATTTGCATTTTGATTCTTAATCGAGGATACATGTAGATGTATATGGACCACATCATCATCATCATCATCACAGCCCTTCACAAGTCCACTGCTGAACATAGGCCTCCCCCAAGTAATGCCACAAAGCACGGTCCTGAGCCACCTGCATCCATCGACTTCTTGCATATCTTACCAGGTCGTCACTCCATCTAGTGGGGGGTCGCCCTACACTACGCCTACCGGTACGAGGCTGCCACTCGAGAACCTTTCTTCCCCATCGTTTATCGGTTCTTCGAGCTATATGGCCGGCCCATTGCCACTTCAGCTTACTAATCCGTTGGGCTATGTCGGTCACTCTGGTTTTACTGCGGATATCCTCATTTCTGAGTCTATCACGCAGAGAAACTCTGAGCATAGCCCTCTCCATAGCTCGCTGAGCGACCTTGAGCGTCCTCATACGGCCAGCAGTGAAGGACCACGTCTCTGATCCGTAAGTCATTACTGGCAACACGCACTGGTTGTACACTTTAGTTTTCAGAGATTGAGGTATACCTGACGAGAAGATGTGTCGTAATTTCCCGAACGCTGCCCAGCCGAGTTGAATCCGTCGATTGACCTCTCGGTCGAAGTTGGACTTACCTAGTCGGACTATTTGTCCCAGGTAAACGTACTCGTCAACAACTTCGAGCATAGTGCTCCCAACAACTACCGGCATAGGTGTGACATGGACATTAAACATGATCTTTGTTTTGTCCATGTTCATCTTAAGACCTATCCGTTGGGAGGTACTATTGAGGTCATTAAGCATAGTGCTTAAGTCCTCCAGCGATTCTGCCATAAGGACTATATCGTTGGCAAATCGAAGGTGAGTGATGTACTCGCCATTGATGTTAATACCGTATCCTTTCCAGTCCAGTAGCTTGAAAACGTCTTCCAAAGCAGCGGTGAAGAGTTTCGGGGATATAACGTCACCCTGTCTTACACCTCACTGCATTTGGATAGGTTTCGAGCTCTGGTTCTCTACTCGGATAGCCATCGTAGCCCTACTGTACAAACACTTCAGCACTTCGATATATGGACAGTCAACTTGGCACCGCTGAAGGGACTGCAGCACCGCCCAAATTTCGACGGAATCAAAGGCTTTCTCATAGTCCACATACGCCAGGCAAAGTGGCAAATTGTACTCTTCAGTCTTCTGTACAATCTGCCGTAGGGTATGTATGTGGTCTAGGGTACTGAAGCCTTTTCGGAAACCGGCTTGTTCGGGAGGCTGGAAGTCGTCGAGTCTGCGTGCGAGACGATTCGTAATGACTCTCGAAAACAGCACGTAGACGCGGCTCAGAAGGGAAATCGGTCTGTAGTTCTTCAAGAGAGCGTTGTCGCCTTTCTTAAAGAACAAGACCACCGCACTTCTGCTCCACGCCTCTGGAGTAGTGCCACCATGGAGGACGGAATTGAAGAGCTTCTGAAGGACTTCAAGTACCGGTGTTCCACCCGCTTTCAGAAGCTCCGCTGTAATTCCATCCTCGCCTGGGGCCCTGCCGTTTTTAAGGTGCTGGAGAGCCATTCTAATCTCGCTTAGACTGACGTCCGGGATATCATCGGAATAGTGTCGGATAAGACTTGCTCTTGGATCGTTACTCACACTTGCGTGTGGCTCCAACGATGATGTGTACAGCTGCCCATAGAACCTCTCAATCTCACTCAAAATCTCAGGTGTCCCGGAAACGATGCTGCCACACTCAGTCTTCAGCCTTGACAGTTGGCTCTTACGGGCAGACAGATCTCTGGCAAAGACTTTGGAGCCCTGGTTCCGCTCGATCGCTTCTTTAATACGAGCAGTATTAAAGTTGAGTAAGTCTCGCCGCATGCATTTGGAGATCTGTCTGTTCAGTTGCCTGTATGCTGTCAAATCTGTTGACGATTGCAGCCTCATCTCCCGTCTAACAGCCATGAGATTAAGAGTGTGATCGGAGAGTTTTTGTGTTCTTCTGCGGCGGGTCTTGCAGAACTTAGCTCCGACCGCATGGACAGTTTCCACGAGCTTGTCATTCATATCGTCCACTGCTTTGCAATCTTGTAGGCACTGAAAGCGGTTGTGTAACTCGAGCTGAAAGTTTTCGGGATTTTGGATTAGAGCACGAGGGGGACGGAGCGTTGACTTCATTAGCCGAGACCTCTCGAACTTAACGTTTAGGTTCAGTGTGCCTCTAACCATTCGGTGATCGCTGCCAGTTTTCACCCCTGCGATCACTGAGACATCACTGAACAGTTGGCGTCTGGTCGTCATAATGAAGTCAATCTCATTTTTTGTCGAACCGTCGGGGCTCGACCAGGTCCACTTCCTGTGGGGCCGCTTCTGGAAGAAAGAGTTCATCATAAAGAGTCCCTCTTTCTCCATAAAGTCGGCCAGCTGCTGGCCCCTTCGGTTCCGTTGCCCTACTCCAAATTTCCCTAACTTCAGCTCACCGTTTTCTCTTGTGCCTAGTTTTGCGTTGAAGTCTCCCATCAACACCGTGTAGTGGGTTTTGGAGGAATGCATGGCTTTGGAAATATCCTCATACATTTCCTCCACCTCCTCATCGGAATGTGCCGAGGTTGGTGCGTAAACCTGTATGACCTTCAGCGAATACCGTTTGGTGATTCTGAGTATCAGGTACGCGACCCTCGTCGACACACTCCCATATGGACCACATATGGACCACAGCATTCACTTACCATCAATTGGACTGTTGTACAATGCTTAAGCATTTGCACATTCGTCTACAACTAGACTGCACCATCGACTTTCAGCCTGAGCAAGGGGGTGCTGTTGTCGCGCCTCAAGCAAAACGCGTCATATATAGAACAGCTTACTGAATCACCTTGCCCGGCGGAAGATTTCCCCTTTTCTTGCCTGTTACCACGCCCAAAGCTATTATAACGAGCTAATCTTCACAGAGGCTGGTTAACTAAACAGTAAATACGCCTTATTGCAATTTAAGTAATTCTGAACATGTTTAATAGCAATCAATAGAATACGTTCATGTTTGATAAATTACGTTTATACGCGCCGTTCTTCCTAAGGATATTATAACAGCAATTCCGAGTAAATAAGCCGGCTTATAACGAACATGTACTAATTCAAATAGCTATTGTGTAATCCTAATAACATACGATATATTTGAATTTCAACATCGTCCTAAATACATTTGTAATACCGGCTCTTTCAAGGAAATAAATTGAAAATATCTTTACGATTCCTCAATACTATATTACGATATTCCTTTTTGTCGATAATTATCTTTGAAATAAAATAAACTTTCGGAACGTGGTAAAGCGTCATATTATGGCTGAAGCACGAGTGGGTCGGCTCCAATTGAGAAGGACTAGCCTCGTAAAGAACACCATCGTAAAAAACCCATCTAACGGACTTACAAAAAACTGGAGACACTTTTTGACGGTAACACGGAATGTCTTCTTGGAATAACACATTTGCATTTTCATTTTTATCAAGGATAATTTTTTTTAAAGAAATTAATAATGCTATAAATATTACTAATATTCCCCTTAACCACTCGTGGTTAGCTTAAATTGCTTGTTTTACGAGTGGTTCACGCCAGTAGTCGAATGGCGGATTCGAACCCACGACCTTTTTGAGTTCGCGGTCCGCGCCCTGCCATTAGACTACTGTCGCTTGTTTGAGTTTGAAATGATTTGAATGAAAATGAATTGAAATAACTATGAGCCACAGCGTTTACTTTATAAAGAAGCGATGGCAAATAAGCTTGCGGTTCAACTGATAGGAAGTGACAACTTTATTCCATCTTAGTCCTCAAGGCTGACAGTGCATCTGCATTTTGATTCTTAATTGAGGTTAAATGTAGATGTCTATGGGCCACAGCATCCACTTACCATCAGGTGGACTGTGTGCTCGTTTGTCACCCTCATCCTATTAAAATAAAACTGTCCCCATGAATATCCACAATACTAGAGGACTTGAGAATGCTTTGCTGGATTCTTTTAGAAAGAAATGGACTCTTTTTTAAACCCTAAGTAGTAACGGTCGATTGTAAATTCCTCAATGAAGTCGTGAGTGGTAGTAAATTCCTGGAGAATATCACGATGAGGTATTTACCAACGATTGTGATAATGAGGGTGGAAATGTGTATATTGTCACAGTGTGCATTAAAATTTATCCGAAAATCTCCTCGTAGCATTTCAATGGTAAAATTTGGTAAATCAACGTGATACAACTTCTCCCGTGGAATCCTATACCTTTAAGCGAGCAATTCTTGTATATTATATATATACATATATATATATATATATATATATATATATATATATATATATATATATATATATATATATATATATATTATATATATATATATGCATGCATAGCTGTTAACAAGCAGTAGTTCGTGAATGGTACAGAGGGTCATTATGAGAACCAGTAAAGGCTATGGGGCATTATATCTATCAGGGGTAATAATGAATATTTTTTGTAGCCTTTTTTGGATAAAGTGATTCAGGTTGACAGTAAGTTCGTTCAAACCACTTGTTATTGTATATTGATTAACAAGGACGAGATTGTACTTGTGTGCTTAAGAAATAAGAACTATTCCATGTATGGTAAAACTTAAAAGCTGTAGGGTGGCAAGAGATAATGTCCCTTATTACTAAACCTATTAGATTTTTTCTTCCACAGTATTCATTTGTTACCACTTACACACATCTCACAGTCCACCTGGACCGTGCAATGTGTGTTAGTAGCGGTGTAAGAATATCCTCTACCCTAAAAGCTTCCTTTCCTTTGAATGCCATGAAAGACATCTTCCTACATCGCCAAGCTGCATGCCAAGCATGGTAACTATAGCATGTATCTATGAGGCAAACTATGGGGAGGCCTAAATTCAGCAGTGAAATTTTATATGATGTAATGGACAATGGATATACTATGTCACCTTACTTCCATAGAAAAAAACTTTTTTAATAATTTTCTAAGCACATTAGTAGTTGTGTAAACGTGGTGGTGGTAAACAAGTGTGGTGGGTAAATCTTTGTTTCAGAGAGCACGAGGGATCTGTGACAGTAAACACCTGGCTGCCGAGCTCCAACACGTCAAGCAAGTTTTGCTTGACAACAAGCTTCGGGTCCCGCGCCTACGTCACAGAGAACGAGTGAAAACGGCCACAGTCGAGCGTGTACCTGCTGTACTGCCATATGTTAGAGGAGTCACTGACAAGATTGGCTCCATCTTGAAGCGCGCTTCCATCAAAACATACTTCAAGCCGCCGAAGAAGATTGGTCAGTTTTTACCATCAGTCAAGTGTAACGTCCCTCTGCAAGATGCAGAAGTGTACAAGCTTGATTGTGAATGTGGTCTCTCCTACATAGGACAAACTAAAAGATCAATTAAAACCCGCGTTAAAGAACATATAGCTGATGTGAAGAATCGACGCTCCGGGAAGTCTGCAGTCTGTGAACATGTACAGGATCCCCCGTCACTACATCAGATTTGATAGACCACAAATCCTCGCTAAAGAACACCGATTCCTTCCAAGAATGATTCGCGAGGCTATTGAAATCAAAAAACATCCTAATTTCAATAGAGAAGATGGCTGGGTGCTACCATCTGCTTGGGATCCTATAATAAATAAAATTAAATCCCAACCCAAGCATACAACTGCAAGACTTCATGATACCATAAGTTCATACTGTGTAGATCGGAACAAAAGTTAAATTTTAATCTATGGTAACCGCGGTTAACTATGACATCTGGACGTTGAACATCTCAGTCCTTCCCGTGACCATGGGTGCTGTAAAGCTCTCGAAACGTCGGGTATTTAAAAAGTTAAATATACGCGATAAATTCCGTAAAAACTAGTATTATTTCAATGTGTAGTGTTCGCGTAAATATAAGAAATCATAATACATGTTTTGTTTTACAAACTTTGCAATTTCAAAAATGTACAAGCATGGGAGTGGTAGTATTTTTAGAGATACAAATAGCGGCCTGCAAGGTTCATCAGGTGCAGTGCCATATATTGCTATAATACATTTTTTGGGCAATGAATGCCTTTTTTTGCATCTATGCTATTGCCCCATATAATAAGCCCGTATCGCAGTACAGATTCCACATATGTAAAGTACGCAGTAAGTGCTGTATTTTTTGTGGCTACTTTGCATAGTTTATAAAGTGCGTACGAAAATCTATTTACTTTTTTTACATACATGTTCAACTTGACATTTCCAATTTAGTTTTTGATCAATCCATATACCTAGGAATTTTGTCATATTTGTACTTTTTAGTGTTTGTCATTCAAAATTAATGTTCATTGTCTAATATGTCATTGAAATTTATAAAATAAGTTTTGTCAAGATTTACAAGTAGGTTGTTATTTTTAAGCCATTCTATTATTGTTTTTACTGTACTGTTAATATCATTAATGTGATCTTTAAGTGATTGTTTACCATCTGTTTTTACTATTACAGATATGTCGTCAACAAATAAAATGCATTTGTGTTTAGTTACACCCGGAAGATTATTAATATATACTAAGAACAACAGTGGTCCCAAAACGCTACCCTGTGGAACTCCATATTTGTTTTCTTTAAAATCTGATTCGTGATTTAGGACCACATGATTGCAGTCTGGTCTTATTTCAACAGATTGACGTCTATTTTGCAAGTAACTTTTAATCCAACTTATAGCAGTGCCTCTAATGCCACATTTTTTCAATTTTACCAGTAATAAATTATGTGAAACAAAATCGAAAGCCTTCGACATGTCAAAGAAGAGAGCAGTTGTATAATTATTAGCATTAAGGCATGTTAGAGTCTCATTTACCATATCGAAAACAGCATGTGTATTAGATTTTCCCCTCTGGAACCCATACTGAGTGGGATTCAGGACATGATACTTGTCAAAGAACGATGTGAGTTTAGTATGCATAATTTTTTCATATACTTTTGACAAAATTGTTCAATATTGATTTTTTGTCTTTTTTGAACAAAGGCTTAATCAAAGAAAATTTAAGTTTATCAGGGAAGATGCCAGAGATTATTGATAATTTATTAAAAATGCCAAAACCCAACCTATTTCTTTGTTGCAGGCCTTAATTACTTTGGTACAAATGCCGTCATACCCTTCTGATATTATTCAAGGTCATTATTATTTTATTTATATCATATTCGTCAACAGGGTGTAGATAAATAGAATTATTTAATATTAGATTGGATTTATTTTTTGGTATATTATTTTGGATATCTTTGTTTGTCAATTCAATGAAGAAATTATTAAAAGTATTTGCGATTTGTGTAGGAATAGTAATAAATTTGTTGTCATATTCAATAAAGTCAATGTGATTATTATATTGCGGCTTGGTATCTATTTCATCCTGTATGACCTTCCAAGTAGCTTTGCAGGTATTTTTGCTGTTTATCACATATTTATTATTAGTTATTTTTTAGAACATAGTATGCATTTTTAAATAGTTTTGAGTAAACTTTATATTTGTGTTTATTTTGAGGAATTTTTTCTCCTATAGTAGTTTTTTCTTAGGACTCTCTTTTCGCGCAGCTATTCCTAATTCCCTTAGAAATCCATTTTAAATAGGATTTTGAAGAAAGTCTAACTTTTTTATAAGGGAAGCAGAGTTTGTAAAGAAGGCATAGCCAATCATGAAATTTATTTATATATTTTATATTTAAATAGTTTCTAAATCAGCCGCATTCGCCCATAGCAAAATTCCATATGGCATTATGCTATGGAAATAGCCTGTCTTCTTAATAAGTTCTAATAGTCTCGACACTAGTGAGATCTCTCATCTTTTTTACAGCATAAGCTGCAGAGTTATGTCTGCTTGCTAGTTTAGATATATGGTGGCCCCACTGAAGCTTAGCATCGAGAGTGATTCCAAGACAAACAGAGGATTCAACAGGACTCAGTTCTTCCCCATTTAAAAACACATTGGTACTCGGATTATTAACATTTGTTGTTGTAAATTTAGTACATTTAGTTTTATTGCAATTTAAATGTAGATTACTGACGTTAAACCAATGTACTAATTTTAATATAGCATTATCCACTTTGTTAAATTTAAATACTATATCATGATTATATCCTACAAGGGTAGGTAAGTCATTACTATACACTAAAAATAAGAATGGGCCAAGAATTGAGCCCTGAGGGACACCCAAACTTTTACCATTGATAACAATATTCTGCTCTCTATGACTTAAATATAAAATAACTAGTTTAAGCGCTGTGTTCTTGACACCATAGTATTGTAGCTTCCTGATTAATGTCTGATGGTGAACATAGTCGAAGGCCTTGGAAAAGTCACAAAATACACCCAAAGTATCCTCTGAATTCTCCCATGCACAAAAAATGTTTTATAAGCTCAACTCCGGCATCGGTTGTCGAGCGACCCCTTGTAAAACCAAAATGACTTGTATGGAATAATTTATTTTTATTAAAAAAATATGATGTAAAATAATTTTTTTCAAAAACTTGAACAATTTCTATATTACCAACTTACTTAAAGTTGGTAATATAGAAATTGTTCTAAAATTGGCGGGGTCTGATGTACTACCACATTTTAATAAAGGTATAACTTTACTATGTTTTATTAAATCAGGAAACACACCAGACGCTTCGACGCTTGTATTAAAAATAGTGGTTAGATAATGTGTTATTGTATCTATTACGGATGCAATAACTTTAATAGGAATCCCCCATAAGTCTGCAGTTTTCTTAATATCAATGGTTTTAAAATATTTTATATCTTTTGGCAATACTCTATGGAATTGAAAATATTTGAATTATATATATATATATATATATATATATATATATATATATATATATATATACATGCAGGGGACTAAATAAAGGGCACTGAAGCCGAATTAGAGGGTTTTAAGAATTTTTGTCCGTCTGTCTGTCTATTTATTCAAGATACTACTGAACGGATTTCCATAAATTTGTAGAAAAATAGTTAGGGACCCGGGGCTACTTATAGGCTGCATATTATTCGATTACGGAACTTTAAAAGTTCAAAACAATGCCATCTAAAGTAAAATACAAAAAGTAGTGACATTTGGCCCTCACCTACTAATAAACTAAATCTATTATATAACTTACATTTATATAGTGATTTATAAATAACTTTTATAGTAACTCATTACTACTTAAATAGATAATAGTGACCTCTGTTGAACATCATAACATTAAGAATGTTTCTAAGTTTAATTTCTACTCTACAAAAAGTTTTAGTAGGTATTAGTTTTTTTTATTTATATATAAACTAATAAAAATTGCAATTAGTACAAAACTCGTATTATCCTTATACTTTAAATAAAAAGATTTTTATATATGTATTGGTCAGATCGAAAATAAAATGGCCGTTTTACATAAAATGTACAGTGTTTGTTGGCTATATCATGATATAGCTTGACCAAATCAATGAATAGAGATTGTTTGGCAATATTAACAACTAAACACGACGTTGCTATTTCTAGATGTTATTGTTATATCGTAAAATAATTTCATTACATACACTCATTGCGTATATTTGATAAATGCAAAATTTTTAATACATTCTATATCACTTTATGCCAAAGAAGATGGCCATAAATTGTATGAACCTGTGCCCCAGAGATGAAACCGAAGTCGGTAAACGTGAATCAGATCTTTAACTGTTTTGATGCTTGACGGACGGGTTCAGTGTTGCAAGTACTAAAGTAAAATAACCCTATCCTACAATATAACGCTACATGTTAAAATATTGCTGTATTAAACAAATAAATAAAATCCTATCCTATAGTGTATTTTGATTATTGGCTTGTTCTTATACACAACATATCATAAATGAAGTATTTTATAAGTTTAGCTACTGTTTTTCCCTACTCAAATCTTTTTGAGTATTATATGGCCACATTAAAGGTGCTATAGAGTGACTTCAAAGAGAAGAAATCACTTTAAATACTGTTAAACTCAGCTGCTATGAAATGTCAATAGTTATTCAAAATTCTTTTTTTATTTTAATTAAATTAATAGAAATAGTCTTATTTTTGTACAGCATGGGGCACATTATGGCCATCTCAATTATGAATCATATATAAATGTAAGCAGCTTTGTTGTTAGAGCCACTGCAGTCGCACCTTAACACAATTTTAAAAGTCATCTGTATAAGCCGGTTATCAAACCGATCTATACGTAAATTTCGTAGTAGGTACGTAAGCAATCTATATTAGATCCGCGCCGACTCCACTCATATATTAACTGCAATGTGATGTTTCGATTTACCACGTTCTCGGTGGTTAAGAAAAACATCGCGAGGAAACCTGCATATCTACTGCCTTTGTAGTTCTATTCCTGCTATAAGGTTAACTGGCAGAGAATGCTTTAAGCATTAAGTCCGCTTTTTGATTCTGTACTAATGTGAGGTTCAATAAAGTTTAAATAAATAAAATAGCTGAAACATCTCTAACATCTCAAACTCTACGTCGTTTTTATGATGAAACATTGTCTACAGCAGTGAACAATGGAGAATAACTCTCTAGTGTTCATGATTAATTGGTTCATGATGTTATCAATCTTCAATGATAACTGAATTTATAGTGCAACGATAACATAATTAATAATTTACTGTGTAGTAGCGGTGTAAGAATACCCACTAGCCCATATCATCACGTGGGTGTCGTAAAAGAAGACTAAGGGAAACAAATCAGGAGATGGGCAACAGTGTCTTCCTAAAATAAAAATACGCTTACCAAGTGTCGCAACTACGTACAATATTCCACCCATGAGATAATCTATCAAGGAGACCATGTTCAGCAGTGGGCATTAATAAGCTGTAACCAATGATATAAGTAAAAAGGTGTAGATAGGTTACCTACACAATATTTGATCTTCAAAAACGGCACACTAACGCACACGTAAATTACTAAATATTGCAATAGCACACTACATTTCGATTAGACGTCAAAGTAGGATGGCATGATTAAACTTTCACAAGCGTAAAAGATACAAACGTAATTTGCGACAGTGCGTGGTCTTGTGTAGTGGGAACGATATAGAATAATTAATCAGATATGACATTATACCGTACACCGTGATTTATGCCTAAAGCGCGATTCAATCATAAGTGCACTTATTAATTAATAATGAAATAGTTAATTTACCCTTCAATAAAACAAGAATTATATGTACACAATTTGAATTACGATACTCAGAAGAAATCTATCTGTTTTTTATATTCTTTGATGAGAAACAATATCACTTCTCTTTCAAATCCACTCATTGGGGTATTTTTATCCCTCTCTATTTTTCTGACAATATATTTTAAAATACGTAATTTTTGAATTCGTAAACAATACGAAAATAAATGAGGGAAATAGTAAACGATTGAAATATGATTCCTTTTTACTTTTGGAAACCTTTCTTGTGTAGTTTGTGCAGAATCTCATCACATATCACGAAATTTTCGGTTCAAAAACAAAACACGAATTACTATCAACGCCGTTGTCAATGACGTGACGACAGCGCGACGACTGAGCATAGGTTTGCTAATTAGCCTAGATTTTACGTGCTACTTGCGGAGCGCGTATAACCTATCTACCTTTTTTCTTGTAATATCATTGGCTGTAACGGATAACATAATAAATAACCCTTTACTGGACCTAATTACTGGCAAAAAGGCACTCGTACTTTACTAAGTTGGAGTGCCTGGTTGCCAGTAATTAGGGACAGGATTGCAAAAGGGAATATAATGTGTTTACCACACATTAATTTTCCATACCTTACCTTTTAAAATATAATTCATATAAAATGAGGAATACGCCAATATTTAAAATAAAAAATAATATGCCATATAAAGACTCACACGAGCAACCATATGTGCCAGTGTGTATTGTAATTACACGAGTAAAACGAAAGCTTCTAGTAATTTACCGTAAGTGCAACAGTTTAAAAAAAAAGTTTTGTCTTAGAGCGTAATATCATTTTTTATACTTTTTATCCATAAGATAATATAGGTAGATGTTGGTACTTTGATTTATTACTGTAAATAAAAAATCTTAGAAGTTAGTATAAAATAACTATGGAATTTAAATGGGTTTGGATTCCCAAAATAAACAGTTTAATGTAAGTCACTTTACGATGTGATTTGCATTTCGAATTCAATTTCCCATTCCACGTATACAAATAAAATGATCCTACGTTTCATAACCATCGAATTAGTGGCTCAATGATTTGAGTGCTGTTAACATTAGTACGTTGTTATGCGAATATGTACAATCATACGGAGTCGAAAATGGAATAGAAATTAAATTTCTGTATTACTTTCAGATTTTAATATCTGTTATGAACTATTTTAACTAGTTTAACAATAAAATAAGTAATATATAATTCATGATAATTGTATAAAACAATATATTGTTAATTGATTTTATTTTTTAATTAGTCCCGCTAGGTTTTTTGCTGGTTCTTCCCAGGGCAGAGGTTTTAATCGAACCAGTGGCAAAAGTAAAAAATGACCTTCAATAAATATTCTTGTAATCCATATCGAATAAAAAGAGTCCATTCTGTTTAACTGACCAAAAATTATTATTCAAAAATTGAGGGTAGCCGAGCTAACTAAAACATTGGAACGTTAAATGTCTCAGTACCCCCGTTACCATAAAAGCTGTAGAGCACTCGAAATGTCGAGATTTAAAAATAAGTTAATTAAACACGATAAAATCCATATAAATAGTTTTATTCAATCAAAATCCAGATGCATTATGACCCCTGAGAGCTAAGATGAGAATGAGGCATTCATCATTTCCAGTAATGTTGGGGTTTCCGGTTATCTACACTCATCAGACGAAACACAGCAGCATTGGGCTGATATTTTACGCTAGTGTTTCGAGCCGACGCGTTTGTAAACTCTACCGCGTGATGAGCATGAAAGTCCACAGCTGAACATTTTCAGCTTTGGACTTTCATTGGCTGTAGCGGAGAAGGTAAACATAAATAAACGCAAGTCAACATATTTGCAAACAGAACTAAATTAGTTTATGGGTAATATTAAAGAGTGAAGCGATTTAAGAATAGCTTTTTACGAGCTTAGAATGGTGCGTCGAGTCGGTACCGTCCAACGCCATTATAGTATACACGTCACTTCCTTTATTGTTTTACTGCATTTTAAAATGGCTTTAGCCTCCGCCTGGAGTGATATTTCTTAACGGGGAACTGCGCACTTTAAGATTATACATTTTGTTAATACATTTTTATATTATCTAGTTGCTAGATATGGGCCCCTCCCACAGTAAATAGGATTAGCCATAATGGGCACGCTTGGCAGATGGATTGGCAATTTTAGCGGCCATTGTTTCGCACGACTATTGTTGTTTAGTCGCCGTGTAGTCACAAGAAGACAAACCATTATCATTTCCTTAAAAGTGATATACACTCTGTAAACACCAGAAACAAATACAAGCTAACTATACCAGTCACTCATTTTATCAGGGGCAAATACACGCTACGTTTTTGGTCCTATCGAATTAACTTTTTCATTATCTGGTCATCTACATCTATCCTCGATCTTCTTCTTTCTTAAATCAAAATGCAGATTTTGTAGTCACCCCTGACGATTAAGATAGAACGCCTCGTTTCCAGTAAAAATTGTCTCCGGTTCTTTACTCACAATACGAAGCACAACAGTGTTGAGCTGCTATTTTACGCTGGTATTTTAGGAAGGCGTGGTTCTTCTCCGATCGAGCCAGCCAGCCTCTATCACGTAGACCATATATTTCCGGGACGTGTTTATGTATGTATCTATTTTTTTAGCTATTTGGAAGCTTTTATTGCTCAAATTCGAAACATAACAGTAACGTAAATAGCGACAACAGTACACTATTGTTCTATAGTTATATTCGTATCACTATTTAAACACTTAGACTATTGAACGCATTTAGAAACTAAAGAATAACACAAATTCGCTTCAAATGTGTACCATATAAATCTTTATAGTATAAAATGATGAAACGGAATCATCTAAAGCACTGCAAAGCGTGATACATAGTGTTGATATCAACGTTTACGTGGAGGTCTGCGGATGTATCACTGGTCAATTTTAGTAATTTTAGAAGGATTTTAAAATAATAGATTTAGCAAGAAACAAACCATAAGAACGTGACCGTGGTATATATAAATTGTATCATACAAATATTTTATCTGGAGTCGTTAAGCAGAGAGAAAACAGAGGAGAATATATTTGTTTAAACTAAACGCAACTCAGATATCGTCATAACGAGGCTTTCTCAAACTTATAGCCCTACTCCTCTCAAATTTGTCAGACATGGTGACCTTCTAAAGAAACTGTCTTAAAATGAAAATAAGATTTATATTTTAAAATATACAGTCATAAAAAGCTGACAGTGCAAGCGCATTGCTTTACCGTGAGGACCCTGCACCTATGTCTCTTCGCAGCCGAAAGCAAACGCAATGGTGGTTCTTCGCACGTACACATTAGAATATGTTAATATATCTGGCATGTACGATCAAGAGTATAAAACTAGTTGCAAGTCCCCCTACGATGAAGAAGATCCGCGTACGGAATCGAAAAATAGCTAAACAAAAACTCCAAGGACCCTTATTCTTAACCGCAGCGCTGTGGAGTCGTAAAAACTTTTAAACAAAAACAGAAACTTTTTTTATTCAATGTAGATTATAACCATACTTATTGAAAGTCACTTTTTTAATTTACCACTGGTTCGCAAAAAAAAACCTCTGTCCTGGGAAGAACCAGCAAGAAACCCAGCGGGACTATTTTTTTTTCCAATAATAGCTTACAATCATGTTTACAATTAACAACACAAGACAAATTAGAAATAGCTTGGTAGCGATCACCCTTCCCAGGGGTTATTATCACCCATAAATTCCTTAATATTATAATAACCCTTTTTATACAAACTTAGTTTAATAACATTTTTGAACTTTGAACTTTGGCATACTTATTTGAGTAAATACATATATTTTTTTAAAATGTGTTTCAAAGTGTGTTTCTTCTATTGTAAGAAAAAAGACTGTTTTATTTAATATAAAACATAAATAAAACATTCGCATTAGTTCTACTACACCGTGCGACCCTCCTTTGTTGTGAATACGTCATTTGGCTGTTACATGTGATTTCGTATTCGCAAGTCGTAGCCCGTGGGAATCCGTTAATGTACTAAATTATATCTGATGTTTATATTGATCCAGTGAGTGGAAAATATTCAATAGAACAAAATTTTGTTCTTTAGTTTTATTTACTTCTATTACCGTACGTCGCTAGTGAGGTAAGAGCACCTATCACCCCATTTCGTTTCATGACAAAAAGGAAACCAAGGAAAAACCAGGTCATTTCTACAGGCGCGCGACTTGGACAGCAAACGATGAAGATACGAAACTCGAACGGTGAAGGGGTATAAAGAGAGCATATAATATATTTTATGACTGCAACAAAATTTGGTCGACTCAAGGGAGGAATGAGTACGAAGGAACCGTCACCATCACCGTTACAGCCTACTAATGTCCACTAGACACAAGCCTCCCCCATAGATTGCCTCATGGGGAGGATATTTTCCATAGTTACCACGCTTGGCATGCGGGTAGTTTTTTATTCTTAGTCATTATTAAGAAGACGCTTTTTTATAGGATAGGGTGACAAACGAGCACACAGTCCATCTTATCTCGATTACGATTCAAAATGCAGACGTGTTGTCACCCGTGCGGACTAAGATGGAATGCCCAGTTTCCCGCAAAAAGGATCTCCGGTTCTCTACACTCTCCATACGAAACACAGCAGCGTTAAGCTGCTATTTTACGGTGGTATTCTGTGAGAGCGTGGTCCTGCCCCGGTCGAGCCGACCCATTTGTGCTACAACTGTACTACTTATATAGCTGCAGCATGACTCTACCACGTATAGAAACGCTACTTCCCATCTCCTGCTTCTGTTTCCCTCTGTCTCCTCTTGCGACAGTCTAGGGACTAATGGGGTAGTAAATATTCTTACACAGCCACTGCACGGTGTATGACACCATAATAATAATGTCCTCCAGACCGAATTTCGGCCACGGCGGCTGGTCTTAACAGAGGCTAGCCATCAGCGCAGGACAGGATTATAGTGCCCAAGCGTATGCGCAAGCACAGGTGCACTCTCTATTCCCTCACTCTCATAATCCGATGGGACGGTAAACCGACACGACCGGAGAGAGATCAGGCGCAGGACCAACGGCTTTACGTGCTTTCCAAGGCACGGAGGTGAGACACCGCAAACTTCCCGACTCCGGGCAGCTACTGAGAATTTCTTGACAGAAAAACTCAATAATTGATTTTTCGGCCCGACCCCGGATTCGAACCCAGGACCTCATGATCAGTAGTCACACTACGACCACCAGACCAACGAGGCAGTAACCTACGTATAATTGCATCTTCTTGACGTACATATAATTACCGTATCTTGATCGTGATGTA
Source organism: Parnassius apollo (assembly GCA_907164705.1). Classification (NCBI taxonomy): domain Eukaryota; kingdom Metazoa; phylum Arthropoda; class Insecta; order Lepidoptera; family Papilionidae; genus Parnassius; species Parnassius apollo. The sequence goes on along the minus strand of CAJQZP010000898.1, from coordinate 845,533 downwards.
GAAATGTAAGAACATACTTCTCATACATCGTCATATTGCTATCGTAGTAGGTGATGGAAGGAAAATGAGACAAGAGTTGAGCTGCGGCATCTTCCTGATGACAACTGAATATAATAAAATTCGTCTGTCGTACACCCGTCTAATAAGTGTAGAAACTATGGCAAATATCCCTTTACGAGGTTATCTACGGGAAACCCATGTCCAGCTGTGGAATTTGAGACGTTTTATACGTGTTAGATTCATGCTGCGGCTATATTATGGTTGTTACGTAAATTGAGGGACAGCGCTCTCAAAGAATGCCAACATAAAATATCAGCTTAATGATGCTGTGTTTCGTATGGTGAGTGTAGAGGTAGAGACCCTTTTTACTGCATACGAGGCATTCCATCTTAGTCCTCAGGTATGAAAACGCATCTGTATTTGCATTCTTAATTGATGATAAATGTAGATGTGTATGGACCACAGTATCCACTTACCATCAGGTGGACTGTTCGTTCGTTTGCCACCCTAATTCTGTAAAAAAATACTGTAATTACTGAATTATTGAAAAAAAAATTCCAACAGTTTGCAACATGATATTGTGACGAGGATTAAGAAAGTAATGCTTCGGTGATTTGTCATGTTGAAAGAATGTATGAGGAAAGAGTGACAAAGCAAATTTATGTTGCAGAAGTGAACAGAAGAGTCGGAAAGTGACTTCCTAGGCGAAAGTTTATCGACCAAATTGGCGATGTATTGAAAATGGGCCAAATTAAGAGCACCCTTAACCGACGAGCATGTATGCGTAGGTATATGAATGTGGAGGAGCCGAGAGAGGTATATCAGTATCGTGCTAAATGGAAGTCTATAGTCTCTGTCTACCCCTCTAGGTGATAGGCGTGAGTGTGAGATCTATTTAATAATATTATTTATTTATTTTTAGATACATTGCCTTTCTATATGTGGAGAAATGCGAATGAAATTTTATTAGTAGTGACGTCAGTCGGTTTGTAGTTCTCTGTGTTAACTCGATAAAGTACAGTTTTTAAATTAACTACGCAACAATAAGTTCCATACATCCTCCGGATGATTCATTTCGTAATTTGTTAGCTGTGTCCTTATCGTTGAGATAATAACGAAAGTAGACAAACTTTCTGAAGGTACTCGTAGTATCTTTATTTTGCAGCTATTATTTTTCCACTATATTTTTGACTGCCTCGTTGGTCTAGTGGTTGTGTTAGTGCGACTGCTGATCATGAAGTCCTGAGTTCGAATCTCGGGTCGGTCCAAAACATCAATTATTGAGTTTTTCCGTCAAGAAATTCTCAGTAGCTGCCCGGAGTCAGGAAGTTGGCAGTGTCTCACCTTCTTGCGCCTGATATAGAGAGTACACCTGTGCTTGCGCATACACTTGGACGCTATAATCCGATGACTGGTCTACATTGAGGCAGGCCGCCGTGACCGAAATCCGATCTGGAGGACATTATTATTATTTTTGCACTTTTTTATTTACATTAATGTAAGTGATCAAGTGGTATTTTTATCAAAACAGTATTTTTTTTACTTTTACTACAGATTCTGAAAAATAGGAAGAACCAGCATGAAAAGCAGGACTTTGTTTTTTAGGTAATTTATAGTACAATATGCAAGGTTGTACAAACTGTTTACAAAATTTATTTTAAAAATAGCTTGGAAACGACCACACCATTCCCAGGGATTATTATCAGTCATGTATTCATTTATATTATAATTATACTTATTATACATTTTTTTTGGGGAAAAAATTGAAATAAATAAATAAATTAATTAAAATTTATCGAAATTTAAATCATGTCTTTTGACCTTGTCACTTCGCAGGGTCACAGGCTCAAAAGCAAAGGGCAAAGTAATTATTTAAAAAAAAATTTTAACATTTGCGTAGAAATTTTTGTTTTTATTTTTTGTAAAATATTTGTGCCAATGGCTTCTACTTCGTTCACATGTTACACCCTATGACCTTTACCGTCTTTTTTACCGTCTGGTTTTGTCCAGACGGTAAAAACGTACATCCAGTATATATATTTCTTTAAATCTTAAAATTTTACTCTCAACGTTTAAAATTGGTTCGAACAGATTCCTTTAGAATTTTTGATCACAAAATAAGGAATTTTATATTAAAAATAATTGGTGTACCCCAAATAATATTACCATACAGATACTACAACATAGATATTGTCGTGTAAATAGACTATAGAATAGGCATTCTACGATAGTTATCATATAATATAATTGAATAAAAATATATTATATGAGATGAGATATCTTATGTGGAAGTTGCAAGTGTGAACTAATCAGATAAGAACTAAAAGCAGCGTTTTTTGCACAGCATGTAAAATGAAACTTGTTTTTTTAAACGTGTCCTCCACACTAGGATTTTCTCCTGTATCGTGAAGGCAGTCCATAAACATAAACTGCACAAACAACCAGATTCGGAACAAATATTTGTAGGCCATACAAATACTTGTTCCGTGCGGGATTCGAACCCGCGACCCTTACCACTGCCACTTATTACTAAGCCACTGAGCCACTCTAAATAGGACGGTGTGTCTGATAGGACGGCAAGGAATATTAAGAGAGATACACATGACATGACATCCAGCTCGGCGGGTAGTATGTAATAGAACAAGCCTATATCTGATACTTCTCCCGTTCTTCCAAGCATATGGTAGGTTCCACAAATTTCAAAGTATGTGGAGATGATAAGTATATGCACGATAGAGCCGCGCCGCAGCTATACTGAATGATCTTTTTTACCGTCTGGAAAAATAGAATGTAACATGTGAACGTAGTAGAAGTCTACGGCACTGATATTTTACAAAAAATAAAAACAATTTTTTTTATTAAATTAATTAATTAATTAAAATCCATGGAAATTCAAATCATATCCACCCTACTTTACGAACGACAATAAAACAGTAAATTTAGTAGGCATCTTTGACCTTGTCACTTCGCAGAGTCACGGGCTCAAGGGCAAAGGGCAAAGTAATTGTTCAAAAAATTTTTTCAACGTTTAATTCAAAATTTCAGTGCCATAGGCTTGTATTCCGTTCACATGTGACCGCGGTAGACCCATTCTTTCACAGAATACCAGCGAGAAATAGCAAAATAAAACTGCTTTTTCGAATCAATGATCCTTTTTACTGGTGACGAGACATTCCATATTAATAGTCCACAAGGGTGACAACGCGTTTGCATTTAAGCTCTGAATCAAGGATAGATGCAGATGTCTATTGGTCACAGCACCTACCTACCATCATCAAGTGGACTTTGTGCTCGCTTGTCACCCTTATTATATTATTAAAAAAGTAGGTAAAAACCCTAAACGATATAGAGCAAAATAGGTTAGTATTGTACCTATTTTCAACAATGACAAAGGTGAAGTATCAAGAAATAAATTTCTTTTATATTTCACCCTCGTTACCTTGTACACACCTGATCTCAAATATTCAATAACAAATAATTAATGCGTTCTGCGTAACGTTATTACGTTATTACGTTATTACGTAGTACGCCAAAATAAAATAGCTGCTCAAATGAGGTTGTTTACAACAATAAATAATTTAAATATAATGTTTATAAAGTACTTTTCAAGTCAACGACACGATATTATCGAAGCTATTCAAATGTTATGAGGTATAAAAATAATTATCGAAATATTTAGGTGACAACAAGATTACAAGAACTCGTTAGAACTGGCCGAAAAAAAAATGCTAATGAAAAAAATAATTTAAGTTTGGAATAAAGCATTGCTTGTTACCCAGAGGTTTTTTTTTTGTCATCATTTTTTATTAATTTTTTTATTAACTGGCTTTACGACTCTGGCCCTTCTGAGCCTATTTTTTTTATTAATTAATGAAAAGGAGACGGTCCATTTCAGGCCCAGTCTATGTACACTATACCGCAAAAAAGCGAAAAAGTCAAGGATTTTATTAAAAATAAAATAAGAGAATAAATCAAACTAAATTACTTGCTAAAAATAAAAATTCATTTTTTTTGCTATATACACATTGCTAAATATGATATTAATTAATTTATAACATAAGTAACTGCTTCCTATATATATATATATATATATATATATATATATATATATATATATATATATATCTACGTAAATTACAAAAAATATTACAAAGAGCCGAGGTAGCTCAGTGGTTAACGCTCGCTGTAAATATAACAGAACGCGAGCAACCCGGGTTCGATCCCCGCCGGCACCAATGAAATTGTTAATTGCAATTTTAAGTGTTGATTTACCACGTTCTCGGCGGTGAAGGAAAACATCGTGAGGAAACCTGCATGTCTGAGGAATAAGAAAAAAAATATTTCCAAAAAATGTGAAGTTCGTCAACACGCATTTGGGCAGCGCGGCGGACACTTCCTTGCCCTAAAACCCTCTCAGAAATGAGGGGAGGCCTGAGCCCAGCAGTGGGACGTATATAGGCTGTAACTTTACGTAAATTACAGTCACACTAAATCTGTACAGTCAAACTGAAATGGACCGTAACTTAACTTAACATTCAACGTACCACAACATTCTTCCGGAATTAGTATAATTAATTTGATAATCAGTGCATAAAAATGTTTAACTACTAATTCAGTGTATTTATTATGATCATAACATAATATACTAATTAGGGTGTCTGAGGGTGTGCGTTAATTACGTTTATATTAGGTTAATGAAATTGACACGCGGTCAGCCTTTGTGAGAGCCATGTTCCATGTGTTAGAAACATAGGATTTTCCCATAGACTGCCTCATAATCAGTTTCTTTCTATTACAATATCAAAATCTTAACCGCTCTAGTAATTTAATCGTCGGTAGATATATAACTGTGCAGGTAACTTACCTTTATAAGGAAAATAATTTTAATTATACACATAGGAAGTATTTACATTTTATATTACATTTTTATGTTATGAAGTAATTAATAACATTTTAGCAAGCTTATTTTTTATAAAAAATAATTTTAATTATACATCTAAGAAGCATTTACTTATATTATAAGGTATAGAAGTTTTAACAAGCTTACCCTTTATTAAGAACATAATTAATTATACATCTAAGAATTATTTACTTATGTTATACAGTAATTAATGGAATTTTTAGCTAGCTTACCTTTTATTAATAACATAATTTTAATTTTACACCTAAGAAACATTCACTTATGTTATAAAGTAATGAATATTATTTTTAGTAAGCTTACCTTTTATTATAAACTTAGTTTCAATTATACACATGGGAAGCATTTACTTATGTTATAAAGTAATTATTATCATTTTTGCATTGCAAGTTTACCTATTATTAAAAACATAATTTTAATTATATACATAGGAAGTACTTACGTTATAAAGTAATTAGCAACATTTTTAGCAAGCTTACCTTTTATTAAAACGTAATTATATATATATATATATATATATATATATATTATAATATATATATATATATAACGTAATTATATATATATATATATATATATATATATATATATATATATATATATATATAATTACGTTTTAATAAAAGGTAAGCTTATAAAAATGTTGCTAATTACTTTATAACGTAAGTAGGTACTTCCTATGTATATAATTAAAATTATGTTTTTAATAATAGGTAAACTTGCAATGCAAAAATGATAATAATTACTTTTTAACATAAGTAAATGCTTCCCATGTGTATAATTGAAACTAAGTTTATAATAAAAGGTAAGCTTACTAAAAATAATATTCATTACTTTATAACATAAGTAAATGCTTCTTAGGTGTAAAATTAAAATTATGTTATTAATAAAAGGTAAGCTAGCTAAAAAATTCCATTAATTACTGTATAACATAAGTAAATAATTCTTAGATGTATAATTAATTATGTTCTTAATAAAGGGTAAGCTTGTTAAAACTTCTATACCTTATAATATAAGTAAATGCTTCTTAGATGTATAATTAAAATTATTTTTTATAAAAAATAAGCTTGCTAAAATGTTATTAATTACTTCATAACATAAAAATGTAATATAAAATGTAAATACTTCCTATGTGTATAATTAAAATTATTTTCCTTATAAAGGTAAGTTACCTGCACAGTTATATATCTACCGACGATTAAATTACTAGAGCGGTTAAGATTTTGATATTGTAATAGAAAGAAACTGATTATGAGACAGTCTATGGGAAAATCCTATGTTTCTAACACATGGAACATGGCTCTCACAAAGGCTGACCGCGTGTCAATTTCATTAACCTGCACTGATTGTTTAAACGACCGCATCCTTATCCAGTGTGCTACAAGAGCTCCGTAGTTGTACTTTATTTTGAAGATCAATGACGAACAGGAAAAGTCAATCTGGTTTCAACGTGTTAGAGCCATGCTGCAGCTATATTATGGTTGTAGCACGAATGGTTCGGCTCGACCGCGGTAAGGCCACGCTCTCATAGAATACCAGCGTCAAATGGCAGCTCAGTGCATCAGAAACGAAAAGGAAAAAGCCAGGGAAAAGGAAATCCTCACCGTGATTGTTATGACGAAGACACATTTTCACAAGAAGGGACCCAGAGTTTAGTTATAATTTTAACTATAATAGACCAACGTCAAATATGAGTACCAGAAAGATCCCCAAGATTTTATGCATCAAATTATTTACAAAACAGAAGGTCAAATGACGGTAAATACCAATTTACTAAATTCTAATAACAAAGTTCAACTTTACCAAAATATAACTCTCTTCTATACCAAAATATAAATCTCTAACACTAAATAATAACAAAGTTCAATTCGACAAAAAATAAGGAAAAAATAACTTAATATGGTGTGTTTCGTATGATGAGTGTAGAGAATCGAAGACCCTTTTTATATTTCAATTCTTAATCGAGTATAGATGAAGATGTCTGTGGGCCACAGCATCCACTTACCATCAGGTGGACTGTGTGGTCACACTTATGCCATAAAAAGCAATTAACAAAAAAGTTTCAATAAAAAGAAAAGCCGACATCAAAGAACTAAAAATAATAAAACAATTTCACATTAAGAAATCGCGGCTCTAATTCCATTATACACTACTTACTCATAGAACTGACTTTTTAATACTTTTTAATAAACGCCATTTTTTCCTCTTTCATTTTGAGTGAGCTAGGCAATACCGTTTAAATTGGTTTTTTTATAGGATTGGGTGACAAACAAGCAAACAGTCCAACTGATGGTAAGTGAATACTGTGGCCCATAAACATGCACATTTAACCTCAATTAAGAATCATTACGCATTTGCTTTGTCACCCCTGAGAACTAAGATTGAATGCCTCGTTTCCAGTAAAAAAAGTCTCCGTATCTCTACACTCACCATTCGAAACACAGCAGTGTTTTGCTGCTATTTTACGCTGGTATTCTGTGACAGCGTGTTCCTGCCTCAGTCGAACCGACCCATTCATGCTACAACCATAATATAACTGCAGAGTGGCTCTACCACGTAAAAAGTTAACCAAACGAAACCAAACCAAATAAAGTAGTAAAGTTTTCTTTTACAGGAGAGGGGGCAAACGAGCATACAACTTACCTGATGGTAAGTGATTACCACCGTCTATGAGCAACTGCAACACCTGGGGAATTGCAGATGCGTTGCCGGCCTTTTAAAAAAGAATAGACTCTTTTCTTGAATGTCCCTAAGTCGTATCGGTCTGGAAAAATCTCTGGTGGTCGTCGATTCCACAAGGAAGTTGTGCGAGGTAGAAAACTTTTTTTTGTATCGCGAGTTTTGTCGTAACGTGGGATGGTGAAATTGTGCGGCTGGAATTAGTCCGAACAATTCCTCAGAGCACTCCCCGTGGTAGATGAGATAAAATACGCCAAGAGATGCAACATCTCTTCGCAGTGCCAGTGAGTCATAACGATCGGAAATAGCTCGGTCGCCGACGATTCGAACTGCTCTGCGCTGGATGCGGTCAAATGGAAGGAGCTGGCACTGGGGAGCCCCGGTCTATAAATGGGAATAGTATTACATGTGCGGCCGAACCTGCGCCTTGTAAAGTTGCAATCAGTAAGCTGGCATGAAATACTGTCCCGTTCTGCTGAGCACGCTAAGCTTTTTAGAGGCCACAATTTGGCCTTCTCTTCCAAGTGACTACGAAACTGCACGTCACTCGATAAGTCACGCTGAAGATTTCGATACTGGCTGAGGCAACAAGGGGAGTGCCTTGAAACTGAGGAGATACGACGAAGGGGTTTTTTTAGCGGTAAACGCGCAAGCTTTTGTTTTCTGGGGATTAAACTTGACTAGATCTAGTCACCCCCAGTCCGAAACTTTGTACAACAAAGTTTCGACTTCAGTCACAAGTTTGTCCCGGTAGGCGTTTTACCAAGAAATATTGGCACGGCCGGTGTATAAAACATCACTATTGCTGTCGTCCGCATAGCAATGAATGCTATCGGTTTGCAACATGTCACTGATACGCAGAAGAAAGAACGTTGGTGATAGCACGCAGCCTTGTGGAACACAAGCGTTAGTGGGCGTGTAATCGGAGCATGCACCATCTACTACGACCTTGATGCTCTGATCAACAAGAAAACTGGTGATCCAATTGCACAATTTCTCGGGAAGCCCATAGGAAGGAAGCTTCGTAAGAAAGGCTTTGTGCCAAACCCGATCGAAGGCCTTAGTTATGTCTAAACTAACGGCCAACGCCTCACCCTTGGACTCTATTGCCTCCGCCCATTTATGAGTTAGGTAACCCAGAAGATCACCTGCGAGCGATCCCGACGAAAACCGTACTGGCAGTCACTAATCAGCTGGTGATCTTCAAGGTACCGCATGAGCTGGCAGTTAATAATGGATTCCATTGTTTTAGAGAACAAGGAGGTGATGGCTATAGGCCTATAGTTGGACGGATCAGAGCAGTTACCTTTTTTAGGGATCGAGTGCACGAGGACTGTCTTCCATGACTTCGGAACAACGTCGAGGGAGTAGGAGTACCGGAAAAGACGCGTTAAACCGGTGCCAATACCAGAACACACGTCTTCATCATAATAGGAGGGACGCCATCCAGCGCACTCGACTTGTTGACGTCCAGGGACAGGAGTGCTCTGCGCACTGAGCGTTGGGTAAACAGGACATCCTGCATGGAGCCCTCACTCCACAGGATGGCTGGGGGTGTGTTCCCCCCCGTCATCAAAAGTCGAGTTGGACACAAAGAGAGAGCTCAGCAGGTCGGCTTTGTCCTTTGCGGCATGGCCAGTGAGTCGTCCTCCCTGTGGATTGATGGGAGAGATGGCTGACAGAAGTTCCCTTGGACAGCCTTGGCGAGAGACCAGAATGTACGTGTTCCCGAAGGAAGACGAACTAGCTTCTCGCCAATTCTGCCGATGAGCTCTGACTTTGCCTTGACAATGACACTTTTGAATCACCTGGAGGTGGAATTGTACTTATTTTTAAGAGCGCTGGTATTTGCATCCAGCTCCATTCATTTGAGCCTAGCCCTGGTAGCACACCTGCTTATGATGTATTGCAATTTTGCTGGAGCGACCAAACCAAGGCTGGGTTCTGTTTCCAATAGGTACCACAGATGATGGAATAAAAAGTTCCATTCAAAATTAAAATTTACATACATATTTTGCCACCCTTTGCCATACCTAGATGGAATTCATTCTTCATGTTTCTGACATCATTCCGTAGGTAATTTCGTTGTATGGTGAGCCGTATGCTTGTTTTCCCCTGTCCTATAAAAAAAATGTTGGCAACTTAAGAGAATTAGCAACTATAGAATATGTAGAATAACTAGGCCGACAACGGGCAACAACGGGACGCCTAGCATGAGCCGTACAACTGCCATATATTTTATATTATGATATTTTTGGCTATATTTATTTTTGTCTATATATTGGCCGCAAAATGGATCAAATTTAGAGTACCGTTAACCGACGAGCATAATGCGTAGATATATGAGGTGTATCCGGTGTGGAAGTCCGTAGTTTCATGTTAGGTATGTAATGGCGTTGAAAGAATATATCCACTCCCTGATATCGTCCCGTTCCTGAAGTAAGAGGTTACAGAGAAAACAAACCAAGAGATGGGTCGCAGCGTCATCCTAAGGACAACAGTAAATAAAGTATAAAGGTACGGTTTACGGTAAATGTTGTGTATACCTGTAATTGGCAAACATATTGAACCATATACATTTGTCATCGTGTTGTTGCTAATGTTTCATGTCTTTTGCTGTTGGTGTACCTTATGAATAAATAAATTAAATAAATTAACAACTGTGGTTGCCAACCCGTCTAACAAGCGTGGCAACTATGGCAACGATTCGCAATCGCAAATCCTCCCGACAACGGAGGAGGCTCGTGTCCGACACCTTTACAAGACGCTAGAAATAAAAAAAATCGATAATATTATAATAATACGTACAAATGGTTTTCATAAGTAAGAAAAAGTGTAATATACTTTTAATTTTACATTATTTATAATAAGGCACTGTAGACATTGTCCCAGGGCATCACCGCAGAGAGGGCATCGGTTATTAAAATTAAATATTTAGAGCCGTACGAACGATTAATAACTTACATTGTAAAGAGTCATTAAAGAAAAACTTAAAAAAATAAACATATTAACTTTGGCATCGCAATATATTTATGAAAATGTAATGTATGTACATAAAAACATAAATAGCTTTCATAAGAATAAAGATGTTCATATTTTAAACACTAGGAACAAACATAAGCTTGTAATACCAGTTACTAAACTTGACAGAATTAGTAATTCATAATTCATATATAATGTTTACGCTTTTACAACAAATTCCCAGAAAATGTAAAAAATTTGTCTTTGAACACATTTCAATGTTCTATTAAAGAAAAATTGTACAAAAAGTGTTATTATAATATCAAAGAATACATAAATGAAAATAACCCCGGAATAAGATGATCGCCACCATGCTGGTTCCATAAAATTTCGGTTAAAAAATTGTACAATATAAATTATTGTAAAGCGAAATATGTTTTAAAAAAAGTCTTGCTGGGTTTCTTGCTGGTTCTTCCCAGGTCAAAAGTTTTTTTTCCGAACCAGTTGAAAATAAAAAATGACTTTCAATAATTATTATGCAATAATCTATATTGAATAAAAATCATTCATTCTTTCATTCAAAACTCTGATAGCAAAATATATGTTTTATTATAAAATGCATGTAACTAGTCAATCAAAATAGAAACTAATTTCTCACTACTAAAAATAACCCCTGGGAATGAGATGATCGCCACCATGCTGGTTCCATAAAATTTCGGTTAAAAAATTGTACAATATAAATTATTGTAAAGCGAAATATGTTTTAAAAAAAAGTCTCGCTGGGTTTCTTGCTGGTTCTTCCCAGGTCAAAAGTTTTTTTTTTCCGAACCAGTTGAAAATAAAAAATGACTTTCAATAATTATTATGCAATAATCTATATTGAATAAAAATCATTCATTCTTTCATTCAAAACTCTGATAGCAAAATATATGTTTTATTATAAAATGCATGTAACTAGTCAATCAAAATAGAAACTAATTTCTCACTACTAAAAATAACCCCTGGGAATGAGGTGATCGCCACCATGCTGGTTCCATAAAATTTCGGTTAAAAAATTGTACAATATAAATTATTGTAAAGCGAAATATGTTTTAAAAAAGTCTCGCTGGGTTTCTTGCTGGTTCTTCCCAGGTCAAAAGTTTTTTTTTCCGAACCAGTTGAAAATAAAAAATGACTTTCAATATTTATTATGCAATAATATATATTGAATAAAAATCATTCATTCTTTCATTCAAAACTCTGATAGCAAAATATATGTTTTATTATAAAATGCATGTAACTAGTCAATCAAAATACGAGTAGAAACTAATTTCTCACTACTAAAAATGCATTAAATGGTTTTAGATTTGATTAATTGAGAAAGATATTCAAAATGGCAATTTGTTTGTTTCGTTTTTTTATAGGACAGGGTGACAAACGAGCACACAGTCCACCTGATGGTAAGTGGTTGCTGTGGCCCATAGACATCTACATCTATCCTCGATTACGAATCAAAATACAGATGCGTTGTCACCCGTGAGGACTAAGATGGAATGCCTCTTTTTCGGTAAAAGGGTCTGTTTTTTTTTTAAGTTAAGCAATCCGTATATTTGTATATGTATAATATTGTCAGAGATTACGCTATTAGAAATCAAGGAACTAGGGCACTAAAAAGGTAAAATTCGGCGCTGAGTGTGATATATACAGGGTTATTTTTCAACGCAGTTCAAACATATAAATAATAATATACCGATATTGCAGTTTTTAAAATATGAGTAAATAAGGCTTCTACTTTGATTTGAAATTATCGCAAGCTGAATTTGATTCATGGGCGACAACAATTTTGTTTACCGACCGACCCTTACGAATATGTGCGTGTGCAGTAAAATTAGTTAAAATAATACATTACCACACATTTTCAATTTAAAAGATTAAAAGGACAGAATTTTTCTTCACCATTTGCATATATTACTTATTCTGAACCTTCTCTGTAAATTGGCCGATTATTGTAATAACCCTGCAAAATAACCCTGTATATGTGCTATAATTCTAAGTTTCTTGATAATGACCCCTAGAACTTAAAACTTAGAACAATTAGAACGATCCCAAAGACCAACGAAAATGTCGAAAGACACTAGTCTCACTACTCGACTAATTTCATTACTCGACTAGTTTCACAACTCGACTAGTTTCACTACTTGACTAGTCTCACTACTCGACTAGTCTCACTACTCGACTAGTCTCACTAGGTGGTAGGACTTCTTTTCTGTGTAGGAGTTCATCTGGGTAGGAAACCACACTCTTACCTACTTCCACCACTATACAATACACTTACAGGCTGTGAAGCACTCCATGTTTCCCTCAGACACGGTAATTTTATCTATACAGTATTCCAACTCCATACAAACGGACGAAGCGAGAGCTATACCTACGCGCCTCGATCTCGGCATGCGCTCGGCATGCAGATAGTCGTGACTGTACCGCAGTGATGATTTTGTGGAATATATTAAAAAATTGAGGAAATAAATAATAGAATAGAAATAAATAAATAATAAATCCAAACTTCATTTAAAACCAAACATATAAATTGTAATTAATTAAAAGATTGTAACCAAGTAAAAGATATTCCTTTTCTCCATCTTGTCCATGTTTTCCAAAACAAGTTTTAATTAAGCTTTATATTAGAATGCGGATTTTTTACACTTAAAATTTTAATAATAAAGCATTTCGTATGTCTCAGCCGAGGCATACGAAATGCTTTATTATATTATATACGCAAATTTATAAGACCGATTTGTTATTCAAACATAAACATGGTTTTTTAATTAAATCTATCAATCAAAAAACGACACGCATTTTTATTGAACACTTCCTATTCAATTCACAAAGTACCTATTATATTTTTGTTTATATAAAAAATATTGTATATTTATAATCACAAAACTAAATGGAAACACAAAGCAGGTAAATGTAATTAAAATGCTGGAGACAGGCAGCCCTATCGCATGTTTACGTACGGCGCGGCTGTAGGCATTTATTTCAAAGATACTGCCGAGTTACAATACTGTATAGATATTATTACCGTACCTCAGAGGTGAGAACGCATATCTAGCGTGTTTTGTTTTGAATTTGGCTGAAAGTGTATATTATACATATTTAAGTTACTATTGACAAACTGACAAACAAAATTTCATATTTCTATATTTTTTATAGAATAAGGGTGACAAACGAGCACACAGTCCACCTGATGTAATGTAAGTGGATGCTGTGGCCCATAGACATCTACATTTATCCTCGATTAAGAATCAAAACGCAGATGCGTTGTCACCCCTGAGGAATAAGATGGAACGGCTCATTTTCAGTAAAAAAAGAGTCTCCGGTTCTCTACACTCATAATACGAAACCCAGCAGCATTAAGCTACTATTTTACGCTGGTATTCTGTGAGAGCGTGATCCTGTCCCGGTCAAGTCGACCGAATCCTGCTACAACCATAATATAGCTACAGCGTGGCCCTACCACGTATAAAGTATATTATCTTTTTATATAAAAATTACGTGTCCTATTGTTTGTAGGAGTTCATTGCGGCTCCTAAACTACTCAACTGATTTCAATGAAAATTAGCACACTGTGTGAAGTTTGGTCCCACTTGAGAGATAGGATAGTTTTATCTCCATAAGTGACCCTCAATATTTTTCATTGCGAATTTAAAGAATTTTATAAGACAAAATGTCGTTGGAAAGGGCAGAATAACGTCTGCCTGTCCAGCTACTATTATATATTCTGAAAGATCATTAATATTCTCTGCAAGGCAGTGGCGGATTTACACATTTGCCGCCAGTAGGCTATTTAATTTTTGCCGCCACTACCGACTTTTACAATTCTATACCCTAGTCCTAGTTCACAATTACATTAATTACAATTCTTTTGTCAATGAAATCGTAAGTTTGAATATTTGTGCACTATCCTCCTGATTATAAATTTGGATACGAGTCTTGGGAAGAGAAATATGTTATATTCATCGGGTGTTTGAATTTTTACCTTTTCGGTTGTCTTTTCCCTCATATCTTTTGTATAATGATTCGAAACGCTTATTAAATCCATCGCATTTTCTTCGAAATACTTAAAATCTTCTTGTTTAGCTACGACAAACTTGCAAAAAGATTCGTAAAGATAAACGGTAGAAACCTAAATTTTAACATTCACTTTAACATTCCACATAACAACTATTACCACCATTTTCAGTTTTTCTGAATTCAAAGGTATTAGTGTCGCTTTGTTTCGCGTTACAAGCTTTTCAGTATTATTATATCATCCTTTATTGATTCCAAAAATTTAGGGACTTCTGAACAACGTGTCAGATCTACTCTCTTCAACGTTTTTCCTTGATTTAAGTCATTATTTTTCCTAGCAAAATAACTGTAGATTTTACGAAGCAACATGAGGAAGCGACAAGCTTCTGCCCAACATTCAGTAGCCGCAGATGCCACTAAATCTTAAGTTTCGGCAGAGCAAGGAACGAAAAAGTGTTTTAGAGTTCCGAGATAATGGACGAAATTATTTCTTTAGCTTTTCTTTTAAAATTTAAATCTCTTTAATTTGTGTAAGACAACAACAAAGTACCAGGAATATACAAAATCTCAAGATCTCAGTCATCAAGTTTAAATATTTTATTTAACCAAAATTGCATAAAAAGGATTATTATATTACTACTAGAGAACATAATTGATAATAACCCCTGGGAATGAGGTGGTCGCTTTCAAGCTGTTTATTATACAAGTTTTATGGTATAGTTGTATGTATGCCAACCTGTATATTGTCAAATTTTCCTTCGAAAAAGGTCCCGATGGGTTCTTTCCAGAATCAGTATTTTTCGAACTATTGGTAAAAGTAAAAAAAAAATACTTTTAATAAATAATTACTTGTAAATAGAATAAAAATCAATTTTATTTTAATCTATTCTATTCTATCAGAAAGCATCATAGGATTTTTTCTTCTTAAAATTTTTGTTGAGTTTGCAATTTGATACATAAATATCTTCACACTGTATCTTCTATCTATCTCTTATATTTTTATGTTCTGTCTCTTAAAATGTTGATGCGATGCGATTTTTTTTACTTACACACCATTTTACAATAAAAGTACTATTGTTAAAAATCTCTACATAGTATAAAACAAAGTCGCCTCCCGACGTTTGTACGCTTAGATCTTTTAAAGTTTTAAACTACACAGCGGGTGTTTGTGGTTTTCATCAATGGAAAGAATGATTCAAGAGGGAGATTTATATCATTTATAATACATGTATATGTAGTCGAGATCCAAAAATCACACGTAGGTAGCCGGTTCATATCGCTACTTTTACATTAAAAGTATGATTGTTAAAAAATAAAACTTATTTTCGTAAAATTATTATTTCGATTCAATTTTATTTTTGAATTTCGAAATAACCTAAAATTTTGAGAAGTATTACTATTATCTAACAACCAATTTTTACTTACTTTTAGGGTTTATGATGGAGAGTGGATGTTGGTTAAGAATTGTATTTTATTGCCGTCTAGGGGGTTCCTTAGTTTGATGATAGAACTTCGTTCGATTTGCAATTTGCCGGCTATTAGCTTTTAAGCTCTTTGTGGATGAAGTCGCGATAAAACTATGATTTTAAGAGGAAATTGGGAAGGAAATTGTCATGGGACATTACAGCAAGAAAGGATGACAAATGAAAACACCCAATAGTAAGTGGATAAAGGCTATCGATTATTACCCCTGGACTGGACTATGATAGAACGCCTCATTGAGTGAATATACTCGTACTCTGTGAGATTTTTGTCGACATTCTTGTATATTTTCTTTTCATTGACTGTGAAAATGGATGGATCTAAAAGAAATCCTCAGAAAAGTTGTTGAAATGTATGGAGGATGATCTTCTTCTTCTTCTGGAGCCTCTCCTACCAGCGAAGGTTGGCAGTCAGATTAGTGAACTCCGCTCTATTCTTTGCGAAACAGTTCGGTGGCACTCGCTATTCCCATCCACTCCTGAATGTTAAATAACCATGACTTTTTTCTGCGACCGATGCCTCTTTTTCCTGCAACTTTTTCCAACATAACAAGTTTTAGGAGTTCGTACCTCTCGTGGCTGAATGCATGTCCCAAATATGCGACTTTTCTCATTTTTATAGTGCACATAAGTTTGGGATTTTGATCAACTCGTCGCAGAACTTCCACATTTCGTGACTTTGATAAAAGTAAGAATAAGAAAAAGGAAAGGAGTAACTCAAGAGATGACAGCTAATAGAGGAAAATGAAAGATAAAGATACGATATACCGCAACCAAATAACTTCGGATAAAAGAAAAAGGGAAAGAAGCAAGCAAGGAGTTTTTGTATAGATTTTCGCGACATCAGTCAGTGGATCCTCAAGAAAACCTTATC
Organism: Parnassius apollo; assembly: GCA_907164705.1. NCBI lineage: Eukaryota > Metazoa > Arthropoda > Insecta > Lepidoptera > Papilionidae > Parnassius > Parnassius apollo. The sequence goes on along the minus strand of CAJQZP010000898.1, from coordinate 828,570 downwards.
CGTCAATCTATACATATAATAAAACAGTAACGAAATAAAAACTGTACATTGAGTATTTTCGAAAAAAAAATAAGTGACTTTTCTTAGAAAAACGTAACTGATGACAAAAAGTGACTTTTTAGAATTTTTGTCTGTTTGTCTGTGTGTATGGTACGGCTTCACTTCATTCAGCAAAAATGTTCTTTGTAAACCTAGGAAGGCTTTAGGCTACATATTATTACGTTGTATGTTATAGGAGGTAAACAGTATACTTGATTTTAAAAGGGTTTTCTTCGTAATTGAATGCACAAAATGACATGTTATTAGTTAAAATGAAAATAAAAATTTTACTCTAGGAACATAATTATCACGCTATTTTTATAAAGGAGCGAGGCAGTAACATTATAAATTGTTAGGGAACAGCTGTTTAACAATATTGCAAAGGGAATTTAGCGGTAAGGTCAGGCGACCGTTTACCGCATTAAATGGTGCGAGTTTAAATCCCATAAAATTGTTTTGAAAAATCGTTATTTTTGTTTAATTTTTGCACTTTTTACGTGCATTAGGAAATCCGAGAACTTTACATGTCCTATCTAATCGTATGGAGAGTTTCACACTAATATTACTAAACAGATTGATTGATGGTACAACAAGTTACACTATCATGAAGTCAAGTCAAACTTTTGGTTCTAAGTTATATCTTACCAAGCAATGCCTGCGACATTTGTTGCAGGTAATCAATTTAAGTATGTAATTCTTAGTTTTGTTCCTTGTTGCTGTTACCATATTTTTTTAATGCAAAAATAATGTGTTGTTGGTAAATAATATGTAGTATCCGTTTTCTAACTAGATGGCGTTGGCGTCGAGTTAGATCGCGCTATGGTTTCGTTCCCAAAAAGTGATGTTACAGGTGCCGATGGGCCGCTTTCATCCTATAGAAACGGGGGTTACCTTTGTTGTCTGTGTTGGTTGATGTGTTTAATTTTCCTGCGAATAATATTTATTATTTTTCTACTTACTAGCAATTCTTACGTAATTATTCGATAACTTTTTGTTGTTTTGAATATCGTTAGTATCGGATTAAGAAGGAATTTTAGCTATGCCTTTTAAAAAAAGATCAAATCTGTCTCGAAACTCAAGAGTTTCTAAGATGCGCAGGTTAGTTCGATCTCTCGAAACCGACGCAGAGCGTGAACAACGGCTGCACTATGTTTCTCCGCAGAAACTAGCACGCAGCACCAATTACGACTATAACTTAAACGAGTCCGCACTACTGCTTCTCTATCTCAGGAAAGTGTGGAACAACGAGAAATGCGTTTAGCTATCGACCGGGATCGTCATTCTTTGTCTCGCACATCCGAAACGGTTACACAGAGGGATCAGAGGTTGAGTCTTCAGAATATTCGCTCTGAGACTACTCTATCACTTGAGAGCAGTCAGGAGCGTGAGATACGACTTGCGCGTAACCGAGAACGTGGGAAAACCCAAAAGAGAGAGAGAAAAAGAATTTGTTTTAAAGTGATTTGCAATATTATTGTTAATTCAGTGTACCCTTGGGATCCGGTGCATTCCGCATCGGATCGGTGAAATGTACTGGATGAAAAGGTTTATGTTGTATAGGTGTTAAGTCTAGGAAATATATAGGCTATAATTTATTTTGGAAAATGGAACACCTGATGCAGAACCGCAACAGACCAGCTAAAGTATAAGAGATATAAAAATGGTGCCATAGCAAAAAATATTCCACTTGCAGAGTATTTTCTGCTGTGAGAATAAATTTGAAGATCTGGAACACCTGTTGTGAAACTCCAAGGCCCAGCGACATTATAACATACTTAGTCAGGCCATAAGTTCTGTTAAAAACTTTTTATAAAATTAATGATAAACTTTTTGATAATTATATATGAAATGAAAGTTAGTTTAATTAAGAATACAATTTTATTTACATAATTCAAAATTCCCTCCCCTATTTTGAATATATGCCCTTAAACGACGCGGCCAATCATCAGTCGCAGCACACACCACACTCATATCTATTTCTGCCGCTGCTTTAGCCAAAGATGTTCGGAGAGATTCCAAATTCTGATGAGGTTTAGCGCAGACTTTCTCCTCTAAATGTTGCCATATCTTATAATCCAGTGAGCCTAAATCTGGACTAGAAGAGGGCCAGTCTTCATGTGCGATAGAGATAGAATTCCATGGGCGGTCAACCAGTTTTGCGTGCCTCGTGCCCTATGAGCTGGTGCAGATTTCTTTTGGAATATCCAATGTCTGTTTTTAAACATTTTTTGAGAAAAAGGTTCCACTATGTATGTTAGGACGGTATTTTGGTACACCTCGGCACTGGTTTTTACACCTTTTTCACAGAAAAACCCCTCAGTTAAGCCTGAATATGAGCCTTCAAGTCATACTATGAGTGACGAAGGCTAGTGTGCTAGTTGAAACATCGGAATACGCGTGCTGGCTTCTTCACTGCTGTGGGCATTGACCTTATCATTTTGTTTATTATAACTTTCTTCTATGGTAAAAATTTTTCATCCGAAAATAAAACTTCGCGGTATTTTTCTCCCGCATACCGCCGTAACAAAGCGCGGGATCTAACCAGCCTAATTTTTTTCAAACGCTCGTTCATAAAATATCCGGTCTTCTTACGATAAGCTCGTAGTCCTAGGTCTTTATTGATCACTCTTTTAACCGTGGTTCTGTTTAAGCCCATTTGAAGAGCTAAGATTTTTTTTGTTTACGAACAGGATTTCGTTCGATTCGCGCCTTCACTGCTTTGATGATCGCGGGTGTCCTAACTTTACGAGGTCGGCCGGTCCTCTTACGATCTTTAAAGCTAGATTCTTCAGTGAATCGTTTGATGGTGTGATAAACAAATCGTAAGGTTATTTTCAATTTTGGTAGAATATTGAATATCTCTTTTGGCGCATAACCACAGCGGTGCAAGGCGATAAACGCTACTATTTATTCGACCACTCCATATTTGAAAATGAATCAAAATTAATGTCTATTTTATTTTCGGCAAGTGCAAACGTTATATTTTTAAAATTGGTGAAGTTCATCTAGTGAGTATTCAAATAATAAGGTTTTGACAGAACTTATGACCCGACTAAGTATGTAGGAATGACGTCTTAGCAAAAGTTGTTTAGTCTGATGGGCATTTCCTGTTGACTTACAAAAGTGAAAGATCTGGAACGTCTCGAATCGTTTCGCGCATCACGTTGTTTTCCCGTCCCCGGGCTCTTAGAATTCGACATCAGACGTTTCAGATCTTCGATTTTGACGACCCCGTTATCGCTGGTATAAACAACATCATCTGCGTACGAAGTCGCGGGCATCAGCTAGTAGCATATATCCTGGTAAGGTTGCTTTGAGAAAAAAATACACAGAAATTTTCCTTGATACTTAAGTTTTTTTAAACTTAGATAAATTTATCACAAAAATTCAACGACCTAAAATCCTAAACTATGAATTACCAATTAATATCCACCACTGCTATTAATATTATTAAATATTTTTGAAACAAATATGGTTAAAATACTGTACTTTAATCCTTTTATAGAATAAAGCTGACAAACGATCACACAATCCAAATGATGGTTAGTGGATGCTGTGGCCCATAGATATCCACATTTATCCTTAGTTGACACATATCATGCCGTACTAACAAATGAACTAAACTTTTTTTTGTAAAATACGTTCGTGGAATGTGAGGAATGTCTTATTTCACTATTTTCGCCACATTTTACATATAATAGTAAGATATATAATAGTAAGATAAATAAATAAATAATGGTGGCAGCCATATATGGCTGACGCGGTGCCACTGTAATAAAATTCACAATGGGGCCGTGTCAACCATTTTGTCAGCCATTTGATTTCAAAAGCGCGCGAAACGAGCGCGTCGCTCGCCGCCGCCGGCGCCATTTTGATTTTATATTGTCGTGTGTTTGCCCCCCGCGCGTCATTCGTCAATGTGCATCGAAGGAGACTGCAGTAAATAGTTGTTCAGTGAGTGATTTAGCACCTTATACGTTACTGATTTGTGATTTTCAACAAAAAATGGAAGATTTTGATGATGATTTGGACTACGAACTATCGCAATTAGATTTATCAGAGTATAATCAAAAATGTAACACATTATCGAATTGTGTACTACAAGTATTTGACGTTGATCTCCATGAGACAATATCAATCGCACGAACCAAAAATCATCATCGATGGCAGATTTTATCTGACAGTGAAGATGATCAGATTCCCATATTACCGCCCTCACGAAATACAGAAGTATGATTCAATCCGTTGGGTAAGCAACCAAGCATTATCCCATATACTGAATGTCCTTAAGCCTGGGCTTAAGCCATTTTCATTGCGATCCAGCAGAGTTGAGCTAAACCAGCGGAATTTTATTAATTGTTAGTACCTGATAGTATATTCAAGTACATAGCCGAAGAAACAAATCGCTTTGCTTTACAAACCTTGAACAAAAGTGCAACAAAATCATACCGAATGCAGAAATGGATGCCTACAGATTGCCATGAAATTAAACGCTTCTTTGGCGTTTTGATTTGGATTGGGATAGTGAAACTACCCCAACTATCTTTGTACTGGAGCACTAACAAATGTTTTGAACAACAATTTGTTAAGTCCATTATGAGCCGAAATCGATTCGAACTCATATTGAGGATGTTGCACTTTGCCAATAATGAAATAAATCACAATAAGGATGACCGATTGTTTAAAGTTAGACATTTATTAGACATGCTGAATGCTAATTTTAAATGTCATTATACACCTAATCAAGAAATGTGTATTGACGAAAGTCTAATCCCATTTCGTGACCGCGTTATTTTTAGGCAATACAATAAAAATAAGCGACACAAATATTTATTTATTTATTTATTTATATTTCCTACTAACATCTACCATTACAGGGAAAACCTAAATCGATAAATGTAGCATCTCAATTCAAAAATTAACAATTCAAATGGTAAAAGATTACTAATTACAACACAATAATTAATTTAAATAACAATACATAATAATTAATTTCAATGACAATACATTACAATCAATTGTATACTACAATTTAAGAATAACATATTGTAAATAATGTCACTTTTGCGAATTCACTCCGTGAACACGAAAATAAGTCCAACTTCTCAGCTACCAAATTTAGTATGTGTATCGTTCGCGTGAGGGGGGTATTGCGAACCAGTTTAGTCCTGCCGCGTGGCATCGCGAGCAAGCTCGGCCGTCGTCGCCGCTGTACATACCTATCAGGCACGCATAAGCCTATCCACTGCAGCACACCCGGGTTGCTGATGTAACCACGGAACACCCTTAAAATGTAGATTACCAGCGCTAGATCTCTTCTAGTTTCCAACTTGTTGTATCCAACCATACCTAAAACAAACAAGGTTGGATACATCAAGGGGTAGGATGGATAAACCCCATAAAGCTTATGATATATAAATCGCGTGAATTTATTCTGAATGCGCTCCAGCATAAGATTGTATTTATTTTCATGTGGAGCCCATATTGCTGAGTTACACTCCAGCTGACTCCTTACTAGAGCATCATACAGCACTGAGATTGCTTTAATGTTGGTAAATTTTACTGCTCTGCGAATGATAAACCCTAGTCGTTTATAAGCTTTCTTACATATATTCATGATGTGCTCCCAGAATGTCAATTTGACATCCATCTGCACTCCAAGATCCCGGACTGATTCCTCCCTCTTCATTAGCTCGCCATTCACCTTATAGTTGTAATGGAGTGGTGCCCTTGCACGACTAAATGATAGAATAGAGCATTTTGAAATATTAAACTGCAGTTTATTTTTATGGCTCCATTCAACTACTTGGTCGATATCTTGCTGAAGGTGCCGACAATCATCCTCAGTCTTGATGGCTAAAAGCAACTTTAGGTCGTCTGCAAATAACAGACATTTAGCCTCTCTTAATACTTCGGGTAGATCATTAATCATTATGTTGAACTCTAACGGCCCTAAATTACTGCCTTGACTTACGCCAGACCTAGTAAAATAAGGCTCCGACCGGTACCCGCCATACTCCACATACTGTTTTCTATCTCTCATGTAACTTGCAAAAAAATGAAGCAGTTTAGGTGTGCAGACAGCTTTCGCCATCTTTGACAGTAGGATATCGTTATCTACCAAGTCGAACGCCTTCCTAAAATCAAAGTAGGCGGCATCTACCTGCAACCCTGCATCAACATGAGGAACCAAATACGTCATGGCATTTAAGAGGTTACTAGTTGTGCTCCTCTCTAGCCGGAAGCCGTGCTGGGCGTCCGATAATTGCGGTGCAACTTATTCCTGTACACTTCGCTGAATGGCTCCCTCAAACACCTTCGCAGGTGCTGAGAGAATCGCCACTGGTCTGAAGGATTCAACTGTAGGTTTGTTACCTCCCTTAGGTATCGGAATAACACGCGTGATTTTCCAACTTTCTGGAAAATATGAATTCTTCAGACACAAGTTGAAAATATGTAATAACGGTTCTGCCAGCACTGAGCGGCAGTCTCGTATCACAAACGCCGGTATACCGTCCGGGCCCGCCGAGCGCTCGGGCGAGCGCGCGCACCTCACCTAGCTGCAGTGCGGCACGTGCACGCGCGCGCTGCCCGCACCGCCCGCCAACACCGCCTCGTCTACGTTCAAACGCGCTGGCTCGCTGTTGTACACTGAATAGAAGTATTTGGCAAATTTAGTCGCACTTTCTTGATCTGACAATGTTACTCCATCTTTCAATATTTGTTTACGTTTAACGGTCCTTTTTTTTCGCCCTAATATGATCCCAAAAAGACTTAGGATCTTTTGTCAAGTTACTTTGCACACGATTTTGATAGTTTAGGTATGCGCTATCAATAGTTTTCTTAATTCGCGTCCTGCAAGCAGAAAAAGCTTTGTAATGAGCACGAGATCCGGTCGATTTATATAACTTGTGAAGTTTAGCCTTTAATTTTATGTCCCTGATTAAATCACTAGTATACCACTCGGGGTAGTGTCTTTGATCTACTTTATTTTCCCGCTTTTTCGGTACACATTTATCTAAAACACCGTAAAAAACATTATAAAAAAACTCTAAAGCTTCCTCTGGTTCTTGTGTCTCGTTAATCAAACTCCAATCGGCGCAAGCTAAATAAGAATAAAATAAGCAAAAATCAGCTTTATAAAAATTCCATTGCGATTTAATTTGGTTTGCTGATGTCTCACGGTTTAAAGCAACGGGCTCGGCCCCCACGGGTAGCAACGTCACACCGCCAGCGCTGAGCTCCAGTCACCGCGAGCGGTGGATGATACGTGTCCACAGGCACTAATGGTTCGTCAGCTTCGCATACTTGTACGCCATCACTTAATCCTAACGAACACAACACTAAATCTAGTTGACTCCGATTACAATTAAGGACTTTATTCATCTGAGCCAATTCGCAAAAGGACACAAAATATTCAAAATAATTTTTAACATTATCATTACTTGAATTTAAGTTAAAATCACCTATCAAAATAATATGTCTATATTTAACACACAATTGTTCTATTATCTTAAAAAAAAATCATGTAAACATCTTCCTTAGTCTTAGGCGGGATGTAAACAACGCAACATAAAAATAAACATTTATCTTTAGCGTGTACTGTCGCACAAACCAGTTCAAATGAGCAGTTATCTATGTTTACGTCACCCGGTGTATTCACTCGTTGCAGCTGTAACCCGTGTGTGGCCACGAGAAACGCGCCGCCTAGCTTACGGCCGTCTGCTCGATCACACCTTATTATATCATAACCTGGTGTCACAATCTCCGCATCCATTATAGAATCGTTGCATCCTGTTTCCGTAATAGCAATTATATCGGCATTCAATGATTCAATATTGTTACTAAACCAGTTTAATTTTGTACGAAGACCCCTGACGTTTTGATAGTAAAATTCAAAACTATTATTTTTCTTTAATTGGTTTATTTGTAGCTTTTCGAAACCAAATCCACTCGCAAAATTCCGCATTGATGGGCCAGACTTCCGGTTGACACAACTTATCATACATTGACTCTGATACCGTTATGATAAAAGAAGCGTAATCCCTCTCTGTCTTATGCTTAATTTTCTCAATCTTAACATTAGCATCTGGACTACATACTCCTTTGACATGTGATGTTAATTTATCACTTGTGGTTTCTTTACTCAAACGCCAAACGTGAAGGTGCCGCTTTTTTTTCAGTAGCCTGTATATCTAATAAAACCGTATTATTTCCTTTTAATACTTTTCAAGCTGTGCTCAAATCCAGGATACACTGTAAAAGTGCAAGTTTATGCTGGCAAAACTATGATAATGTGAATACTACACCGACTAATGTTTGCCTTGCATTACGCGATGATTCTCTAAATAAAGGACATACTGTGTGCACAGATAACTGTTATACCAGTTTGGATCTAGCACGAAAACTATTAGCAGGACAAGCTCACCTCATAGGCACACTTAGAAAAAATAGACGAGGTTTACCTCAAACAGTTGTCCAAACCAAACTGAAGACATGAGAATTCTCAGCTCAAGAAAATGACGACGTAATAACAATTATGAAGTGGAAGACAAGCGGGATTTACTGCTGCTGTCTACTAAGCACTCCGTTAGTTTCAGAAGAATAACTAAAAAAGGAAAAGAAAAAATAAAACCGAAGATTGTGCTAGATTATAATCATGTGAAATCAGCAGTTGATCTGTCAGACCAAATGTCCTCTTACAAGTCCCCTCTTCGGAAGACAACAAAATGACCCAAGAGATTGGCGATGGAGCTATTACTGAATACAGCGATTGTAAATTCATATATTTTATATAAATTAACAACCAAGAAGTAGCTCTCTGTCGTCCAGTTTAGAACCCCGTTGGTTGAATACCTCGTGAATACAGGAGTCCCGGAAACTAGAGCCTCCGCTAGACTTAGGCGAGTAAAGCATGAATTGAAGAAGAGGCAAGAGTTGGTCTCTGCCTGTCTTAAATATTGTGTTAGGTGTTATAAAGAAAACTGTGCCCAATTCGGAAGAGTTCATGCTCGAAATAAAACCAAAAGAGTGGTAACATACTGCGAGGATTGCCCGAATGAGCCACACTATTGTATCAACTGTTCCAATTTAGACCATAGATATATTTGAGTTAAACGTGTTTGAACATGATGATTGATGTAGGTTTGATTTATTATGTTGCCAATGCCAATTTAAATATGAATAAAAGCATTTAAAAGATTTACCCACACGTATCATTTGCAAAAAACTAACCATTTTTCTTATCACTCTTTTGTTTTCGAAACTTCTGATTACAAAATTGATATTACTCAAAATGTAAGTAAAAGTATTGTTGATATCACAATAGTTATAATTTACCAGCCCTTGTCGACCATATTACATACAGTTTAACATGAAAAACGTGGCTGACGAGGAAAAATCACACTTTCAAAACATGCATATTCCGTCAGCCACATATGGCTGATACGGCTCAATTGGTTTGGAAAATGTCAGCCATATGTGGCTGACGAGGCATTATATGTGTTAAGAAAAGAATGCCTCAATGAAAACGAGGCATTCCATAAAAAAGGGTCTCCGGTAATATAGAGAACATTCACCATACGAAACACAGCAGCATTAAGCTGCTATTTGAAGCTAGTATTCTGTGAAGGTATGGTCCTACACTGGTCAAGGCGATACAAGCATAATATAGCTGCAGCGTAGCACTACTACGTATATTTCAGAGTAAAATAGCAGCTTAACGCCGCTGTGTTTCGTATGGTGAGTGTAGAGAACCGGAGATCTATTTTACTGCAAACGAGTCATTCCACAGGGGTGACTACGCATCTGCATTTTGATTCTTAATCGAGGTTAAAATTTATATATCTATGGGCCACAGCATCCACTTACCATCAGGTGGACTGTGTGCTCGTGTGTCACCCTTATTCTATAAAAAGTGTATATAAATATGGTAGCGTTGTTTAAACTTATTCATGAATATGAAAGAAAGTTAAAATAGCACGCGTATAAAGCGATACGTACGTTGCTATTCTATATACAGCACTACTTTCGTCTTTCATTCCCGTGCAACGCGAAGTTGCGATTTCATATTTTCCATTCGGCTGAGCTAAATTTATGTGCGGTAACATTTTCCGCATAATATCATAGTAGCTATATTTCATTTCAACGTTAAACTTACTGATATTTTACGACGTGTGTATTCACAAGAATACACACGTAGAGATATAATTATGTATTACAGGATAACGTTTTTTTTTTTTTTTTGAAGATGCTGTGGCATATAGACAAGACGTTGGCTCCGCTGAAATTAAACTTCTTTATCGACGTAGTGGAGAAATTTATTACGATATTAAAAAACAAAAGAGTCACGTTTTCTTGTAACGTTTCACTGCCGAGGCTACATGAGTATATTATTATTAACCTTCTTTATGTAAAATATAAAACAAAAGATGTCTACACGAACACTACACATTGAATAAAACTATATATACGGATTTTATCGCGTTTAATTAATTTCGTCTAACGTATTTTGAATTCTCGATGTTTCGGGTGCTTTACAAGATGCAGGAGTGTACAACCTAGATTGTGAATGTGGTCTCTCTTACATGGATCAAACAAAAAGATCTATAAAAACCTGCGTAAAAGAACATATAGCTGACGTGAAGCACCGACGCTCTGGGAAGTCTGCAGTCTGTGAACATGTTCAAGATCGTCCTCACCATTACATCAGATTTGATAAACCTCGCAATCTAAATCCTCGCAAAAGAACACCGATTCCTGCCAAGGATGATACGCGAGGCTATTGAAATTAAAAAACAATAGAGAAGATGGATGGGTACTACCATCTGCTTGGGATCCACTAACTAACAAAATTAAACCCAAACCCAAGTATATCACTGCAAGACTTCAAGATACTATTGTTAGCTCGCTCTGCGTAGATCGGACCAAAAATTAATATTCAAAAACTGAAGGTAGCCGGGCTAACTATGACATTGGGACATCAAACATCTCAGTACCACCCGTGACCATGGGTGCTGTAAAAGTAAAGTAAAATTACAGCCTATATACGTCCCACTGCTGGGCACGGGCCTCCCCTCATTTTTGAGAGGGTTTTAGGGCAAGGAAGTATCCGCCGCGCTGTCTCAAAGCGTGTTTAGCGAACTTCACATGTCTTCGAAATATTTTTTTCTTATTCCTCAGACATGCAGGTTTCGTCGCGATGTTTTCCGTCACCGCCGAGCACGTGGTAAATCAGCACTTAAAATTGCAATTAACAATTTCATTGGTGCCGGCGGGGATCGAATCCGGGTTGCTCGGGTTCTGTTATATTTACAGCGAGCGTTTACCATCTGAGCACCCTAACTTCGGGAGTTAAAAATAAATTAAAAGAAGTTGATTAAACGCGATAAAATCCATTGAATTAATATGTACTTACGTACTAGAACAGCTATCTCAAACAAAAAATGTGCGCTACTCTGTGTTCGCGCGGTTGTTCTTTTTATCATAGAATAAAGATAGGTAGAATGATCCGTATGTAACAGTAGATTGTATTGTTAAATAGGTAAATTAAATCGAGAACAATATTTAAATTTCATCATTTATTTTGTAAATTATATTTGCTTATTTAATATAATATTACATAATAATATATCACAATTACATTTTAATGATTCTTTATCTGAATATTTTAAAAGGTATCTAAGTCAAATATAAAAAGCACACTGAATGTATGTTTATTAAAACTTATTAACAAAACATTTAAATTACAAATATATTTATTTAAATTAGAATAAAAGTCATTCATAAATGCTGGGCACGCGAGAGTTAAAAATGGACGAATTTATTCCACTTTGACTTTGATGTGGAAACCAAAAAATAAAATAAAAGAATAATAAACAGATTTAAACATGAAAAATTTTGCCAAATTATAATAACTTATATATGTTTCTCCAAAAAAATGTGTATAATAATATATTCGTCCTATACTTAAGTACCCACAGAAATATCGCATCTGGACATATTAATTTCATATTTTATATTCCATGACACGAGATGGCGTCTTAGGAATAAATACATAATAAGTTTTTATTGGTTAAGTATCTTATTAACCGATAAAAAGTAATTCCTTGGTTTTTACTGACATTTCTTCAATTATTTGTGCAATATCTAAGTACACACGACGGCATATTTTTATCAAGAGATTTTTTTAAATCAACACAACACGTGACAATCTACAAGCGCCTAGCGAGTGACTGATTAAAGTGCGGTACCGTACACCGTACACCGCAGTTGAGTGGAACAGAGTAGCAGAATGCAGTGTCGCCTCTAGTACGTAGTACATAATAGCTCAATGATAAAATCCGTATAAATAGTTTTATTCAACAAAAGATGTCGTAAGAATGTAAAGAGATGTGTATTAAAGAAGTCTAATTTCGAGCGAGTGCACACAATTGCTCGCACAATTTTTTCAGTAAACAATCTTTTTTAAACTTTGACCACTCTGTATAGCTGTTGCATTTAGACTTATATTCATTATAGTATTCATCGTAGTAATGTTATCGCTTATTTAAGGTAGTCAGTAAAAAAAAGTAAAGTAAAGTTACAGCCTATATACGTCCCACTGCTGGGCTCAGGCCTCCCCTCATTTCTGAGAGGGTTTAGGGCAAGGAAGTGTCCGCCGCGCTGCCCAAATGCGTGTTGACGAACTTCACATGTCTTCGAAAATATTTTTTTTTCTTATTCCTCAGACATGCAGGTTTCCTCACGATGTTTTCCTTCACCGCCCAGCACGTGGTAAATCAGCACTTAAAATTGCAATTAACAATTTCATTGGTGCCGGCGGGGATCGAACCCGGGTTACTCGCGTTCTGTTATATTTACAGCGAGCGTTAACCACTGAGCTACCACGGCTCTAGGTAGTCAGTATTGCAATTAATTAGTTTTAATTCACAATTGTAATAAATATCATCAACACATAATTGTACATAGTACTTCGCGCCGGCGATGATTGAGTTCGTGGGGCACCAATTTGTTAAGCTCTTTACCTTACCGCTTTGACGCAAATGGACCAATATTGTTTTGATGCTAACGTCGAAAGCTGCTGCTAATTCAGCCGTAGATTGAATATCAGCTTCTACAATCGCTTTTAATTCGTCATTGTCGACTAAAGTTTTCGGACGACCACGGAGTTCATTTTTCAGGTCGAAATTTCCAGAACGGAAGCGGGCAAACCAATAACAGATGGTACTTTTGTTTGTAGTATTCGTTAGTAAACGGCGTTGATGTTTATGCGCCGCTATGACGGTATTCATATACCATTATTACTATTAAATGTATCCATGATGACTAAAAATATTCAAATGCGATGAAAACATAAAGCTAATCAATAAAAAAAATTATTACTTTTGAAAAAAGAATTTCATGTTTTTAAAATAAAATTAATTTTGAAATTAGAACTCTTATTTTGATTTGAAATGGCACGACTGCAGAACGGCAATTTCCTAAGTAAAGACTTTATTATTATTAAGTTACAAAATATAATAACACGCCGGCCAGTCTCAACTGAGACCAGGCATCTGCGCAGGAAAGAATTATAATGCCCGAGTGTAAGTGCAATGAAAAGTGCACTCTCTATACATATCTGATCTGATCTATCACAGAGATCAGGCACAGGACCAACGTCTTTACGTGCGTTCCGGGGCACGGAGGTTAAACAGCGCCAACTTCATTACTCTGTGCTGCTTCTGAGAATGTTTTGATAGAAAAAGTCAATAACTGAATTTTTATCCGACCTGGCACTTGAACTTGAGACCTCATCGCGTTTACAACCACCACACCAACGAGGCAGAATAACAAAATAAGGTTGGTAGACCATGGAAGGCCATGCTCCTTCGAAGGCCAATTATTAAAATGTCATAGTTATTGCCATGTGATGACAAATTCCTTCTACTTACACAAACACCCATCGAACTGAAAGTCAGAGACGCGGCGGCGAATCGCTCGCGCTACTATTTTGGCAGTACGGTCCCTCGCTTCGTTGATTTCGAGAATCGACTACTTTAAAATAAGGTGGGTGTACCATGGAAGGCCATTCTAACAAATAACGGTTATTAAAGTTAAACGAAACTAACAAATATTTAAGTAATACTTTGTTTTATTACGTTTTTTTTCATTTTATCCAGTAAATAAACGAATAATAACTGTTTATTTGTTAGAGTGGCCTTCCATGGTACACCTACCTTATAATTCTAACGTAAAAACTTTGAAATTGTTGCAGGATGATGAGCACCGACAATGATTCCTACCAGAGTTACAGAATCGCACTGCTGGTTGTGATGTAGTTCCCGCCATTCTCGTACATATCCTAGAATACTAAACTACCTAATATTGCTGGCAACATATTGCAATTTCAACCACACGTTCACGAATATTGGATGCATTAACGGATTTAATCATTCGAATAGCACGAACGGGAAATGCTTTCATTCCTCGGGGATAAAATATTGGAACCAGAAACGAAAATTTAAACTTGTTATAAAAAGTAAAAGACAACTTTATTTATTCGTAACTCCTAATGTTAAACATGTCAATACTAATGTAATTTTGAATGGGGAGGAACTGAGTCTTGTTGATACCACCATTTTTCTTGGAATCACACTGGACGCAAAGCTTCAATGGCTCCCCCCATATATCAAAAGCTTCAATGGCTCCCCCCATATATCAAAACTAGCTAGCAGACTTAGTTCTGCAGCATATGCTGCAAAAAAAGATTAGAACTCTTACCAGTGTTGAAACAGCTAGAATAGTTTACTTTAGTTATTTCCATAGCATTATGTCGTATGGTATTTTGCTATGGGGACACGCGACTGACACTGAAATTATATTTATTTTACAGAAGAGGGCCATTAGAGCAATATATAATTTAAAACCAAAAGAGTCACTGAGACAAAAATTTAAGGAAATTAATATATTAACTCTGGCCTCTCAATACATTTATGAAAATGTAATGTACGTAGACAAAAATAAAAGTAGTTTTGCGAAAATAAGTGATATTCATTCTGTAAATACTAGGAGCAGACACAAGCTGGTAGTACCAGTTACTCGACTCCACCGAGTCAGTAATTCATTCTTGGGGCGATGTATACGCTTTTACAACAAAATCCCAGAAAATATACAAAATTTGTCATACACAAAGTTCAAAAATGTTATTAAACTAAGTTTGTATAAAAAGGGTTATTATAATATTAAGGAATTTATAGATGATAATAACCCCTGGGAAGGGTGATCGCTACCAAGCTATTTCTAATTTGTCTTGTGTTGTTGATTGTAAACATGATTGTAAGCTATTATTAAAAAAAATAGTCCCGCTGGGTTTCTTGCTGGTTCTTCCCAGGACAGAGGTTTTTTTGCGAACCAGTGGTAAATTAAAAAAGTGACTTTCAATAAGTATTTTTATAATCTACATTGAATAAAAAAGTTTCTATTTCTATTTCTATTTAAAAAATTGTAGGTATCGTGACATGCCATCAGGTGAGCCGAATGTTCGTTTGCCTTCTCTCATATAAAAAAAAACAAGTGTGCTTATGACCACACGACTGAAGTAAAACTTCTTTAGCTACATCTGCTATATATATATTAATTTTCCACAAATATTTAAATTTACTATACGGCTTCATTCCATAATTTGTTATTATTCACCCGAAAATTCACGAAACATGAACTTTAAAATGAAATTACAATTTTATACACTTTAAACGTAAAATATTTAATGTAATGAACAAAATATTAATTCATAAAATACGGAACATAACTAGCTATGAGAGAAAGAGGGATAGAAAATGTATACGCGCACTGCTCTCTCTTGCTTATATCCCCCACTCAACTCCCGTTCGCCTCGCCCGATCACACTTTTCGTAACGATTACATCACGCGTTCGCCAGCTTACTTCCCAAGTCAAGCGTGCGTAAAAAAGTTTACTTCAAAAACTAAAATAAAAAAAGATATTTTTTTACTCGTAAGCCAGTGCTTGTCCACAATCCTACCTGGTGGTAATTGATGATGAACCTCTACATGATAATATCCAAATACTCAAACGCTAATCAATTTTAAGGTGTCGTTAATTCTCGAAGTGTCATAGTCACTTTGACTTAAAATGCCGCGCTTGAGTATTTGGGCATTAGCGTAACAAAGGCCTTATTCACTCTTACCTTGAAGAAACGCCCAGATTGTATTCGAAGGGAAATACAGATGCTGCTAGATTATTCCATTCCTTTTTTTATATGCGTTACGAAAGACGAAGCAACCCGTATGGCAGAAAAGGAGTGTTATCATGTAGAATTATACGTGGTAGAGCCACACTGCGGTTATACTATGCTTGTAGCAGGAATGGGTCGGCTTGACCGATGAAGGACCACGCTCTCACAGAATACCAGCGTAAAATAGTAAGGTAACGCTGCTGTTTCGTATGGTGAGTGTAGAGATCCGGAAATCCTTTTTTACTGGAACCGAGGCATTCCATTTTTAAATTCTGCTAAGTAATGATACAAGAAGGCGCGCGAAGCGTGAGCAATGTCGCACCAGATTCAAAAATCATCACGTCATTCAATTTACATTCACCAGCAGATTCAGGACGAGTAACGTACATACCCTCTAATTACTAAGCTCTATTTAAAATGTATTTTTTTATAGAATAAAGGTGACAAACGAACAAACAGTCCACAGTGGATGATGGTAAGTGGAAGCTGTGTCCCATATACATCCACATTTATCCACGATTAAGAATCAAAATGCAGATGCGTCGTCACCCCTGAGGGCTAAGATGAAATGCCTCGGTTCCATTAAAAAGGGTGTCCGGGGTCTCTATACTCACCATACGAAACACAACAACATTTAGCTGCTATTTTATGCTGGAATTCTGTGAGAGCAAGGTCTTCCGCGGTTGAGCCTTTCATTCGTACTACAACTAATATAGCTGCAGCGTGGCTCTACCACGTAAAATCACGTACCACGTAGGAATCTAATGTAAATTTCAAGTACTAACTTTATTCATTCGAGTACTACAAGTACTTAAACTTACTTACTTTAACTTAAACTTACTTTAACTTAAACTTACATCCCTGAAAAAATTTATAATAAACTAGTAAACCACTGCAGTTTCGCCTGGATAAATTATATTAATGTAGTGATATTAACATTTAAGATATTTTATCAATTACTGTCTTACTGTTCATTAAGTTTCACCACAATCAGTTCAACCAATGCGAAGATTAGCGCAGACTGGCAGATTTAAAAAAATGGTTGTATATATTGTAGTAAATTAAATAACAGATTCTGTAAGTTAAAATTATATCAATGGTTAAATTATTGTAATTTCTATAGTATTCAGGATTTTGTAGCCAAAAATATTAATGTAAGTGTTGCCATGTTTTATGCAAATAAAATATTATTACTGTTATTAATAACATGCAAATAACCCCTCAAACTTGCTCTGAAACTTTTGTCAAAATTATTTTTTTATGAAATTCCACGCTAAAAATTGAATTATTTTTGGCAAAATAGTACAATAGATAGTCATACTCTTTACTGCATTTCTAATAGAATAGTCTGTGAGGAATAAGAGAACACCAAAAACGCAACGAATTTCATTTGCGGTACTGGTATACATGAACACAGGTAGTGGTATACAGAAAGGTCAATAAAAAGATATTTCTTTAAAACCTCCATATTTTTGGCACCACTTGGAATATTGTTTTTTATATTTTTATTCGAGCGCCCGATACCTGTACTATTAGGCGCTCTAGGATTATCCATTCTTTTTGGAACAACCTGTATAAGCAACAACGATAACTTTATTATACTATTCACTTTTTCCATTAAATGTATTAAATAGGGTTTTTTTAAGGGTTTTGGGTGGTTGGTGGGTTTGATTCTTAATCGAGAATAGAAGTAGATGTCTATCGGTCACAGCATCCGCTTGCCATCAGGTGAACTGTGCGTCTGTTTGTCACGCTTATTCCAAAAAAATAACAAACGATACAATGGGTGCGTTTGGCAGAAAAAAGCGCTAGCAAGCGCTTGTAAGCAAAATGGCGACCGTAAGCGGTAAGCGCTGTCAAATCGTAAGTAGCTATTTTCCTCTAGGACACGATGTTAGTTTTAACCGGGGAATCTAACCTAATTTAAACATATTTTTTTGAAGTATTCATATTAAAAACTTACCAATCATGAATTTTTAATAACGTGTATATGTCTATTCATGTATATATTACTTAAAACTAATATTGCAAAAAAAACAACTTATAAACTCTACTTCAAAACAAACAAATTAAATAAGCAAAATGGCGGATTGTGTCAGCGCTACTGAAGTAGCAATCGTGTCCTGGCCGAAAACTATTTTAGCACGCTTGCTAGCGCTTTTTTCTGCCAAACGCACCCATTCATTTCTAATAAAACGACGCAGCAAACTTCAATTAGTGGATAAGTAATATCCCGGTGACACACTTTCCGTCCCCCTTCAGTTCAATCAACGATACGTTCTCAACTCTACTTCTTTTACCACTATTTTCCTGGTAGGTAATTGAATGGTTTTGTATTAGTGAGGACGTGACTTTTAAATCGAGAGTAAACTGTATTAAAAACTTATATGAAATATGTAGTTACATATTTTAATACAATATTTTAATTTTTTCAGGGATAAAAACTGTCAGTGCGAATCACTATACCTGCTAGGTGCCCCGTTGTTTTTCGATAGTATTAAACCTGATTTAAACGCAAATTAGATCAGTTTTTAAACCACGTTCATAAATTAAATTAAACTACAAAGTATGGAGGTATCGGTATTGAAAATAATCTTTAATTGCATAGAACATGGTAAATGGAGTGCCGTAGTAGCTCAGGGCTAAGCACTCACTGTAAATTTCACAGTACGCGAACAACCCGGGTTCGATCCCCGCCGGCACCAATGAAATTGTTAATTGCAAATTCAGAAAAAATGTATTCGCATACTTGCAAATATTGACTCAATGACAAGTTGTAGAAATTACTTTATTAATTATAATATCCTGACTAACATCCCTATATATGATGAATATATATGAAATAATTATGCTGAAGTATGCTCAGAGATAATATCGAATGGTTCCCTCAATATTTTCACCCTAAAAATTAAGACCAAAAATAAAACTATCCACAGTTACATCAAAATTACACATCGTAAACACTGGCCACTATGCAATGTCAATAAAATATACAATAAAGTACAAGAATATATCAGAACCATTAAAAGCCTAAAAAAGTTCAAAAAGGAAGTAAATACATATTTTAGGAAAAAGTGTTATTACTGGTTGCAGGAGTTTTTATAGGAATATATAAATAGTATGATCTCATTAATATTTAAGTTAATTGTAAATATTCATTACTTGATAACTTTATTAATAATACCATAATGTAAAAGTAATAATAATAATGATTGCCAATATTTGCAGTGCCCTTGCAGGGTTCTTGTTTGGAACTATTTTTTTATAATTACCTAGGCTGCACTAAAAGTATCGGAAATGGAATATTTCCACTGTTCCTCTCATATTAAAATCTTTTTAATTGAAAACTCCTTGGTTTTAAAAATCGAATACCATTTATTTATTTTAAAAAAAGATTCTCGGTCTTGTCACAAGGTTTTGTCAAACTTGTTTAGTCGTTGAGAAAATGGAATTGACTCGAGAAAATTCAAGAGCGATAATTTATTATGACTTTCAAAGTGGTTTAACACAAAAACAGTGTGTTGACCGGATGATTTCTGCATTTGGTGATGAAGCCCCATTCAAAACTACAATTTATCGCTGGTTTGCTGAATTTCAACGTGGACGTGTCAAGCTCAGTGATGATCGCCGTCAAGATCGTCCAAAAACTGCAGTCACCCAAGAAAACGTTGATGCTGTGCGTATGCTGATTGAGGAAGATCGACATGTGACATACCGCGAAATTCAGGCAACTTTAGACATTGGCATGAGTCAAATACAAATAATCTTGCATGAACAATTAGGTGTAAAAAAGTTGTTTTCCCGGTGGATACCGCATTCGCTCTGTGAAGAGCAAAAAGCGGCTCGCGTTACTTGGTGCGTCAGAACTCTCGAAAGATTCCACGCAGGATCCTCAAATGCTGTATACAACATCGTATCAGGTGACGAATCCTAGATATATGCGTACGAACCCGAAACAAAAAACCAATCACGAGTTTTGGGTGTTCGAAAATGAGTTAAAGCCAACAAAAATTGTTCGTTCACGGAGTGTTGCAAAAAAAATGGTGGCCACGTTTGTCTCCAAAACCGGCCATGTTACGACTATTCCTCTTGAGAGACAAAGAACGGTTAATGCAAAATGGTATGCTAGCATTTGTTTGCCACAGGTCGTTTCTGAACTCCGTTAAGAGAACTGCAACCGCCGCATCATCCTCCATCACGACAATGCGAGTTCTCACACCGCACACAGAACAAAAGAGTTTTTAGAGCAAGAAAACATAGAATTATTAGACTATCCGCCGTACAGCCCCGACCTAAGCCCAAATGATTTCTATATATTCCCTAAAATAAAGAATAAATTGCGTGGACAGAGATTTTCATCACCTGAAGAAGCTGTGGACGCCTACAAAACGGCCATTTTGGAGACCTCAACTTCCGAATGGAATGGTTGCTTCAATGATTGGTTCCATCGTATGGAAAAATGTGTCAAATTTCGCGGAGAATACTTCGAAAAGCAATAAATACATTTTTAAATAGTAATGTTGTGTCACTTCCTTGATTCCCGAAATTTTCAGTGCCGCCCTCGTAAGGCCATATGTAAACAACAATATTTGCAAATAAATTGAATTGAATTGTGTGTTGGTTTATCCTGTGCTCGGCGTTGAAGGAAAACATCACGAGGACTCTTGCATGTCTGAGAAATAAGAAAAAAAATATTTCGAAGACATGTGAAGTGTGCGCAACGCGCACTGGGGCAGCGCGGTGGACACTTCCTTGCCCTAAAACCTTTTCAGAAATGAGTGCCCAGCAGTGGGACCCATATAGACTGTAAAGTTACGTTATGTTACATAGATATATACGTATGATGATAATATTATATATATTATAGCCCAGAATTGAATAAAATGGAATAATTTTTAATCGTAGATTATTGCATAATGCTTATTGTAAGTCATTTTTATATAGGTCCATTGGTTCGGAAAATACCTCAGTCCTTAAAAGTAGCAGCAAAAAACCCAACGGGTTTTTTTGAACATAATTAACCTTTATAATCATTTTGTTAATACAATTTTTGAATTAATTTTAATAGAACTAGCATGGTGGCGATCACATCATTTCCAGGGGCTATATTAATTTATGTATTCTTTGATATTGTTATAAACATTTCCGTACAATTTTTATGTAATAAAACATTTAAATTTTTATTGACAAATTTTGTAAATTTAATGGGATTTTGTAGTAAAAGCGTATACATTGCTCCAAAAATTAATTACTAATTCCGTGGAGTCTAGTTACTGGTATTACAAGCGTATATTTGTTCCCAGTGTTTAAAGTATGAACATCTTTATTCTTATCATGACTAATTTTTTATATTTGTTACATTTACATTTTCAAAAATGTATTGCGATGCCAAAGTTAATATGTTTAATTCTTTAATTTTTTCTGTAAGGGACTCTACAATTTAAGTTATAAATCGCCAGTACGGTTCTCTTTTGCTAAACAAACATGGTTTCAATGTCTGTCTCATTACATTTGACATTAGGCTAAGAAATTATCTAACTAGCTGCCTCAACATTGGTGAGACTTCTAATCTTTCTTACAGCATATGCTGTAGAATTAAGTCTACCTGCTAATTTAGATATGTCTGGGCATTGAAATTTCGCGTCAATAGTAATACCTTTAGAATAATTTAATATAATATGGTACATTTTTAATAATAGAACCAGCATTTTTTTTATAGTATAAGGGTGACAAACGAGCACACATTCCACTTGATGTTACGTGGATGCTGTGGCTCATATATATTAACATTTATCTTCAATTAAAAATCAAAATGCAGATGCGGTGCCAGCCCTGAAGACTAAGATGGAATGCCCCATTTCCAGAAAAAAGGGTCTCCGGTTCTCTACACTCACCATACGAAACACAGCAGCATTAAGCTGTTATTTTACACTGGTATTCTATGAGAGCGTGGTCCTACCCCGGTCGAGCCGACCCATTCATGCTGTGACCACAATATAGCTGCAGCATAGCTCTACCAGGTAAAAGCGTAGCGTGGTAGCGATCACCTCATTTCCAGTGACTATTTTCATCCATGTATTTCTTAATATTATACTAACCCTTATTGAACAATTATTATTTTTATAAATCTTTTAAACTTGTTGATTTACAAACTGAACATTTTATTTTATTCCCATATTTGTATATGTCGCAGCGCCCCTGTGGGTAGTCGAAATTATTGTAAACAATACGTGCAACACACACCTGCGCATTGCACCCGCAGTGGCGCTCGTGTAGCTACTTGTCTCGATTGTATAAAATGGACGGAGCGGCCGCCGTTAAAGCAGTCATGGCTCTGGCGTGGCACGGTTCACTTGTCGTATCCCGCTACTAGCTCATCCTAGACTATTCGGATAATTAATTCGTGGAAATTATTATTATTATTATCAGCTATTAGATTAGTCTCAGTATAATTTATAGTTGATCACCTGTGATCCGTGTATTTTGTGATTGTAGATTAATTCTTTTAAACTACCTTCCTAGATATACATAAAGGTTGTCTGGAAGAGATCACTCTCGGAGTGATAGGGTCGCCCGTTGTACATATTATACTTAAGATTTAACTCTACTCCATATTCTATATTTTGGTGTACAATAAAGTATAAATAAATAAACAAATAAACCATCATAATGTGTGTGTGTGTGTGTATGTATGTATGTGTATGTATGTATGTATATGTATGTGTATGTATATGTATACATATTTTTATATATGTGTGTGTATTTGTGTTTATATACATAATTTATTTATCATTTTATTTTCTATATGCATATTAGTATGTATGCATGAATATTTATTTACAATATATGTCTATTCATTTTAATATTTTTAGCACCTACCATCTATTACATGTCAAATTCTCCTTGGGTTGACTGGTAGAGAATGTCATAAGGCATTAAGTCCGCTAATTGTAACCCTTAGATTAAATAAATAAATAAATAAATCTTATTGAAAGTCATGTTTTTTACTTTTACCACTGGTTCGGAAGTTCTCTGCCTAGGAAGAAACAGCAAGAAACCCAGCGGGACTTTTTTTAAACAAAATTTTACAATGTAAAGGTAAAAGGGTAACCCTTTTACCCTTACATTGTAATTTTTTAGTAGTTACCCTCTCACCTCTACATTGTGAAGGTGTGCTTGATACTACCTTCTACTAGTTCGGGTTTAGACCAGGGCTATCAATCGAAAGTGCTATTATAAATCTGAAGCACATCGTTGAATACTACGTAGATCATAATATGTGTGTGTATGCCTGTTTCCTTGATTTTTCCAGGACATTTGCTGTGTACCATCAGAGATATGTGGTCTGTTCAAATATTGGTACACTTATCAAATAAATAACGTGAAATGGGATTATACTCTTAGTGAACCGTATATGTTGGAATGCGGGGTAAGGCAGGTGAGTCTAACGTCTCCCAGATTTTTCAACCTATACATGGATGTTCTCATAGGCAAGCTCAGCAGCAAGCATGTCGGATGCAGTGTTGGTGGGGTTAGTATTAACAACATCAGATATACAGATGGCATTGTGCTGCTGGGACCGTCGGTGAGGGCAGTAAGAGAGTTACTGAAGGTGTGTGAAGCCTATACTAAGTTGCATGGTTTGGCATATAATGTCAAAAAATGTGACTACATTGTCTTTAGGGTCAGGGGCAAGCCTAGGACTGATGAACCTGACCTGTTCTTTAAAGGGTCAAAAATTAAAAAAGTGACGTCCTTCAAATATCTAAGTCATTTTCTCGCCGATGACCTGAAAGACAATACAGATATTGAGAGGGAACACAGGGCTCTAGCGGTCAGGAGTAAAATGCTGGCACGTTGATTTGCTCGATGTACGGACCTAGTTAAAATTAACCTATTTGAGGTATACATTTTTTACGTGGTAGAGCCATGCTGCATCGATATTGTATAGTTGTACCACGAATGGGTCGGCTCGACCGGGGAAGGACCACGCTCTCACAGAATACCAGCGTCAAATAGCAGCTCAATTCTGCTATGTTTTGTATGGTAAGTGTAAAGAACCGGAGACCCTTTTTACTGGAAAAGAGGTATTCCATCTTAGCCCTCAAGGCTGAAAATGCATCTTCATTTTGATTCGCAAACGAGAATAGATGTAGATGTTTATGGGCCACAGCAACCACTTACCATAAGGTGGACTGTGTGCTCGCTTGCCACCCTTTTCCTATAAAAAAAACTGCCAGAGTCTGTACACGAGAAATCTATGGGTCAATTATACCAAAAGGTCGCTGGATGCCCTGCGTGTTCAATATAATAACGCTTTCAGAATGTTTTTGGTACTGCCTCGGTACTGTAGTGCGTCGGAGATGTTTGCGCAAGCTCGCACGTACGACTTTCATGCGATAATACGCAAGAAAACAGCATCGCTGCTAAGAAGCTATATAGTCACAACATCATTGTAAAAACAGTAGCGGAGAACTATAATTCTCCGATTTTGAAAAAGTTTGTCATCAGATTTAATGTTTACTAACACTAGTTTATAAGTCATTTGTTACTGACACTGCTATAGATTAATTTTAGTCAGAAATAAGGATATTATTATTATTATTATTATTATTATTATTGGGATATCTATATAGCTTTCTCGTCTGGTTGGGTTCTATAAATATATAATCGTAAATGAAAATGAACTGTTAATACACATAAATATCAATGAAATAAAATAAATACAAAAAATACATAAATAAATAAAAGCCCACCCAGATCGATTTTTGCTTGCTTCTCTTTTGCTTTGCATCTTGCTTGCGATGCTTCCAGCATTGAGTGATACAAAATATAAATCGATGATGGAAACCCTCGGCAGGGGAGACCAAACGGATAAGGATTAGGAGGAAAGGGAATAAAAAAAATGTGGTAGATAAGATTGTATTGTAAAAATATATTTATGCTAGTGTTATTGTCCAGGTAAAAACACATAAATATGTTAAGACTTCACGCATCCCGAAAATCTTCTTCAGATTTAATTTAGTTTATTCAAAAAATACCTACATATTAAACCAAAATTACTTTTGTATAAATTGACAGTATTTTATACGTATTTGTTTTAAAATACTTATCCGTATCCGAATATATTTTAAAGATTCGTCAGTCTGCATAAACAGATAAATCTGGAGCTATTATCATAAAGTTTCCATCGTTTTACTCGTAACGAGGTATTCCATCTTAATCTTCCGGGTGGCAACTGACAACTCCTCTGCTTTTTTATTCTCAATCGAGGATAAGGATAGATGAAGATTTCTATGGACTACAGCATCCATTAATCTTCAAAAGGACTGTAAGCTCATTTGTCACCATTATTTATATAAAAAAGATTAATCTTAATATAGTAAGACGTTTCCTGTATTTAGCAGGATTGAAAAAGAGTAAGTGTCTAGTATTTAAAAGCTTTTAAAAAAGTTAAAAAAGGGATTTTCATGCACTTATTTTTCTTTAAAACGGGTCGTAAATGAAAATGTTTTTTCTTTTTCAAATATAGAAACCCGATATTAACCATGAAGAAGTCTTCGGTTACAGTTTGATAATTTTTTTTTCTAAATGTTACCCCTACACTAGGATTTTCTCCTGTATCGTGGAGGCAGTTTACAAACAAAAATTGCACAAGGACAAATATCCAGACCCGGAACAGTTATTTGTAGGCGATACAAATACTTGTTCCGTGCGGGATACGAACCCGCGACCCCCAGCGCAGCTACTCATTGCCAAGTCACTGCACCACGGAGTCTGGAAAAAAAGTTTGATATAAGCCCATTGCTGTCTATAGGCCTAGAGGTAAGCCTTCCCTTGCTTCATTGGGGAGATATGTGCCCAATGGCCACACTAGGGCATGTGTTTTTATAATATTTTTTTATTATGATATATTTTCATTTATGATAGCTCCGTGGCGCAGTAGCTTAGCAATGAGTTATAGCGCTGAGGGACGCGGATTCGAATCCCGCACGGAACAAGTATTTGTATGGCCTACAACTAATTGTGACGGGTCTGGATGTTTGCCCTTGTGCAATATATGTATGTGAACTACCTCCACAATACAGGATAAAATTCTAGTCTGGGGGTAACTTTTCTTTTAAAAAATTAAAAAAAAATCTCATTGTTATTACTAAGACGCTACTGTTCACCTCCTGGTTTTTTCGCCTGTCGCTTTTTACTATAACCACAGGTTGATATAGGATAGTGGAATTTCTCGCGCCGCCATTACAAAATCAATGAAGAATTCTTGTGAATTCTTCTTTATAACCAGCCAAAAACCCGTAAAGACAAAAGATTCTTCTATCCTTCATTATTATTATTTTTATAGAAGAGGCGGCAAACGATCTTGCGGCTCATCTGATGGTAAGCGACTACCGCCGCCCCTGAACAATCGCAACACCAAGGGAATTTCAAGTGCGTTGCCGGCCTTTCAGAACGGAGTAAGCTTTTTTCGGAAAAGTAGCCGGTGGTAAACAATTCTACAGAGAAGTTGTACGAGGATGAAAACTCCTTGTAAAACGCACAGTAGTGGACCGCCAAGTATCCAGATTCCAGATGGTGAGGATGGTATCGTGAATTACTAAAAGGCTATATATCTCTAAATTAACATTTTACCTGTATTTAAGTTATTAAAATTAATTCCGTTGTAGTATGACAAATTTTCCAATGCTTCATAAATATTCGTAGGTAAATTTATACGGGTAAATATTTACCCGCCCACATGTATGTAACTGTTCATCGCAAGAAAATTATTTCGGTACTGTCATAATTATCAATCATAAAGAATATTTAATATAATATTTATCATAAAGAAATTGTATTGTCCGTCTGTAACACAGAAATCTAAATAATATTATTTAGATTTGTGTGGTCTGTAATTATGAAATAAATGCTTTAGCTGAGAATTCTATTTGCGTGCTGTTAGGACATAAAAATACATTATTAAATTTTTTCTCTGTGTTTGTCCGTCTGTCTGTTTGAGCTTATCTCCGGAATGGCTGATCTGATAGTGATGAAACTTTATGAAAAGATGGGTAGGAATGGTTGTAGCATGAATGGGTCAACTCGACCAAGGAAGGACCACGCTCTCACAGAATAACAGCGTAAAATAGCAGCTTAATACTACTGTGTTTCGTATGGTTAGTGTAGAGATCCGGAGACCCTTTTTTACTGGAAACGAGGCGTTCTATCTTAGACCTCAGGGGTGACAATTGGGTTTGAATGAAGATATCTATGGGCCACAGCATCCACTTACCATCGCGTTGACTGTGTGCTCGTTTATCACCCTTATTCTATAAAAAAGGTTCTTTTTATCAGAAATGTTTTTTTCTCTGTGTAAAATAATAAAAAATTGTTACAATTGATTATGTTAAATCAAAAAAAGTCCATATTAATAGCTATTATTTACGTTATTAATCAATATAGGTAAATTTATAAATGGCCAAAGGATAGACATGACTTGAGGTAATACAACAATAATTAAAAAAGATATGAGAATATCCTTCATGATAATAGGTGAAATAAATAACAAAAATCACATAATATGTACATTACAATTATGTCAATAAATATAGGATTATTTTGCATAGAGGCTGAATGATTAAATATAATAAGAAGCCTTATTTTTTTAATAAATAATTACTGCCTCGTTGATCTAGTGGTTGTAATAGTGCGACTGCTGATCATGAGGTCCTGGGTTCGAATCCCGGGTCGGGCCAAAAAACTAATTATTCAGTTTTTCCGTCAGGAAATTCTTAGTAGTTGCCCGGTGTGTCAGGAATTTGGCGGTCTCTCACCCCGTGCCTCGGAAAGCACGTAAAGCCGTTGGTCCTGCGCCTGATCTCTCTCCGGTCGTGTCGGATTACTGTCCCATCGGATTATGAGAGTGAGGGAATAGAGAGTGCTGTGCTTGCGCATAAACTTGGGCACTATAATCCTGTCCTGCGCCGATTGCTAGCCTCCGTTGAGGTAGGCCGCCGTGACCGAAATTCGGTCGGGAGGACATTAAATATAATTATTAAATAAAATAAGGCTTTCTACTTTTATTTGAATTTATCCCAAATTGAATGTGATTTGTGGGCAACTTTTGCTTACCTATCGACCCTTACAAATGTGCCCAGTAAAATCAGTTAAAATAATGCATTTGCTACGCATTTTGTATTTAAAAGATAAAATGAACAGAATGTTGGATGATTTTTTTAAATTAAGTTTTTTCGCTGTTGGCCTCTATTTATTCTTACACAAATACCTATAATATCAACTTCAATACATTTAACTAGGTAATCATTATCCTCATCAGAATTAATATCAAATATATACCTAAAAATCTATGAACTGTATATAGAACTGCATTAATTCACAGCGACGATTCTTCAACATGCCTGCTGACTTTATTGAAAAAAAAAACATAGTTTTTAATTTTTTTAAGCTATTGCATAGCTTCTATCGCGGGCCTTGAGCGCGGGGACCGAATCCAAAAATTCCGTAACGAAAAAAAACCTCACGCTCCCCACTCCGACGGGCACGGAGGTGTGGCGTTGAAAGCCGTGCATCGTCTAACGTCCTTTTAGTTCGGCAGACTTCGGCACGGTGTTTGTGTGCGTGTACACTAGCTGCTAACTCAATGATAAAAATTCCTGAATAACCTACATGTATTATAAGATATTAAAAAATATTTTAAACAATATTAACTTCTCATTTAATCAATAAGAGAAAAAAAATTGTTTTCTTATCGGTCACCACGGTCAAAAAGTGTAACTTGATTTAATATCAAAGACTTAACTGCATAAATAAAATAAATAAATAATTATAATTGCATAAGTTGATAAAAAATGCTATGCAATAGCTTTACCGCGGCAGTTACCGAGTGCCACACGTATTTTTTTTAAAAGCCGAAGATTCCATTCCATAGTCTGATGGCCATGAGGGAGTAATAGTTAGTTATGTAACTTAAGATTACCTGAGGAACGGAGAAAACCATTATAAGAATCTCCAGGTATATACATTTAGATTTCTAGTACTCTAGTGTTTTTTTTATAGAATAAGGGTTACAAACGAGCACACAGTCCACCTCGATTAAGAATCAATACGCAGATGCGTTGTCACTCCTGAGGACTAAAATGGAATGCACGAGGCATTCCATTTTAGTCCTCCAGTAAAAAAGAATCTCCGGCCTTCTACACTCACCATGCGAAACACAACAGTGTTAAGCTGCTATTTTGCGCTGGTATTTGTGGAAGCGTGGTCTCTCCCCGGTCGATTATGGTACAACCATAATATAGCTGCAGCGTGACTCTACCACGAATAAAATAATGGATCGTTCAAAATAAAAAAGAAGGTGCAACGTATTCTAACTTAACCGCGCTCACAAGTGGGCAGCCAATTCAGCTCATATTAACGAAACACCATAAATGTATCTAATACATTTGTTAAGGAGACGATCCAATGTTTTAAGATGATGTTGAGACAGGTCTGAGCAACACACATTGACAAAATCAATATTCGATAGAATATGAGATTGACAAAGTAGGATCTTTGTATTGGTGGGAAGAATTTTACAATTTATAAATGTTAAGGGCTTATTTATTTGCCACGCTGCAGCTTTATTAAGGTTGCAGTAAGAATGTTTCGGCTGGCACTCTCACGAAATACCAGCATAAAATACAGTGGCAAGTGTAGAAAACCGGAGATTTTTTTACTAGAAGTAAGGCATTCCATCTTAGTCCTCAGAGGGATAACACATCCGCGTTTTGATTCTTAACTAAGAATAGATATCGAGGTCTATGAGCCACAGTATCCACTTACCATCAGTTAGACTGTGTGCTCGCTTGTCGCTTGGAATGGAATGCTCACCATACGAATCACAGCCATATTAAACTGCTATTTTATGCTGGTATTCTGTGAGAGCGTGGTCCTTCCCCGGTCGAGCCGACCCTTTGGTGCTACAACCATAATATAGCTGCAGCGTGGCACTACCACGTGACGATAACATATATCGCCACTTAAACCCATCACACGTCTACTGTTTAACATAAAAAAGAGACCTCTTTTCTACTTGAAATAATACTAGTTTTTACGGAATTTATCGCGTATATTTAACTTTTTATTACCCGACGTTTCGAGAGCTTTACAGCACCCATGGTCACGGGAAGGACTGAGATGTTCAACGTCCAGCTGTCATAGTTAACCGCGGTTACCATAGATTAAAATTTAACTTTTGTTCCGATCTACACAGTATGAACTTATGGTATCATGGAGTCTTGCAGTTGTATGCTTGGGTTGGGATTTAATTTTATTTATTATAGGATCCCAAGCAGATGGTAGCACCCAGCCATCTTCTCTATTGAAATTAGGATGTTTTTTGATTTCAATAGCCTCGCGAATCATCCTTGGAAGGAATCGGTGTTCTTTAGCGAGGATTTGTGGTCTATCAAATCTGATGTAGTGACGGGGGCGATCCTGTACATGTTCACAGACTGCAGACTTCTACTTTTAAATGCGTTACTCTTACGGTGCGAATTACATACCCTTTGTCACTGATCACAATAGCTCTTGAACACTGATGGTGGCTAGTGCTGCCGTGGGACGTTCTAATCAACCACAGCGATGGTTCAGCCTCGGTATCTCGCAAGCTCTATACTGTGCTGGTGACTACTGTGGAGTCCTATTGCTGGTAAGTGCCTCTATTCTATTTGCATGTTATCACTACCACTATGCACGTACGTACGCACGCACGCACGATAGTCTTATTTTTCATTACGCAAAACGACCTTGGAGGGTGAGTACACTAACCCTTTCACTCCTTTTCATTTGAAAAAGGGTTAATATGTCTCAATGTTTAATTAGAAACCTCGTTGCGCACACTGTACCTAATTCTTAAGTAAACAACTGATATACCAACAAAAGACCATTTTGGCTGTGCAATTGTGCGATCTTACTCAACTTTATCTCACGCGTACTTATGTCAAGAGATCCGCCTGTAAATTACTATAACGAAGAATTGTTCATTCGAAATTATGCGTGGAAAAATTATTTAAAAATACAAACAATTTTAATTAACGGTTTTTTTAATGGCAAAAACAATTATAGTTTCAAAATTTCTATTACGCTTGACTTATTATTTGGCAAACAAAAATATAAAAAATAAGTGTAGCCACAATTAATTTATAAAAATACAGTATTTTTACAAACTAGGATCATCGACATAAATTGCATGATTGTATATATTATATTGAGTATGACACTAAGATAATATGTGATTAAAAGCATTTATTTATCTTAAAGAAGTTTTAAATTATTTTTATGATTCTATTGCCTATTTTTGACAAACAATTTATTATGAAAATTGTACGCTGTATCATACGAACAACGTTAATGAAATGATTATGCAAATTTATTGAAAAATATCTTACATACCTAGTTAATATAAATTAATTACGTTCATACTTACATAGATAATTTTGCCGATTTATATCAAACGTTCAGAAACGGTGTAAAATAATTATGCAATGACATACACAACATACAATTAAACTTTAAAGGCAAAACTGACTTAATTATAGTAACGAATTTCCTTTACAAAAAAGGATGAATTTTTGGCAAAAATCCGCGTTGACCTTGCGCTCGACGCCCTACTGCGACGATGGCGGCGCGATACTGCCGAAATGGCGGGAAACGTGACATGCGCTTTAGGAAATCGATGGGGAAAATGGCCTAGTTGAAGCGCGCCGTCTTCGAAATTACGTCCAGTCAGCTAAATTCTGGTACTTTTCAGGCTCAAAATACCAGCGTGAACTTAACTTAATGTTAAATGTTTCTTATGGTGAGTATAGAGGCGGCGACGCTTTTTACTGGAATCGAGACATTCTATATTCGTCCTCAGGGGTGACAACGCATCTGCACTTTGATTATTAACTGAGGATAGATGTGGATGTCTATGGACCACAGAACCCACTTGCCATCAGGTGGACTATGTGCTCATTTGTCACCCTTATTTTATAAAAAAAACATCCGACGACTTCGTGACGCAGTGGTTTAGCAATGAGTGGCTGCGCTGGGGGTGGCGAGTTCGAATCCTGCACGGAACAAGTATTTGTATGGCCTACAAATAATCGTTCCGGGTCTGGATGTTTGTCCTTGTGCAATTTATGTATGTAAACTGCCCCCACGATACAGGAGAAAAACCTAGTGTAGGGGTAACGTTTTTAAAAGAATTAAAAAAATTCCTTATCCTCATTTTTGATGGAGTAAATAAGAAGAGAGATGAGGAAAGACTGACATTGAACTTTATTTAAAATATTACCACTCCCTATCAATTTATCTAACATATATCTATCCATTCATCACAGCAAAATCCACTGCTGGACATAAGCCTTTCCATAGAATTCCTCTTAGAGGGAATTTTGCCACAGTTGCCACGCTTGGCATGGGGGTTGGCAAGCGCAGTTTTTTATTATTTTGAGTTATTATTAGGAAGATGCTCCTGACCATCTACTGTTTCGGATTCCCTCGTATTCAAACGACTTTGAAATTGTATAGAAATGGAAAGCAGGTTTCGTCGGAAAGTTTTTCTTCATAACTGTATACTTTTTTCTTTTTTTATAGCATTGGGTGACAAACGAGCACACAGCCCACCTGATGGTAAGTGAATGTTGTGGCCCATAGACATCCACATTTATCTTCAACTAATGATCAAAATGCAAATGCGTCTGCGTCACCACTGAGAATTAAGATTATGGGCTACCGGTTCTCTACCCTCACCATACGAATCAGATCAGCATTACGCTGCTATTTTATGCTGGTATTCTATGGGAGCGTGGCCCCGGTCGAGCAGACCCATTCGTGCTACAACTATATATAATATAGCTGTAGCGTAGCTCTACCACGTAAAATTGAAAAGCAGCACATAAAATTGCCTTTATTAGACAGGTCACGTAGAAAGTTTTGAGAAAAAGTTGTTTTGTGCGTGAAAAACGTTATCCATTCAAAATTATTTTGAAAATGCGATCTAAAAGTAAAATGCGAATTTCCCACTTTCAAATTTCCTTGATAAATTGAAATATAGGTATTATTAAAAAAAGGATCTGCGTCGGGAACATTTTCGTGCAATGGTTTTAAACGGTTTTTAAATGGCATCTAAGAGCGGACAAATCGTTGAAATTCAAATAGCGTTATTAGATAAAAGCCCTTCTATGGCGGCGGTCGACTAATTTTGAAAGGTAAAAGAAGACATAGTCGCCCTTTGACGACTGCTGAAACGACGAAAGGAAATACGCTAGCAATGAAAAATTTAGTTAAAGAGAAAATGCGAATTACGTATGAAGAGATTGAGTATTGTAGATTGGATTGGGAAGTTCGCATTTTACAATACCTTCGTGTGTTTTATTTATTTATTTCAACACTTAAAACTATATTTATAGGTTATCCTAATACGATAGTGTAACTTTTCTATATCCTATTATTATTATACGCAATTATCTTTTTAAATTAGGTACATAATAAGTAATGTATAATGCTAGCTTTGTGAACTCGCTCAGGGAACAACAAAACAAGTCTATTTCTCTCGCTATCAAATTAAGTGTGATAGGTGCCTGACGCATTAGGTTTATCCTTCCGTTCGGCACGGCAAACAGTTGTGGCCGTCGCCGTCTCCGTATGTATCCATCCAGAACATACATGTTTAATTGTTGTAGCACGTCAGAATTAAATATTTTCCCTATGAGTACCTTATAAATATATAAAACCAGAGTAATTTCTCTCCTAATTCTAAGTTCATTATATCTGACCATTCCTATAATGAATAAGGTTGGATACATCAAGGGATAAAGTGAGTATACGAAGTAAAGCTTCATATACAGATATCTCACAAATTTATTCTGTAACCCATCCAACATTAGCTTATACTTGAATTCATGTGGGGACCAAACGATTGCATTGTGTTCCAAATGACTTCTTACCATGGCATTATATAATACAATAATTGTTTTAACATTTGTGAAATTATTTACTCGGCAAAGAACAAACACTAGATTACTATATGCTTTTTTTGCAGATAATAATAATATGAGCATGAAAATTTTATCAGGCATCTATTTGAACACCAAAATCCGACACTACCGTAACTTTTTTCATTAGCTTACTGTCAACCTCATAGTTTTGTACTATAGGTGTTTTTGAGCGGGTGAATGATATTGTCAAGCACTTTGAGGTGTTAAATTGCAACTGGTTCTCCCTACTTCAACTACTCTATTCATGTCGCGCTGAAGTCTGTGACAATCCTCAGCGCTCCTTATAGGGAGTGAAAGTTTGAGATTGTCGGCGAATAACACATACGTCGCATCTTTCACAACACTCGGAAGATCGTTGAACATTAATTTGAATTAGAGCGGCCCTAAATTACTGCCCTGGCACACTCCTGGCAAAGTATAATATCTTTCTGGCAGATGTTTCCCGTATTGTACTTACTGCTACCTATCTATCATATAGCTAGCAAAGAACTTTAGAAGATGTGGAATGAAACCAACGCTAGCCAATTTTTTTCAATAATACATCGTTATTTACCGAATCAAATGGCTTTTTGAAGTCAAAATAACCTGCGTCTACCTGTTCACCCCTATCTACTGTTGGCACAATTTGAGCCATATAGCTACGTAAATTACTGTCAGTACTTCTTTCTGGTCTGAACCCATGTTGAGCGTATGATAATTGCATACTAACCTGTAAGAATAAATTGTAATGGATAGCGGCCTCTAGTATTTTTGCTGGAGCTGACAGTGCTGCTCCTCCTTTAGGTGCCGGTACTACATGAGTAAGTAAGTAAGAGTAAGTTTCCACAACTCTGGAAATACTGCGGTCTCTAGGCGTTTGTTAAAAATGTAAAGCAGAAATCTGTCTAGAACCAATCGATAATTCCTAAAGATGTAAGGTAGGACACCGTCTGGACCCGCAGACATTTTTGTCTTGTCTTGTCTTTTTGACGCTTGTCTCACTTCTGTCTGTCTTCACATCTTTTTTGTAGGTAAACTACAGCACAAACTAATTCGAATGTGTGATTGTCAATGTTTATGTCATTCGATTCGGTATCGATACTCGCCGTACTTAGACACGCAGTGTGGCCACTAAACAAGCTCCGCCCTGTTTCCGCTTATCCGTTCAATCGCAACGTAATAGTGTATATCAACTTGTTATGAGTTCTGCATCACGAATCGACTGATTGCAATCAGTTTCTATTACTGCGAATAAGTCTTCATCTGACGCTAAAATCATCATTACAGCCCTTCACAAGTCCACTGCAGAACATAGGCGTCCCCCAAGGTATGCCACAAAGCACGGTCCTGAGCCACCTGCATCCATCGACTTCCTGCATGTCTTACCAGGTCGTCACTCCATCTAGTGGGGGTCGCCCTACACTTCGCCTACCGGTACGAGGCTGCCACTCGAGAACCTTTTTTCCCCAACGGTTGTCGGTTCTTCGAGCTATATGGCCGGCCCATTGCCACTTCAACTTACTTATCTGTTGGACTATGTCGGTTACTCTGGTTCTACTGCGGATATCCTCATTTCTAAGTTTATCACGCAGAGAAACCCCGAGTATAGCCTTCTCCATAGCTCGCTGAGCGACTTTGAGCGTCCTCATACGGCCAGCAGTGAAGGACCACGTCTCAGTTCCGTAGGTCATCACTGGCAACACGCACTAGTTGTACAACTTAGTTTTCAGGTTTTGAGGTATACCTGACGAGAAGATGTGTCGTAAATATTTCCCCGAAACTCTTCACCACTGCATTGGAAGACGTAGTAGACAAGCTACTGGACTGGAAAGCATACGGTATTAAAATCAATGGTGAGTACATCACTAACCTTCGATTTGCTGACGATATAGTCCTTATGGCAGAATTCAGTTTTCCGTTTCTCTTAATTCATCATATTTACTTTCTGGGACACCTATGGTAAAAGAAGCATAATCTCTCTTTCTCTTGTCACTTATTTTGTCAATTTTAATAGGTACTTCTGTAAGATAGTATTAACATACTTTTCTAGGTTTTTCTTCATTGTATCTGGTTTTAGCCGCCAAACGTGTAAATATATCTTCCTCTCAGTTCCCTGAATTTCGATTGTACACCTTCTTCCTCCTTTTTTTACTTCATTTTTAGGATACCTGTATTTTTTTCTATTTACAACTGTCCAATTATATTTCTTTTCAAATTCCTTATTCTCCTCTTCCCTACTAATTTTATAGTATTAATCTCATTTTCCTTTCTCATCATAAGTGTATTATTATCCATCTCAGTAGTCTGCCGACTTCGTTGTCACACTTTGTTTTACATTAACATTATTCTCGACCTTCTTTTGTTATACCGCTTTTGCAAAACACAATAAAGGCCCCTCAGGGATTGGTGTTGTTTCAATATCATCATCTTTTTTTCAGAATTTTTTAATTTTTACCCTTCAAGCGCCATAAAAATCCCATGCAGTCGCATGCGCCCGGCAAATCCCGAGTCGTATGCAATCGCACCCACCCACAGTACTTAAAACCATTAAAACTTATATTTGGAGAATATTTTTCTATGAAGAAGTTTAACATTATAAAATCTATACAAAATTCTCTATCCTGTGATCTAAACAAAAGTCAGGTTTCACTTCATTACAAAAAGATTTTATTGTGTTTTTATAACAAAAAAAATATACCAAGCGAACGATGGCAGCGTGAAAATCATAATTATTTCAATATATATTACTTGAAATTGTTTACGTAAAAGAGAAATTATATTCACACAAAAACTTTTATAACAATTTTATAATAAAACACTAATAAAACACTAGAAAAATCAAAAAATCAACACAACATCCAAATGAAAATGGCGTATTAAATGAACGTAGATTATAAATACTCATAGGATAACAGTTTTTTTATTGCACTAGAGGATAGAGTATTTTATATTGATTATATAATGCCAAACTTCTTCATAGAAAAATCTCTATGTATAAGTTTCTATGGGTTAAAGTGCTGTGGGTGGGCGCGACTTCATGAGACCGCTAGGGATTTGACGGAATTGGCCGCAGTCTCATGAGACCGCTAGGGGGTTGGGAGGTTAAACATGTTTCTGGTTGCTCATTTCATTTTCCTTAAATATTAATTTTAGATTCTAATTCATGTACTTTGTTAGGTCAGACACTATCCTTACTTTCGCGTTTGGTGCAAAGACTTTTATGTTTTTTTACATTACTCTACGCACTAATTTACGGGCAATTTTTCGTAATCGAATGCGAACGGGCGAGAAAACAGTTCTTATTTTTCCTTTTTGTAAACCACGAACGTTGTTTTCGACAATCAACACTGATTTTGTTTAATGTGACTTAGACGCTGTCATTATTCAATGATCAATGTCCAACCAACAAACTTAATTCAGGTAAAATAATATCTTAAGCAGATGATACTCTTTTTTTCCGCAAATAGAGTAGACAAAGTTTATTTATGCACAGCAAGGTTTAGACAGGGTTAATAAATTGCTCCAAGAAAATATATTAACAATGAATACGAACAAAAACAAATATGTTCAATTTTTTTTATCCGCAACTCAACCCAGCTTATAATAATTCCAGAAATCAAAGAGAATCCAGAGCACATCAATGCTCATTTGCAGATTCTAAATGTACATTCTACACTAAAAAAATTGCGTAGTAGAGCCATGTTGAAGCTATATTAGTAGTATAGTGAGCACGAATGTGTCAGCTCGACCGGGGAAGGACCACGCTCTCTCAGAATACCAGCGTAAAATAGCAGCTTAATGCTCACGTTTTGTATGGTGAATTTAGAGAAACGGAGATCCTTTTTACTCCGGAGTCCGTAAACTAATGTTTGTTTTAAAAACATTCGTTCTTTTGCTGATATTAAGGTAGTTAAGCAAGTATATTTCGCACTATATCAATCGATTCTCATATATTGTATAAACCTCATGGGAAGGAGCGGGAACTTGGTAGTAGACGGATTGTAGTTCCTGTTTTGTCGCTTGAATAATGGTTTGAAGTGGATTTTTAAGCTATTGCATAGCTTCTATCGCGGGCCTTGAGTGCGGGAAAATCCAGAAATTCCGTAACGAAAAAACCTCACGCTCTCCGACGGGCACGGAGGTGTGGCTTGAAGGCCGTGCATTGTCTAACGATGGTCTAACGTCGTTTCTTTTCCTCAGTCTTCGACACGGTGTTTGTGTATAAAGTGTTTTGAAATTTTGAATATGAATGAACAAAGTGCATTTATTATTAATGAAGAAAGTCACGAAAAAATAGTGAAAGAAAATGAGTGAGTACTCTATATACATACCTACATTTTATTATTATCACAAATGCAGTACTAATTTTGAATTGAAAATATAATACTGCTATAAAGATAACCTAAATTTTTGATATTAAAATGAGCGATATTAAAAGTAGCCCTATTTATATACACACAAACACACACACGCGTATAGTTTAAATTCTCAATTTAGATTCTCAATATGTATATATATACTCGATTAACCGGACTAATTGTTGCCGTTAGGGATTCGGATAATCGAAAATGTATGAAGAAAAGCGGGTTTTGTGCATTTGTAG
Organism: Parnassius apollo; assembly: GCA_907164705.1. Taxonomy (NCBI): domain Eukaryota; kingdom Metazoa; phylum Arthropoda; class Insecta; order Lepidoptera; family Papilionidae; genus Parnassius; species Parnassius apollo. The sequence goes on along the minus strand of CAJQZP010000898.1, from coordinate 789,685 downwards.
TACATATGTACATACATAATGTTATGTGTTTATTAAAAACAACAATTTCAACGAAAATCAATGTTTATTAAGAAATTATTATTTTTTAATAAACATTTAGCCGGGTTGTTCATATATTGAAAGTCTCCTTGTTTTATCTTAGACTTATGTTAATAGAGCGTGCCATTTGAACTTAAAGACAATTAATTGGACAATAAATAATATGTGACAAATCTTGCCGTGAAGCGTGGAACTGAGTAGTTGCGCGTCTTGTTAATATAATTGCCGTACGGCCGCCCTGACGTATGTACTGCGCGAACCTGAGTTTTTTGCGACGCGGTCCGGTGATACAGTATTTTTCACAAATAGTGAGTTCGTTATAACGCGGGTTCGGTTAAATCTGGTTGAATTTGATTGGATTAACCTAAGTAACTTGAATTTATATCAAAGAAAAAGAAATACTGCATAAATAAAATAAATAAATAATTATAATTGCATAAGTTGATACAAAATGCTATGCAATAGCTTTACCGCGGCAGTCCCCGAGTGCCACACGTCTTTTTTTGATTCGTAAAAGTGATGCGATTTTGTGAATTAAGAATCCGCTCGTGTGAACTATTAGAGAAAACCACGAAACAAGTGCTTTGATGTCGATATAAACCTCAAGTTATTTTGATCGCTTTGGGGCCTTCTGAACTTGAGTGGCTGTCATCATCAACTGTTCGCAGGGTTGAGCTGTCGTCTAAATCTCCCAAGGACTTCGCAATGTTACGTATCAGCACATTGTAATGAAAAAGAATATAAAAATGAATATTCCGAACGAAATTATTGGCTCAGAAGGGCTAGAACCCGAGCCGTAAAGCCAGTTAATAAAAAAAGTCGGGAAGGTAATTTGTTCGAAAATTGTAAAGGCAAATGTTTCTTTCTGTTCCATTAGATTACATATATATATAAAAACATAAATATAAATTTTCACATTAGATTAAAAATAAATAAAGCAAACCATATAACCACAGATATTCATTAAAACAGAAAAATCAAAAAAAATGTAAACAATGTGCTAACAATTAAAGAAAAATCCACAGAGGCATTGTTTTGTGTATTAATATAAATACTCTAGAAACTGATAAACTTTTATTAAAACTAAATTACCTATTAAATGACATTGTGTAACAAAAAAGTTCACCTCAGTGTCTACTAGCGACATCTGGTGAGCGTAAGATTATTTTCCTTCATTAACGAACAAATTAGTAATAACTTTAGCGTTGAATTAGTGAATGGGCGAAGGACTCGTGACGCAAGTTGTTTTCATTAATGAATTAAGAATGGCACTGCCATATATTTATATCCCACTCTTTTTCTGTTGGTCAATTCCGGTCATTTTTTCTCAATTTTTGCTTGAGTTTTACTAGTTGTTGGCAATAGAGATCCGAAGCGATGTTTTTGCCCAGCTGTAAAAGCTCATAGTAAACGATGCCCTTCTAATCCCACCATACACACAGCTTCACCTTATTTCGTGTTAATGTGGGTTTCGCTACAGTCTGTGAACTTGACTACCCTTTGACCATAATTTTTTTCGCACGATCTTGTCGTAGGTGATCCACTTTCATCACCAGTGATTAATATTTGCAAAAATGGTTTAGTTTTATTACGTTACAATAGAGAATCGCAAATGAGTACACGATTCCTTAGGTTTCTTTCAGTGAGCTCGTGTGCCTATATATCGAGCGTTTTAGTGTATAGCCAGACTTTTAAGAAGAGACCCAAATGGCGCAAAACTGTTTTGTGGTCAATCTGCAATTTTTCGGCTATGTTGTAACAACTAATATGCCAATCTTGCTCCACTTTTTCAAAAATGGCATCGACTTTAACGTATGAAGGCAACCAGTGTGAGCTGAATCTTTGACGAAGTTCCCGGACTGAATACGCTTGAAGCAACTTTGTGCTACCCTTACTGAGACTGCATGACCTACCATTAACGTCACAAAATTTTTTTCGCGGCTTGAGTCGCATTTTTTCCTTTTTTTGTAATAGAACTTCATGTAACGATTTTCTTCGTTAGATTCCCTCATTTTGGCAGTCAGAAAAACAGTTGAAAAATGGAGGGAAAATGCTGTTTACTCTTTTTTTTTTCTTAGTATCCTATATACATCTTTTAATATTAAAACCAGCCAGATACGAGTACGAGTACAAACAGAACAAGCATAGAGATTTAACTTTGTACAAACAAAATACGAAGAAACTTTTTTCCCGACCTTTATCTATTAAATCTTAATAAAGATCGGGCAAAAAGTCCGATAGCTGAAGACGATTTCAGTGTTTTCTAAATTATCTGCCTCTAAAGACAATAATGACAAGTCTTAGCCTTTTCTGCCTCGTCGAGGTACTTAGGTAATTTAATTAATGTTTAATTAATGTCTTAATTTTGTAACATATTGTAAAATTATCTATCTGAAAATATTTGTACGCCGGAAACGACAGAATATTTAGGATCGAAATTCTTTTGTAACAGCAGTAATGTACCATATTCTTACAAATAAAGCATCTTATCATATCTAACTGTCCATGCAATCAGAGCTAAGTTATGCAAGACCCGTCGCAGAAGAACACAAAAACTTTCCGACCACTCTTACTCTCATGGCTGTTAGACGAGAAATGAAGCTGCAGTCTTCAGCAGATTCGACAGCATACAGGCAACTGAACAGACCTCCTAATGCATGCGGCGGGACTAACGCAACTTCAATACAGCTCGTATTAAAGAAGCAATCGAGCAGAACCAGGGCTTCAGTCTTTGCCGGCGATCTGTCTGTCAGAAAGAGCTAACTGTTGAAGATGAAGACCGAATATCATCGTTTCCGTGACATCTGAGATTTTGAGTGAGATTGAGAGGTTCTATGGGCAGCTGTATACATCATCATTGAAGCCACACGTAAGTGTGGGAACGATCCGAAAGCAAAAATTATCCGACACTACTCCGAAATATCTTCGGAATAGTGTGAGATTAGAATTGTGTGAGAAAAGTGTGAAATTAAAAACGGCAAGTCCCCGGGCGGGGATGGAATTAAAGCGGAGCTTCTGAAAGCGGGTGGAAAATCGATACTTCAAGTCTTTCTGAAGCTCTTCAATTCCGTCTTTTATGGTGGCACTACTCCGGAGGCGTTGAGCAGAAGTACAGTTGTCTTAATCTTCAAGAAAGGCGACAACTCTTTTTTGAAGAACTACAGACCGATTTCCCTTCTGAGTCGCATTTACGTCCTGTTTTTGAGAGTCATTACGAATCGTCTCGCACTTAGACTCGACGACTTCCATCCTCCCGAACAAGCCCGTTTCCGAAAAGGCGTTAGTACCGTAGACCACATATATACCCTGCGGCAGATTGTACAGAAGACCGCAGAGTACAATCTGCTACTTTGCCCGGCATATGTGGACTATGACGAAGTCTTTTTGATTCCCTCGAAATTTGCGCGGTGCTACAATCCCTTCAGCCGTGCCAAGTTGACTGTCAGTATATCGAAGTGCTCAAGTGTTTGTACTTTTGGGCTACGATGGTATAGAACTATACTACGAAACTCACCCAACTGCAGAGAAGTGTAAGACAAGGTGAAGTTATATCCCCAAAACTATTTACCGCTGCATTATTTTTTTTAATAAGGAAGACGTTTTTAATGTACTGTTGCGCGGCTATGTTGACGTCTGGCACTAGCGCCATCTGTGTCGGGTAACAGAGCGAGGAGAGCCTTCCAGAAAATGACATCACTAATCTTTCAACCGACAGCGCCATCTAGTATCGAAATGAAGAACTAAGCTTTCTAGAAGCCCGACACTCGAACTTTCGGCGCCTTGTCGATTGGCGCGCGTATTTACTTGAATATTCTGGATGTTTCGGTGATAATGTTTATTTAACGGCGTTGCAAGATGCGATCGAGGCAATATTGAATTTGGCGAGAAAAGCGAAGCTTCGGAGCGAAATAATTATTTCACTCCGAAGCTTCGCTTGTCTCGCTTCACTTCTGAATCAGTGTGGTTAATTATTAGTGTTTTAAGTTTTAATTAGTGTAAAGTGAATTAAAGTGTAAATTTTGGTAATTCAATCGGCAGTTTTTGTTGTCACGAACCTCAAGCTCGTAACAGTACTGTAAGGTATCCTTCTGGAAATCAAGATCACTCACCTTCGATTTGCCCACGATATAGACCTTATGGCAGAATCGCTGGAGGACATAAGCACTATGGTCAATGACCGCAATAGTGCCTCCCAACGGATAAGTCTTAAAATGAACATGGACAAAACAAAGATTATGAGTAACGTCCACGTCATACCTATACCGGTAATTGTTGGGAGCACTAAGCTCGAACTTGTTGACGAATATGTTTACCTAGAATAAATAGTCCGACTAGGTAAGTCTTAGTCGGACTATTTTGGCCGAAGTTGGACTTACCTGGGTTAAAACCAATATAATTTCAAACTGTGAGGATTTCTACCATAGTCCTTAAAGGTGACAACGCACCTGCTTGAAGTCTTCTTTGTTTGAAGTCGGCTACAGGTGCAGATGTACTGCAGTGGCCACTTTCCAACAGTTGGACTTTAGTTCGTTTGTCATTTGTTTTTTTTTAAATCAGTATTCTACGTATAATCGTATGAATTTCTGACGATGCCTGACCATCCTGGCGAGAACATGGTACTGTACTGGAAGCGTAAACGTCTACTAGAAAGGCATCAAAACTACTAAAGCACACATTTTGGTTGCTACTACTTCACTCTCTCAATGCTACGATGCCCGTACTGGAGAATATTTCTTGTATCCCGTATCTCTGCCATCTATATCACCTTACCTCAGATCGTGTCGCATTGAGCGCAGTGGCATAGTAAAGGCTGCTGGCACCTTTTTTTCTTGTTTTTCTTCTAGCTTTGGCTGACTTCAGTGTTTGAAGGCCTACCCCAAGGAACAACACATATCATGAGAAGCCGCTATAGAATTGAAATTAAATTGTCGCACCCACCACCCAGACCGGGACAGAACTACGCTCTCACAGAATACCAGAGTAAAATAGAAGCTTAATGCTGCTGTTTCGTATGGTGAGTGTAGAGAACCGGAGACCCTTTTTAATGGAAACGAGGCATTCCATATTGGTCCTCACGGGTGACAACCCATCTGCATTTGGATTCGTAATCGAGGATAAATGTAGATGTCTATGGGCCACAGCAACCACTTACCATCAGATGGGCTGTGTGCTCGTTTGTCAACCTCATTCTATCAAAAATACCATAATAGATGAAACCACGTGGATAGCGAAAATAAAACAAAATGAATTTATATTCATATATTTATTGTTACATGCGTATGGTAGCTCACAGCGACTACGGTCCTAATGGAAGATTTAACGTACAACATGGAGTCCGCATTGCATTTGCAAATGAAGGTATATCATTTTAATATTTAAGATGTTATTCATAAAAATTTACAAAAATATACCTTACGGTTTACAGAATATCAAATAGGACTCATGACTATAACTGCTAACTCCAGTTCCTGTTCAGTAATAGCAACCGTAATGCCATAAATTATATAGATTAATGAAAAATTCACTCGTGTGAGACTTTCATATACTTGGTCAATAATTATCTACCAGTAATGGTTACACATATGGAACGAACGAATATCCAAAAAAAATATTTATAGATTGATATTTTGGAAAAAATCATTACGCAAATTTAATTTAAAAAAAATCTGTCATTAAATCATGAACACCATGTTCCATTTTCACTATTTAGCTTAAAAATCTCAGTTCATAACTAGAATGATAATACGAGAATAGTTTATCTGTGTTCAATCTCTTTTTGGGTACATTATAAATATTTAAAACCTTTTTTTAATATCCACAGAATTTTAATGCCATAATTCCGGAAGTTAATTAAATAAAACGTCTTAAACTTTAGCCTTAAATACGACCGATGTAGCTGGTTGGCCAAAATCTCCAAAAAAATAATCTATTTACCATTAAAAGCAATAAACTATAGTTTCATTTGTTTTCTCTGTAACGCCTACCCGATTTGGGATTCGCACACTTTACTTGACTAAAATTTACGTAATAATTTCCAGTTTCGAAAACTTTACGTTGTGTCGGAATATACCGTCTGTAATCATTTTTCGACTCCAAAGAAAATAGCTTTTAATAAACAACAGCACAACCGCCTCCAAAATGTGTTCCTTTTTAACATTTTAAATTTGAACCTTACACAGCCAATCATAAAATAGCAAATGCAACACGGACTTGCTTCAATACACAGTAATTACATACTACAATGCGATTACAAATCAACAATCATTCTTTACTATTTAACCACACGGCCCAAGAGTAATCTTAAGGAAACATTGGTGGTAAAAACGTTGGCACTCCAGAAGGAAAATTCGAGGATCGGTGGGCGATACACCTCGGGCCAAAATTGTGGGTACATTACATTATTTATTTTTCATTATTATTAATTCACAATTTGATATTTTACTTTATAATTATATTTCAATGTTATCTCCCAGCCAGATTACATTAACTAACTAGTTTAGTAACGACTCTATGACATTTATTCGAGGATATCAACATTTCATTTGTTACAAATTGCATTGAAAAATAACACTTAAACGTACCTAATACTATATTACAATTCTCAAACACCAACAGATCATTCGGCACCTATTTCTATATATACTGTGATAAATGGTTTTACATATACAAATAAATAATGTGTCCCTATAAAAACATTTATTTGATTTGCTAGCACTATATAATTTTTATTTAACTATCAAATAAAAATTGTTCATGTATGTTATCTATAATAAATTATATTATTTTTAACAACAACTCAATGTCATATGATTCATCATCTAATATCTCTTGTAAACTTATCACATATAAGCTACATACGATACACGCAAAACTTCGCGTACTAAATTACGGGGCGTGCAATTAAAGCAAGCTCCCTGTTGACTGTTATAAGAGAATGAAGTTTGTTGCCCAGCAGATAAGAGTAAAAATCGAGTAACAACGTCACTATTCAAAAAGTACACAACAGTAAACGAAATTACCCTGTTTAGAAGACATTGTATATTTTAAAAATTGTGTCCTCAGCCTTTTTCAATGATATCATATGTTTTCTTTTTTTACATTTTGACGTGTAAAGTCAAACCATGAGCATAACTAGAAGTTTTTGTCTCATTTTTATCTATGGATTTTATTACGTTAGTTTTTTTTTACTTTTACTTTCTTTATTTGCAGTAAATGCTTAGGAGTATCTTTACTCGCCAAAACATAACACTAATTTGCTAAGGGTTCTATGAGACACAGGGTTTCGGACGAAATTGCAGGGAAATTATAAAATCTACCTACCACCTGAAGTTTATTCGGGAACTTGTGATGACTCTAGTAAATCTTAAGACTAACAATGGTAATGTACAATACAATTAATTAAAATATATCAAGTCGACTCCGACAGTCTAATCATAATACATAGCTCTTATATCAACGAAATAAAATATTTATAAACTATAATAAATCTTAAATTAAATAAAGCTGTATTTCGTATTAATTAAAGGATTCGAGAACAGAATACAAATGCAAGAAAAGATCGAAGTGTCAAGGAATCATTTAGAAGTACCTAGTCTCATTGTAATTTAAAAACAACCACTTACAATTACATTTCTTTAAGTATTTTCTTATCTTAGGTTAATCGAAAATTTAAATTGATTCAATTATGGTTAATTTTATTTCTGTCAATTCTAAAATATTCTTTTGTATACGTTTTTCTGGCCAAACTTGTAAATTGCCAGAATAAGTGACGTTGGTTTTTTTGAGTGTGAGCACGTGGATACTTTCAAATTGAATAAAACAATGGAAAAAAATAAAGAATATTATATTCCTTTTATATATGGCATTATTTTATTAATATTATTTCTACATATGACATGAGATTGTTAAACGTCGATTCGGATAACTTTTTATTTGTACCTTTAGCACCTGATCGGCAAGAAACAGTGTCAAAAATGCAATTTCATGTCAAAAAGGCCCATTGACAGCATTGGACCGTACAACGGTGACAGTTGCGCATAACTGGCCGCATTACGCATTATTGCGTATCGTTCGCACGCGCTGATTGGCTCTCCAGTCGCATTCCGTCCACCGCACCGATACGACATTCGCAGCTATCCTATCCATGTTTCGTTCAGCGCTAGAGTGACGTGCCGAGACTTATAACTGATCGATTTTGGCGAATAGGCATGAAGTGCATCGAGAGATAAGCCCAATGTTTTGGACTTTTGAGTCGTCACCCACTTGATCACGCGATATCATCTGTCACCACTAAGATTAGGCTACGTGAGAGTAACTTAATACCTACGGATGCTAAAATGGAACAACGACAAAATTAAGTCATTTTATACAATATACTATGGTGTTATTTTTTAAGCTGGTAAAAGAATGATCCACTTTCAAATCCTTGAAATCCTTTACAGTCCAGCGGGGTTAGCTAAGATAAAATTCTACGATCTTTTACGCTATACAAAACTTTAAAAAAATTAAAAATTTATAAAATGAAAGCTAGTCATTTTTATAATTTTCTATAGCGACCTGATATACGAATGATATACGATCGTAGAAAGTCATTTTGGCTCTTGGCATCTAGCAGTCTAGAACTCTGTCCAGAACATAATTATATTAAGATATATTAACAAACAGGTAACATATATTCGAGTCATCCGTTTAATTTTCGCGAATAATATTTACTGTATAAATTCCTTCAGTTTTCTAATAGAAGATATTATTTTTACGGGACTTTTTAGTCAGTAATTTACTCTAGAAATAATGTTAACAAAATACAACCGAAAGTATACACGTGTAAACACTCTTAACCTATCATTTGATCAAAATTTTTATATTATCAATATCAATTAATTAATTAATTAATCTTAAAGATAGGACACGGCACAGCCTGTCGTTAACTATCAGAATACTCTAGAAATGTGGCGCTTCCGTCATTCCGTCGGTATTTCTCCGTGCAGCCAGTAACTCTACTTTTGCATTCCAAAATCTAAGTGCTTTATAAAATGCTATTTGGCATATTTTTGCGGTTTTCGATAAGTTTTTTATTCTTCAACTAAAGGGTTAGTTAGTAGTTAGTTCAGTTGTTACTAGTTTTGTAATAGCCTTAAAAGTAAACCGGTGACAGCGAACGTCTTTGAAAGTAGCTTTTTACTTCATCGCCCTATTATTCCCTAACTTTGTAATTTCCTATTTCAAAGTTTAAAAATATCTTGAAGTTAGGATTAACAATTTCGTATTTTTTCAAAAGTATTTCACATCGAATTTTTTAATCATAGGTTTTTTGACTTTATTCTTTAGAACAGTCAAACAATAGGCAAATGAATAGTTCGCCCACTGTACTGTACTGATTAAATAGATCAACTCACTAAGACCCGGCCCATAACGTGTAAAACTATTATATTTTTTGTAGGAGAGGAGTCTAAGCATTCCTCAAGAGCTTTTTAGATATCCAAATAGAGTTAGTTTCTCATAAGAGTAAATAATCTCACGCATAATAGTTACAACTTTATTATAATTGAATAAGGGCGATTTTTGATGATAAGAATTCAAGCGATTATCCGCTTATATAGTGCTAATCTTTTATAAAAACGTAAGTCTTTGCACACATCTTTAACTAGTATGTATGGTAGAACTAATGTACACTTGGAGGAAGTGTTCGTGGTGGGTAAAGTCGGACAAGTTCAGGTTGGGCACTGCACAATTTTGGCGAGGCTAGTTTTTACGCATATCCACAATTATGCACCTTATCCTCGAATGATGATAATCTAAATCACTGATATATTATAAAAACTAGATAGCGATTAATTTCATGTTGCAATGTTTACTTGAATATATGTGTCATCGAAATTTTTTTTTGAATAATATTTAAAGTTATTCTTTAACGTGACCTGAGCATTTTACATAAATATATGTTATTTAACATGGCTTTGTCGCTTTATAGGATAATTCATCCGCGGCCTCTCCTATAGGTTCGACCAAGGATATATCATGATTGTTTGACTACTACGATTGACGCCTTTCATCAAGTTTAGTTGAAAAATGGACTTTAAAATGTACTATATACGAAGTAGACTAGAATAAAGGTAAGCGATTGGTTAACAGTTGCCCTGTCCGCGAAACAGACAAAATTTAAACAATTGAAATGTTCATAATATATAATATATATATATATAATACATAATATATAACAGGGAAAGGGTTAGTGTTGGCACCACTGATAACCTGTTACACCTGTTGACCTGTTACAACTATGGCTAGGATGCAACCAACGTATCATCTGCGTTCAAAATATAATGAAATCAGTTCTTGTTTTTTAATATACCGTAAAAATAACCTATACAGAATGGTCTAAAAATTCTATTTTGCCTTGAAAAGCTGGCAACCCTAATTCCGATGTGTCAAAACACGGGTAACAGACACGTTAAGGGAAACATAGACGATAATTTACTTAAATTAACTTAAAACGTAACTATAAGTAAATTAACTTAAAACGTAACTATAAGTGTAAGTGTGCGTAAATAAGTCCTAAAATTAAAATATTTTTATTCAATAATTAACTAATCATTGCAGTTTTTGTGGGCCTTTGACTTTTACTATATTAAGGATTAGTGATGTAAGGAGGCGAGAAAGGTGTGTCAGGATCGTGCCAAATGGAAGTCTGTAGTTTTTGCCTACTCCTCTGGGTGACAGGCGTGAGTGTTTATGTATTTATGTATGTATGATGTACGTACGTCAACTGTTGATAATCAAGATAATACAAAATATATTAAGATAGTAATGTATATAACTAAAGAACCTATATTTACACCAATAAAATAATTTTTAATGTTAAAGTCCTAAATTACTTTAAACAATTAAAACATATTTTTCTACTACGAAATAAAGCAATATAATATCTTTAGAATTTAGAAACAAAAAACAAAGATTTCAATGCAAATCGTTAAACTTGTTATCGAATTATAAAATAATAAATAAAACTCGGTGGTACAAAAACATTGGAGTATTAAAAGCCTCGTCAGCAAAAGATTACAACGTCTAAACACTGTGGTTTGATCCCAAAATCAAATTCACACTAGATATAATGCACTGGATGTAAGTAAATAAAGAAATTTTGGCCAGTTATGAATTAATCGACTTTTATAATAATTAAATGATGTACGTACAATAAAAAATGCACATTGATTATAGAAAGTTTAAATTCGGTATTTTATCGATAACTTTTCCATCGTCACAAACATCACTATAATTTTGCCATTAACTTGTATGTGTTACTTCGTTACAGGAACAATGTTTTTTTACTTTATATGTTAACTACAGTACCAAACTAGTGTAAACAAGTTCTAGAATATAGACAAAAGTAATTTGCATGGGTCAATACATTATACAATACGATTTTATTTGTTCCAATTTCTAACACGAAATCAGGTTTTCACGTTTAACTGTTAATATGTTATTATAAATGATTACAATTGCTACTGTTTGAAATAAAAAAAACGTAACGCGAATCTGGTATAATCGAAGACTCCGGGAGCCCAACCCCACGTATTCACACAAAATTATCCCGCAATACAAAGCTGAAACGTACAACGCATACAGTTTTTGGATGTGAACTGTAAAAGCGACGTCCAAGGCGAATCGACAAAACACCGACTACCCTCCCATTTTACCGTCACCACATCCCTTGCTCGTTACATTCAAAAAAACTCGTGCACCTTACGAAATACCGAGAGCAGCGTTCATTTCTTCGCCTTTAGCGTGACGTAGGCGGGCTCGGGCGGGGCTTGCGCGCCGGCCTGAGGATTTTGGGGGTACTGGGGGAATGGAGGGTTCGGGTACTGGGGGTTCGGCTGGTACGGTAAGTTCTGGGGGTTTTGGGGATTCGGTGGGTGTTGGGAGTGAGTGAGTTGGGGGTTTGGGGGTAGTTGGGGGTTGGGGAGAGCGGGCAAGGGCAACGGCGCGCGCAATAGAAGGGGAAGCGCGCGCCGGTCCTTACTGACCGCCGCATATATCGGCGGCGGCTGCACGGTGGCCGCGTCTCATGTCTGCAACGCTGTGTTGATCTCGCGGTGGATCGTCGTCTGAGGGAAAGTAGTGCAATTATAATGCCTCGTTTATTCATTACTCTCGTGGTAGAGTCACGCTGCAGCTGCATTATTTTAGCACGAATGGATCGGCTCGACCGCGGCAGGACCACGCTGTCACAGAATACCAGCGTAAGAGCAGCATAAGACTGCTGTGTTTCGTATGGTGAGTGTAGAGAACCGGGAGACCATTTCTACTGGAAACGAAGCATTCCATCTTAGTCCTTAGGGGTGACATAGCAACTGCATTTTGATTCTTAATGGAGGATAAATGTAAATGTCTATGGGCCACTGCATCCACTTTCCATCAGGTAGACTGTGTGCTCGTTTGAAACTATAATTCTATAAAAAAATAAGTTTGTAAATTAAGCAAGTTGCATTTCATTTTCAACCGCACGTATATTATATATATATATATATATATATATATATATATATATATATATATATATATATATATATAGAAGACATAGATATTTAATATATAAAATATATAATAAACCCTTTTTTCTGTGGCATTTAGTCTACATTTACAAAACTATTTCTATTAATTTAAAACAATTACACTATTATAAAAAAGGAACCATTAAAATCACACAAAATTTACAGCTCATTCAATTCACCTGTTAATTATTTATAGTAATTATTTCTTGGCAATATTTAAAAATTATTTGGCGACAATCTCTACTCAGTTTAAAATATATTATATACTCTTTGCTTTTCTTCATATTAATTCATATATTTGTAACACGTATTATATATAAATTTTAGCATTATGCACTTCTTCATATAAACTAACCCACACAGCCTAAGAAGAACATACAGTCAGTCATCGCTTTTGTTGTTGTCGGAAAAGCCGATATTCACAATAAATTGCTAGGGTTATCAGAACGGGAAGTATTAAAAACTGATTTATTTTATTTCACATTTAAACAAATTCCTGTATATGCAAAGACTGATGAAAGTTTCATTTCTTATCTTTAAATGAGGACGACCCACAGTTTTTTAAAGTACATGTAGTGTGAACTGCTTTAATTTATTTGCGTGACAGGACAACCCTAGCAGATAGCTCCCGAGCGGCCGTCAGTCGCTCGGGATGTGCTTCGAATTCGTCTCTACCCGCTACGAATCGCACGATTGCCCCGTCCTTCCCGCCTTCGATGACCGAATGTTAGCAGAAGTTAGGACTGTATTTTACTATGCTAATCCTCACACTCCTCTGTGCGTGTGATATGCTTAAAAAGGGGTTTTCATGTATTAGTATATGATCTAATATATGATGTTCAAAAATACTAATATATGATGATCAAAAGATTTTACAGCTCCTTTTCTATCTTCTAGGAGTTAATGAAGGAAAGAGGGTGGTCCTCTTTCCTACCTAGACCACCAAGCAACAGCAGCGGGTGCACGCTTGTTTAAATTTGGTTACAGGAGCCCATTGGTTGCAGTAGTCACTTACCATCGTGTAGACTTTTAGCTCGTTTTTATTTTTAATATTATGAAAAATTGTAAAATGAACTTTATGTAATGACAATTAGGTCTAGAATGAAAACATAACTCACCAGCTCTTCCAGTTGCCTCGCCAGTTGGTCGTTTAGCGCCTGTATCACTTGTCTCTGTCCATCTTGAGCGGCTAGAGCAAGCTCGAGCTGGCTTTGAGCTAATTTCGCTTCTGCGTCCTACAAAATACAGTCGATATTTGATATTTTATATCGATATTTGATATGGTATAAACTTAATTTGCGTAGATCTGTTAAATATTTAATAAGTATATATCAGACATTAGTACGTCAAAACAGTGCCCCCTCAATCCTCCCCCCATCTATCACCATGATTGCTGCAGAGTTATCAAAATGTTGGGAATCAAAAATATGTAAAAATATACACGATAGTTAGTGTGGTAACAGTATAAGTGAAGAGAATCATATCATCTCTTAGATGTTGTAAGAAACTACTGAGGAAAATAAGACAATTTTTTACGTAGTAGAACCAAGCTGCAGCTATATTGTGGTTGCAGCACGAATGGGTCGGGAGTCGACCGGGGTAGGACCACGCTCTCACAGAATAGCAACATAAAATAGCAGCTTAATGCTGCTGTGTTTCGTATGATGAGTGTAGAGAACCGGAGACTCTTTTTACTGGAAACTAGGCATTCCATCTCAGTCCTCAGGGCTGGCAACGCATCTGCATTTTGATTTTTTATTGAAGGTAAATGTAGATGTCTATGGGCCACAGCATCCACTTACTATCAGGTGGACTGTGTACTCATTTGTCACCTTTATTCTGTAAAAAAAGAAAGGAAAAAGACAGGTGGGTAGCAGCATCTTCCTGATTATGACTAAAAATAATAAAAACAAACTGTCACAGTCATAGGACTGCACGTCAGAAGTACAAACTTTTTAGTTCACAAAGTTGGAAACATTATTTTTGGGTTGTTAAGAAGAAGTTTTTTTAAGAAGTATTTTTTATTAGAAATTATTTTATTAGTGTATGAATATACATATTAAAAAAAATCATGCGTTTACATGAAAAATAATGATTATTGATTTTTATCAATATAATACAAAAATTATAAATACATATAAATTTTATCAATGGGATTTTCGACATTACTTTCATCAATTTGATGTACCTGAGCGTGACTGTTTACGTAACGTCAGTTTTTAGTACTTTTTCCCCATTCCAAGTGTTCATCGTGCCTAAAGAAGCTTTCACTTCAAAAACCCTCGGTTGGCAACATGCCTGACAAGTCAGTCAAAATATTTTTATTTTAACCTGGTTGTTCCCAACGACTTCGTCCGCGTGGAATTTATTACGATTGGGTTTCGTGGGCATTTATTATTTTTGCGCTAACCCTAATTCTTTAGTAATAACATCAGCTATATGCCAGTGAAAATACCGTCAAAGTCGGTCAAGCCATCTCAGAGATTATCCAGAACAAACAAATAAACTTTCATTTTAATAAAAAGCTGTTATTTTGACAATACAAACAGATATTTCAATTTTTTTTTTGTATGGATTGACCTTAACAAAGCACTTTTGATAGTCAAGAAAGCTACGCCATCGCTTCAACAAGTCACTAATCACTATCGCGAAAGACCTTATGAGAAAAAAAAAGAAGCGACCCATGGAGGCGATAAAAGCAAATGATTCTTTAATGGAATACAAGTAACCTACCTGCTCACTCTTCTTCGATTTCGTAATCTGAGCCAACTCTTCGTTCTTCTGCGCTAGTTCGGCTTCCAATTGAGCGACACGTTGCCTGAGTTGTTCTACTTCATTCGCGTCACCGCCTGGAATTGAACAGGAAATTCCTATATACAGTGTTATTTTTTAAATAGTAGAAAATTTTACACTTAAGTTCAAATATAAAAAATGATTTACTTTTTTGACTATTTTTGAAAATACTAGTAAATAAGGCTTCTACTTTTAAATGAAATTATCCCAAATTGAATGTAGTTTATGGGCAACAACATTTTTGCCTACCGATCGACCCTTATGAATGCATGCGTAGTAAAATCAGTTAAAATGATGCATTACCACGCATTTCGAGTTAAGATAAAAAGGACAGAACGTTTAAGATTTTATTTACTTAATTTTTATTCAACATTCGCCTATATTACTTATTCTGAACCTTCTCTGCAAATTTGGCCGGTTATTGCAAAATAACCCTGCATATTTGGCTATTCATAAGACTGGACTGGATGGATGGCTATTCATTGAGAGTATAGATGACCAAAGGATCAAGTTTTATTAGCCAATTTTTAAACATTACACACACTATATATACTGCCTATATAGCCCTTTTAACTGCCTCGTTGGTTTAGTGCAATGGGTATTCATAAGATTTCGAGTTCAAATCCGGATTGGGCCAAAATTAAATATGGAGATTGGCTGTTAAGAATTTCTCAGTTGCAGCCCGAAGTCAGGATGTGGGGGGGTTTCACCCCCGTGCTTCGGAAAGCACGTAAAGTCGTTGGTCCTGCGCCTGATCTCTCTCGGTAATATTGACAGCTTTCATGGTGTGGGAAGTTTATTTGTTAGAAAAGTGTGGAAATTAATGTTTCTTTCTAAAATATTAGTTATATTTTATATTAATCAGATTAGAAAGGGATAAATAAACGGAAACTTCGTATATTCCTAAAAGTAGAAGAATTAAAACAAGCTTAATGGTTGAAACAATATAAAAAAAACAACTGCATAAAAACGTTTACTGAAAAAAGAAAAAATTTACATCAGTATATATCGCCACCGTTCACAAAGTTCACTATGAAGTATTTATATTTCGAACGTACACGAGTGATCCTAGTTATATCGTAGACTACTATAGCTAATGACGCATAGTTCGTTTCATCATCATCATCATTACAGCCTTTCACAAGTCCACGCCTCCCCCAAGGAATGCATAGTTCGTTTACACATAGCACCATGATAGTCAATTTCGTTGACATAACTGCATTTAAAATTCATTTGTGTTATATTTAGAATTTTACAATCCCAATATGTTATTTTTCATCTAATCTGCAAAAACAGAAGTCACACTAATATTATTTTAATTTGAATTACGCGTATAACTGAAACATTTATTATTATATATTTCAAAATGTATTTTACAACGCAACTCAAAACTACTCAATTCTTTTTTTTTTATAGTAAATAAAGAGTTTTAAGTAGATAAAAAACATTTTACGGCACGTCTATAATTGCTCAAATAAACATTTTTTTAGAAAACGGCATTCGATACTTAGGTCCCTGCCATATCCGGTGACAACGCTTTATATACATATATATATATATATATTATTATATATGATATATATATATATATATGGGGCCACAGAATAAGTCCAAGCTTTACCGGATCATCTGTGTCAACCTATGCTATAAAAAAGGTGCAAGACGTCTGGTTCTGCGGTTGCCAGTCCATTAGCCCAACAGAGGACTGTTCACGAAGTATTTAGAAGAATGAAGATTACAGTGTAAAACTCCAGTTAGTCAACAAATTGATGAAATACCTACCTTTACCTGCGTAATGCCTCGCGCGGGCCACCTCCTCTCTGTACTGATGGAGCTGTCGTTTCCACTCGTCCACGTTGGCGGTGCTCTCTTGCAAGGCGGCGGTCAGCCGAAGGTTATTGCTCTTGAGGGTCGCGAGCTCCACCTCCCACTTCTTTGCGTTTGCAGAGCTATGGAGAGACAAATGAAATAATCACAATGGTGAGATACATTTTACGTTCTAGAGCCACGCTGCAGCTATAATATGACTGTAGCACGAATAGGTCGGCTCGACCGGGGAAAGATCACGCTCTCACAGAATACCAGCGTGAAATACTACCTTAACAGAATGATTTTTTTTGATCCAATATAGGTTAAGTACAAGTAATTCCTATTTAAATAATATTATTAATTTTAGTCTTTTTTATAATTTTACCACTGGTTCGGAAATAACCTCTGTCCTGGGAATAACCAGAAATAAATAACTTAACTAATAGTGTTCCTCAGTAATAAGTTTCAATAATACTTGAAATAATGAAGTGATTTTGCACGACGGATGTAACACAGTGCACTACTAACCATAGGCCTCCCCCATAGACTGCCTAGGCATAGGGAGGATATTTGCCATAGGTGCCACACCTGGTAAGGGGGTTGGTAACCGCAGTTTTTCATTATGAGGAAGACGTTGCTGTTCATCTCCGGATTTGTTTCCCTCCGTCACCTCTTACGACACCCACGGGTGCTATGAGGTAGTTGGGTATACTTACACCGCTAATACACTGTAAAAAGAATATACTTATAGTATACTGAAAGGCCAAAGTTAATATATTTTTTCTTTAGTGTTTTAAGAGACTTCGAATTTAGTGCTCTTATGACCCTCTTCTGCAAAACTAAAATAGTTTCTATGTCAGTCGCATTCTCTGGATAACAGCCGTGAGAGTTTGTATATGCTTATGAAATGGTCAATTTCTTTCTTGACAAACCAAACCGCCGTTAAAACCGGCGGCTCAATTACGTAACTAACCGATGCGTTCCAAATACAATACGTGCGAACGTAACCGACATCAAGATATGTCTGCACCAATTGGCGGACTTTTAATTACGACTAGACTGTCTGTGCAAATTATTACTTATTGTTGAGAAAATTCACCTCATTTTTTTTGTAAAATATTTACATTATTTTGCATAGTATGTAATATAGTTAGCAAATATTATTTAATGCTAGCTGAAAAAAAATTGTGGAAATATCGTTTTAAATTTAGAAGAGTTATATTATACTGTTTAATTAGGAATGATAATACATTATTTGAAATTGAATCATATATTATGACTTTCAAATAAATATGTCACCAACTGTCATTTATATGTACTATGCGTATAACCTCGCAAGTGCAAGCAATAAGGTGACAAAGTTTTGGCGCCATCTCGCACAAAGGTATGGCAGCGCATAAAATAAGAACAAACTAAATTTAATTTTTATATATTAGACTATTCACCTGGCTGACAGTTCCCGGTGTAGTAGCGATGTAAGAGAATGTTATAACCTATATTATCCCGTTCAAATCTTTAAGGCGACAAAGTGATGATAAAAGATAAAACCTCAAAATAATAAAAAGAATATATTCAGTAGTAGACCAAATTTCAAGATTCAAAGTAGTAAATAGGTTGTATTGAATATATGAATATTTTAATGTAATATTTTGAACGTAGTTTGTCTACGACAGCAGTTTGTTTTTTTTTTTTTTTTTATACTCGTTTCAGTTCTAAGTGAATTAAAAAGATAACTAAATTCGGAATTTCTTAGTTAGTTTTAGTAAAGGAGTTAGACACCAAAAATTTATTTTAGCAAAGGATGTTTATTTACCAACAGTATAAGGACAATTTAGGACGATGAGAATATTCAGACCTTTCTTCCGCGTGCTCTAAAGAAACAAGATTAAGAGAAGACCCAACTTCTCTCAATGCTCTCGTTCGCACAGGCTTGTTAGTTCATTACAGCATATGAAAAAAAGGGGGGGGAAGGTAAATTTCATCTTTTCTTAATCATAACATAAAACATAATAACATAAACACTCACGCCTGTCACCCAGAGGGGTAGGCAGAGACTACAGACTTCCATTTGGCACGATCCTGACACACCTCTCTCGCCTCCTTCACATCCATACACCTACGCATACATGCTCGTCGGTTAAGGGTACTCCTAATTTGGCCCGTTTTCAATAAATCGCCAATTTGGTCGATAAATTTTCGCCTAGGAGGTCCCTTTCCGACTCTGCCATTCACTTCTGCAACATACATTTTCTTTGTCACTCTTTCCTCATTCATTCTTTCTACATGACCAAACCACCGAAGCATTCCTTTCTTAATCATGGTCACAACATCATCTTGCAAACTACACTCTTTCTTAATCAATTCCTAATAAAAAAGTAATCCGGGTTCGATGATGCTAAATAAAAAATATATTTCGAAGACATGTGAAGTATGCCAACGCGCATCCGGGGAGGGCAGCAGGGCACATTCCCTTGCCTTTAAACTTTTTTAAAAATGAGAGGGAGACCTGTGCCTAGGAGTGGGACATATATAGGCTGTAACTTTACATTCCTACCTAACTTTACATTAAGTCCTACGTACTCCAGGTTCCTGCAAAATACAAAAAGACATTCCTCGCGCCAAAGAAGAAAGTTCCCTATAATAGTGTTAAGTTTATATTTTATATACCTATATATTTTTGGTTAAGGTATATACTGCTATGGTCCAATGTTCTTAATTTTTAAGTTCTTTGCCTGAAATAAAGTATTTGTATCGTATTATATTACTATTTTATATTGAAAGAGCAGGCGTTGCATCTTTTTACAGGTAACGCAACAAAATAAGGCAACGTATCGAATCAACAGTAAAAAAATAAAAGGCCTATTTCAGAAATGCACCTGCTGTGTAGAGAACCGGAAACCCCTTTTACTGGAAACAAGACTGTATTTTGAATCCTAATCGAGGTTAAATGTAGGTGTCTATAGGCCACAGCAGCCACTTACCATCAAGTGTAGAGATCAGAAGACACTTTTTTACTGGAAACGAAGTATTCCATCTTAGTCCTCAGGGGTGACAACGCATCTACGTTTTGAATCTTAATCAAGAATAAATGTAGATGTCTATGGGCCACAGCATCCCACTTACCATCAGATGGACTGTGTGCACATTTGTCGCACTTATTCTATTTAAAAAAAAACATTTGTCTTACTTTCCTTATTATTATTACTCACCCTAATTCTATAAAAAAATGTTTTACTTTAATCATTAAACTGTCATTTGCGGCCTAAATATTTTATGGTCAACGACCACACTATAAGTGTGCACACCCCTGATTTAAAACGATCTACATGAAGCGTGTTGCTACATTCATAATCACATGCCGCACAGTCTTACACAAAACTATTTAGTTTCATCGGTATATTAAGAGTGAGATAAAATATTTTCATTAGGTAACAATACAGCGCGATACTGTAACATAATTACATTGCTCAACCGTCCGAGTTATGATCAATCACTGCTTTTCCGGATTTCAATAACAGGCGTGAAGATCTAAATGATTTCCCGCAGCGACCGCTCTATATTCTACATTTTTTTGCGTAAAAAATAAATTTGATAGGCGGAGACAATTGCGAATGGCAACACAAACATGTCGAGTATGGTTGGAAAAAAACTGAGTTAAGGTTTGGAAAAAAAATAATTATACGTGGTAGAGCAACGCTGCAAATGTATTAGGATGCAACGTGAAATAGCGGGTTACTACCGCTGTGTTATAGCCGTGGTAGCTCAGACGGTTAACGCTCGCTGTAAAAATAACAGAACGCGAGTAACCCGGCACCAATGAAATTGTTAATTGCAATTTTAAGTGCTGTATTTACCTCGTGCTCGGCGGTGAAGGAAAACATCGTGAGGGAACTGTCTGAGGAATAACAAAAAAATTTCGAAGACATGTGAAGTTCGCCAACACGCATTGGGGCACCGCGGCGGACACTTCCTTGCCCTAAAACCCTCTCAGAAATGAGGGGAGGCCTGTGCACAGCAGTGGGACGTATATAGGCTGTAACTTTACTTTATTTTACGTTACCGCTGTGTTTGATATGGTGAATGTAGATACCCGGTGACCCTTTATACCACAACAACAACTACAAAAACAACTTACCATCAGGTGGACTGTGTGCTAGTTTGTCACCCTATCCTATAAAAAAAAGACTGGAACAGCAGTGCGAGAACTGCTACATGGCGGCATAAGTAGCTAAGAAGATGGTAGCTGGAGAGACGGACTCATTCCTACCACCTAGTAACATATTACATGGTTTTAACATTAAAATATTTTATATTTAAAAAAAAACAATTTACAAATTCCTTTAATTATTTTTTATAGAATAAGGGTGACAGACGAGCACACAGTCCACCTGATGGTAAGTGGTAGCTGTGGCCTATAGACATCTACATCTTTCCTCCGACTACGAATCAAAACGCAGATGCGTTCTCACCCATGAGGACTATAGATGGATTGTCTCGTTTCCAGTAAAAAGGGTCTCCAATTCTCTACTCTCACCATACGAACCACAACGTTAAGCTATTATTTTACGCTGGTATTCTGTGAGAGCGTGGTCCTCCTCCGGACGAGCCGACCCATCCTTAGTACAACTACACTACTAATATACCTGCAGCATGGCTCTACCACGTAAAATTATAACACTAGAATAGTAAAATAGATGACACTAGAATTAATAGATTGTGGATATCAAAGTATAGCATAAAAAAATAATTGACGTGGTAATTATTTTTAATACACTGTTACGATTAATGAACAATCGTGCCGTTTACGAATGAACGTTATTGTTACGCCAAAAATACCAAATTGAACCAGATTATAACGAATAAGTTCTTCACTTTTTACGTGGTAGAGCCACGTTACAGCTATATTATAGTTGTAGCACGAATGGGTCGGCCGAGGTAAGACCAAGCTCTTATAGAATACCAGCGTAAAATAACAGCTTAACGCTGCTGTGTTTCGTATGGTGAGTGTAGAGAACCGGAGACACTTTTTACTGGAATCGAGGCATTCCATCTTATTCCTAAGGGGTGACAACGCATTTGCGTTTTGATCCTTAGTTTAAGATAATTGTGGATGTCTATGGGTCACAGCATCCACTTACCATCATGTGCTCGTTTGTCACCCAATGCTATAAAAAATTTTACTTAAAAAGACTGTCTATACATACAATAAAAATGTAAATTACAAGTGTCTAAACATTGTATATTTTAGTGACAAAAATTACTGAAAAGGATTAAAAATAAGTAATGTTAAATAAAACTAATTTTATCTCGTTTAATTTAATTTAAGGGACAGTCCACCTTGAACTTAGGTGTTGTGCAGCAACTAAAACGCCGAGTTATGTACGTGGTAAAGCCACGCTACATCGTAATATATGTGCAGCATGAATGGATCGGCTTGACTAAGTAAGGCACAGTTCGCATATAATACCAGCGTGAAATAATAATTAATCACTTAAAAAAATTACAATATAAATTTTAATATCCTATGCAGAAAAAATAGGGCTGTTTTCAATTATAATATACTAAGTACAACATAAACACATTAATAATAACAGTTGTATAAATATAATTTGATTGTTTCACTTTTGTATTCTGCGAGTTTATAATTTGTTTTTCAAAATAAGTCATTTGGTATTGTCAAGTTATATTAAGCAACTTGCTGAATGTATAAGGCATTTTTCCCTAATGAAGTTCTATGAATTGCTCTTCAAAACACTGAATTACAACATTAAAGTGTTTGAATACAAACAATGAAGCTACATTAAATAGAGAAGCTATGCGTTCATTGCTAACACTTCTACGAAGTTTTATTAAGAACATAGCTACTAGACTTTTTTATGTCTACTGATTAAAAAATCGGCCCCAAATTTCTTATGATTTTATGTTATGAAATCCAATTATTTTATTCTTTGGCCTTATAATTATTTCCTCTAGAGTCTAATCAAGTTATAAATTACCTTGACGGTCTCCAATCACAATCAAATACATCTTCAGTAATAGACAAAGTACAGGAAATGCTGACTAACGAAGACAGTGAAATCCTCAAGAGGTTAAAGTTTAAGAGTATCCATAATCTCTTCAATCCAGGTAAGACACATCATTGTACTTATTTAGCGGAAGGTTGCGAAGAAATTTATATTTTTATTTTTAGTATCCATAACCGACAAGCGTGTATACGTTAATATATAGATCTGAAAGAAACTAGAGATAAGACTAAGGATTTTAACATGTATTTGCTATAAAATAAAACTTTTATCTCTTTTTTTTTTCATGTGGTAAAGCCACGCTGCAACTGTTTTATAGTTGTAGCACGGATGGATCGGCTCGACCGAGGTAGGATCATGATCTCACAGAATACCAGCTTAAAGTAGCAGCTCAATGCTGCTATGGTTCGTATGGTGAGTGTAGTACCAGTGAACCTTTTAACTGTAAACGAGGTATTCCATCTTAGTCCTCAGGGTTGACAACGCATCTGCATTTTGAATCTTAATCAGCATCCAATCGTAGCTTAAAACAGCATCCGCTTACTGTCAGATGGACTGTGTGCTTAATTGTCACCCTATTCTATAAAAAAAATATATAATTTATGTCGCACTTGTAGTGGAAAATGATCTTTATTAAGTACATAATTTGCCGTGAAATCTTTTTATTTTATATTTAATTTCGTTTTTTTTTTTGTAAAAAAGAATATTAACAATGCTATAAACATTACTAATATTCCCCCTTAACCACTCGTGGTAAGCTTAAATTGCTTGTGTTACGAGTGGTTCACGCCAGTAGTCGAATGGTGGATTCGAACCCACGACCTTTTTGAGTTCTCGGTCCGCGCCCTGCCATTAGGCTACTGTCGCTTTAAACGTTTGAAGGTCTTCAAAGGTGTGTGAACTGCACACATGTTTTTTTTTAATAAGGGTTGTTATACCTACTACTAAAGAGTGCATGACTGATAATGACTCCTGGGAATGAGGTGATATCTACCATGCCGTGTCTACGTGTTTTCATATTAATTGTATTATTATATATTTGTAAATTAATGTTTTAAAAAGTCCTGCCGGATTTCTTGCTTGTTTTTGTACATTTTTTCGGAACCAGTGGTAAAAGCATGACTTGCTAAAAGTATTCTTGTGATGTATATTGAAAAACTACTCTACTCTATTCTATTTATAGAAACGGAACAACAGGCATGCAAAAATAAGAAACTTCGGATGTTTTATTAGGGAAAAAATTATTGAAAATAAAATCACACTTCAAATTATTCTAAAGAAACTAGCGTTCCGCCCCGGCTTCGCACGGGTGAATTCTGGAATACCGCACCTGCTACCGGGTTAGATTGTGAATCTAAAGCATCCAGGGAACCATTCAAACACACACACACACACATACACACAAAATTTCATCAAAATCGGTTCGCCCAGTTTCAAAAAATAACTTCACATTCTGTAGTGGATGCTATGTAAGACATGTGTAGTTTTAGAAGATATAAAGCTCCGACTGCAGAATACGAAATTATTTTATTCTTTTCAATCCATTGAGGTCGGCTTTTCATTTTTATTTATTCTTTTCCCCTTTTGGTTTGTCTAAGGAATACCAAAATATCAATATCGTCCAAATAGTTACTATTAAAACAGAAGGGTAGCAGTAATTTCTTGATAACAATTAGAAAATGAAAAGCTGCGGTTGCTGACCCGCCTGCAAAGCATGTGGCAACTACGGCAGAATCCCCTCTATGAGACAATTCATGGGGAGGCCTATCTATGTTCGGCAGCGCAGTGGACTTTTATAAGCTGTAATGGATGGATGTATAGAAGATAATCTACCAGGAGCACATGACTCACTGAGAGATGAAATTATTATATCAACAGTAACATTACAACTATGGCAAATATCTGCTCCATGAGGCAATCTATGGGGGAGGCCCATGTCCAGCAGTGGACTTTATAGGCTGTAATGGATGGATCAATGAATCATAATCGGTTCACATTTGACTAAGATATTAACGTAACATACCCACAAAAACAAAGTCGAATGTAAACAGAAGGTGTTGTGTGCCTTTTGTAAGTCGGTAAATAGTTAAAAAATAATTGCTGACCACTCTCCTAACAAACCTTTACTATGAAACTGACAATTATATGTAATATCAAGATGGATACTGTGCAATTATTTCCGCACTAGTGATTAGCAAGTTTAATGTATTAAAATTAATTCAGCGTGGTATGTAACTACATTATCAAGTTAATATTTAAAGATATATTTGTTGGTGCGTCTATGAGATTATATTATGCTGGATGAACTTTTTTACAGTCTGGAAAAAGATAGGGTGTAACAAGTGAACGGTGTGGAAGCCTGGCGATGAAGATTGCACTGATATTTTATAAAAAATGAAAACAAAAATTTTGAATACAAAATACAAACAAATACAAAAAAATATTCATAACACAAGTCTTATTTACAGAGTTAGATATGGATCTCACCCTTTTAAGTTTGAAAAACCTGTATTAGGATGAGTCCGCTCTTCCTTTAATTAGTAAGTCATGATAGATATGACTTGTCTTACATAAAGATAGAATTAAATGAATAAGATGAATGATGATGAAAAGAAGAAAAAAATTTATGAAAATTTTTTTGAACAATTACCTTGCCCTTTGCCCTTGAGGCTGTGACCCTGCAAAGTGACAAGGTCAAAGATGCCAACTAAACTTATTGTTTTATTCCCGTTCCTAAAGTAGGGTAGATATGATTTGAATTTCGATAGATTTTAATTTATTTATTTATCGAATTCAAAGTTTTCGTTTTTATTTTTTTGTAAAATATCAGTGCCATAAACTTCTACTCCGTTCACATGTTACAACCTATTTTTTCCAGACGGTAAAAAGGTCATCCAGTATATAACCAAATAGGCGCAAAATCAATATAGGCACATCATCATCATCATTATCATCATCATTACAGCCCTTCACAAGTCCACTGCTGAACATAGGCCTCCCCCAAGTAATGCCACAAAGCATGGTCCTGAGCCACCTGCATCCATCGACTTCCTGCAAGTCTTACGAGGTCGTCACTCAATCTAGTGGGGAGTCGCCCTACACTACGCCTACCGGTACGAGGCTGCCACTCGAGAACCTTTCTTCCCCATCGGTTATCGGTTCTTCATAGCTCGCTGAGCGACCTTGAGTGTCCTCATACGGCCAGCAGTGAAGGACCACGTCTCTGATCCGTAAGTCATCACTGGCAACACGCACTGGTTGTACACTTTAGTTTTCAGAGATTGAGGTATACCTGACGAAAAGATGTGTCGTAGTTTCCCGAACGCTGCCCAGCCGAGTTGAATCCGTCGATTGACCTCTCAGTCGAAGTTGGACTTACCTAGTCGGACAATTTGTCCCAAGTAAACGTACTCGTCAACAACTTCGAGCATAGTGCTCCCAACAACTGCCGGCATAGGTGTGACATGGACATTAAACATAATCTTTGGTTTTGTCCATGTTCATCTTAAGACCTTAAGATCGTCCATGTTCATCTTAACATCTTAATATAGGCACGCTGCAGCTATATTGTGGTTGTAGCACGAATGGGTCAGCTCGACCTGTGCAGGACCACGCTCTCACAGAGTACCAGCGTAAAATAGCAGCTTAATACTGCTGTGTTTCGTATGGTGAGTGTAGAGAACCGGAGACCCCTTTTTACTGGAAACGAGGCATTCCATCTTAGTCCTCAGGGGTGACAACGCATCTGCAATTCTTAATCGGGGATAAATGTATATGTCTCTAGGCCACAGTATCCACTTACCATTAGATGGACTGTGTGCTCGTTTGTCACCCTTATTCTATAAAAAAAATGTATTGTCGCGATGATGGCTCATATCTATGCTTGGTTCAAATAGGCGCGAACCCCCAGAAAGCGCCAAGATTTATTAAATTCTCCATTTCTTGCCTAATACGGCAAAGTTTAAAGCAAATAGAATAACTGCCGTCAATGTGTGACGAAGTCGGTTCTCCAAGTTCGAAAGTGAGATTTTTGACATCACAACATGACATAGCAATCGGCTGTTTGAAGCCTCAATATTACACATGTTATACAACACTAGATATAGTATGTTGTGCAGAGTCAGAGTTTTTATTAAGTTTTTTGAAGTGAAAACTTCTTTAGCGGCGTTGTACATTTTTTTGTAACGGGTAAAAATGTTAAACTCGCGTCAGGACACGTGACCTGATCGAAAATTCGTAAGACGGATGGAGAGAGAGAGACAGCCGGCGCGGCGTAGGAGAGGAAGTATCCCCTCTCTTTCTACGGCGCGGCGAAAATGTATGCCTGCGCCTGCTGTTTCGTTTAGGCGGCGCAGGGCGCTTGCGCGAATGTTCGTGTGTGATAATTAAAGCAATTCGTGCAAAATTATTCCCTAATCATTCCAAAATATCAAAAATGCACACGTTAATATTCAAGTTTTCACTTCTGCCGGCACTCTCGGAGTGCAATCCGTCGTTTTTTTTTAATGGAATAGCTAGCGGTAAGACCTGAGGGCAGGACGTAACTATATAGGTTGTTACTTTTTCATCAATCAGTAACATTAATATTTTTTACCTGATGATAATTGTATGATGTGGTCTATAGACATCTACATCTATTCTCGATCTAGAATCAATATTATGTAGATGAGTTTTCAACTCTAAGATGGAATGACGTTATCACCAGTAAAAAGTGTCTCCCGTTCTCTACACTCACCATACGAAATACGGCAGCGTTAAGCAGCTATTTTACGCTAGTATTTTGTTACAGTTACAGTATATGTATATTTATAATATATATACGCCTCTCTAGCTGTATGCACGCGAAAGAGTTCCAAACATGAGGATATATACATATTCAAAAGTAAACGGACTGTTTAAAACACTTAATCGCCATTTACGATTTGCATAATAGAGTAATAAAATTGTGCAACATTGTCGCTTTGTCGAAAGGAGTTTTTAATTATAAATTATCCCACGCGGAAACCATTGCACTGTACACAATGTTAAATTATATACGCCACCGTATTGTAGACAGCGGACCGCATAAGCTGGTATAAGTTTGATGGTAAATAGAATGTTAAGGTAGCCATCTAATAAAGCGGTTCTTTAAATCGCTTCACTGTTATTTCTTCGATAAAAAAAAATTAAGATCGTGAAGTGAATTTGTAAAATCATGATTGATATGTTCTCTTTCATTAATTTTGTCACGACGAAAACTTCCGAATAGAAAATCATAAATTATCAACTGCTCGGACCTAGATCACTGTAAATTGATTTTTTATTTTTATAAAACAGATGTGACAAACACACTTCAAGTACAGTGGCGAAGCTAGGGCTTCAAACTAGGGCAAGTCCAATATATAGTTTTGTTGTTTTAGCAGTTTAATAAAAATACACCAATCTTGAGCTGTCTCCACTCTTTAGTTTCAAATTCAGTGCTGACAAGGACGTGTTTAACAAAGCACACAGAAAGCATACTACCGCTAGATAGATTGCATGACATAATATGCAATTACACACCTTCAGTGGTTTTGAAAAGAGCCGTTTGGGTTTGCTTGAAATATTTACAAGCAATACAATACATGAACAAAGTACAAACAAACTGTGTACAAAGTTAAAAAAAAGGGACGCCTGGCAGATGTGAAACCTCGAAATTATATTTTGTTTAAGTTATATGCATAAGAGAACAGATTACGACAGGAATTAGATAGTTATAATGAGAAGATAAAGCTTTGCTAATTTTTTACCATAAAATAATGACTATTTATTATAATTACAATTATTCATTTTCAATTCATAATAAACCGTACAAAATGATATTTTTAAACTCATATATCACTATAAATTAGCCGATAGCGTATTTGTGCCATCTAGCGTAATCTTTAGGTACCATCGTGAGAATCAACCAATTTTCGTTCGATAAAATGACTTTACCTATAGAATTAAGTAGATGGCGCCATTAAAATTTTATATACTGAAAAGTAGACAGAGAAACCTAACTGGAAATAACTAAAGGGAGTACTATTCTTTAAAAACCTCAATACATTCTTCTGTATTCTTTTGATTTATTTAATTAAAATTTGGGCTTCACGTTAAAAAAAGATTGTAACACTTATTTCCTCTAAAATTAAACCTAGGTCTCATACTTTATGCTGCTGTTCAAATTGATATTTTTAATTCGTATGGTAATATTAATATTGAGTTATCAAACATAAACCTTTAAATTAAGCCTAACTTAATTAAACTTTAATACTAAAGAGTCATGCACCTATATTTAAAGTATGAAGAAATGTTTATTGAATATTAAATTTCATTTTTAAAGATTTTTACCTTTTCTTCGCCGATTAGAACTTCAATACACTTATATACATCACAATGAACACTATTATCCTCCCATTGTGAACTGAAAATCTTCGAAAAAGCATAAATTTTTAACAAACACAACAAAAACAAACATAAACATTGAAATGTGAAGTGAACTTGCATACGAGGGGCCCGCAACCACTTCGCTAGTCGCTAACGCACTCCTAAACAACTTCATGGCAAAGCCAGGCTTGTTGGCTCAATAGTAATTGCTATATAAACATTTCGTAGTTATATTTCATTATAGAATATTTTGCCATAGATTAGAAAGAGAGCGATCGTCTTCTCGAAAGCCCCGTAAAAAGCCCACGCGAGTGAGGGAGACAACTAATCGCTCTATTAAAACTCACTTTATGACAGCAGCAGTATCGCCACAGAGTACCTTTGTATAAACGTATCGCTAAGGCAATACGAGGTCATCGGTCGACATGTGCGAACAGTGGAGTGCGCGGGAAAATTGAAATAATTTGAAACAGTTTAGGAGTTATTTTATTAGTTGATATTATTGATTGATTCAGTTTTAATAAGGCAAGCCCGGATTTTCGGCTTTAATAGAAGCTTCGCCACTGTTCAAGTACAACTCTTAGTGAGTAGCTACTGCAGTCTATGAAAAACTGCGGCCATCTTTAAATAAGGAAGGTTACAGACGGTTTGTCACCTCTGAGGACCAAGGTGGAATGGCTCACGGCCTGTAATTATATTAGCTCTCTGTACCCTTGTGACCAGAGCACTAGCGTAGTGATATTACCCAGAAGATGGACTCCTAAAAATATAAGGAGAAAAAAAGACGATATCAACCCAGTTTGATACGTATTTAATCATTTTTTCCCACTCTAAACGAACCGGTTAATTTATCAGAGAATTTGAACCTGGACCTTATGTCAAATACAAAAGAATCTAAGCACATACAGACCAAATATAAAGTTATATAATATAAGATGAGCTTTGAGCTCAAGATACGCGACACAGTAGCCATGCCTCTAACTGGTTATTAACCGTTTCAAAAATAAATAAGTACCTACTTCCGCATAGTAAAATAAGTACCATATTAAAAGGTATAGAGAAAAAAGAAAAGTAAAAGACATGCTAATCCATCTGCAAAGCCTAGCGATTAATGCAAATTCTCTTTTATTATTCTACGGGGCTTTTAAAGAAGATAGGTAGGATAGATAGGGATAGGATGATAGAACATTTCAATTTTAATATCGCTTTGGTGTGGAAGCAACCTTATTCAGCTATTGTTTCTTAATATCATACTTATTGCCGACATTGATTTTTTTTAAATTTAGGATTCTTATAAAACCTTTTATACGTACAAATACAAATGATAATATATATTTTCGATGAAACTAGTTCTTTATTACCCGCCTTGCGTAGTGCATAACGTAACTTAAATTTTCCGTCATATTGATCGAATGCACGGCCATTATGAATTATCACTCTGTTTCGTTACAAATCCATCTAGTGGAAATAATTACTGAGCAATACCCGATGTGCTACCGACGAGTCGTTTTTAATTTGCTGCGTTCGTTAAGAACTGGTTCAACAGCGAACTTAGTTTAGGTCAGCGTAATCGCATATTAAATCATGTAGCGGCAGTGGAAGAATATCCACTATCCCATGTCGCCCCGTTGATGGCGTAAAAGTCGATAGAGGGATATTAAAACAGGTGATGGACAGCAGAAACTTCCTATAACAACGTAAAATATTTAAAATCGCCAAGCGTGTCAACTATGGCACAATCCCCCCCCCCCTTTTAAAGCAATCTATGGGGGCGGACTGTGTCCAGCGGTGGACTTTATAGGCTGTAATGAATGGATGTATAGAAGATAATCTACCAGGAGCACATGACCCACTGAGAGGTGAAATTATTAAATCAACAGTAACATTACAACTATGGCAAATATCTGCCCCATAAGACAATCTATGGGGGAGGACTATGTCCAGCAGTGGAATTTATAGGCTGTAAATATCTCCCCTATGATGCAATCTATGGAGGAGTCGTATGTTCATCGGTGAATTTTTATATACTGTAATGGAAGACCGAATATTGAATTGTGGACCACTCCCATCATCACATATATAAACATATTTTAAAAGATTTTTAAGCTATTGCATAGCTTCTATCGCGGGCCTTGAGCGCGGGGACCGAATCCAGAAATTCCGTAACGAAAAAAACCTCACGCTCCCCACTCCGACGGGCACGGAGGTGTGGCGTTGAAAGCCATGCATCGTCTAACGTCGTTTCAGTTCGGCAGACTTCGGCACGGTGTTTGTGTGCGTGCGACTAGACGTATGCGTGTACACTAGCTGCTCACTCAACGATAAAAATTCCTGAATGACCTACATGTATTGTAAGATATTAAAAATATTTTAAACAATATTAACTTCTCATTTATTCAATAAGAGAAAAAAATTGTTTTCTTATCGGTCACCACGCTCAAAAAGTGTAACTTGATTTAATATCAAAGACTTAACTGCATAAATAAAATGAATAAATAATTATAATTGCATAAGTTGATATAAAATGGTATGCAATAGCTTTATCGCGGCAGTCACCGAGTGCCACACGTTTTTTTTTTTATATATAAACAAACAGTCCACCTGACGGTAAGTGGATGCTGTGGCCCATAGACATCTACATTTATCCTCAACTAAGAATCAAAATGCCAATGCGTTGTCACCCCTGAGGACTAAGATGGAATGTCTCGATTGCAGTAAGACGGGTCTCGAGTGGTCCTTCACTGCTGGCCGTATGAGGACGCTCAAGGTCGCTCAGCGAGCTATGGAGAGGGCTATGCTCGGAGTTTCTCTGCGTGATAGACTCAGAAATGAGGATATCCGCAGTAGAACCAGAGTGACCGACATAGCCGAACGGATTAGTAAGCTGAAGTGGCAATGGGCCGGCCATATAGCTCGAAGAACCGATAACCGATGGGGAAGAAAGGTTCTCGAGTGGCAGCCTCGTACCGGTAGGCGTAGTGTAGGGCGACCCCCCACTAGATGGAGTGACGACCTGGTAAGATATGCAGGAAGTCGATGGATGCAGGTGGCTCAGGACCGTGCTTTGTGGCATTACTTGGGGGAGGCCTATGTTCAGCAGTGGACTTGTGAAGGGCTGTGATGATGATGATGATGATGATGGGTCTCCAGTTCTCTACACTCACCATACGAAACACAGCAGCATGACGCTGCTATTTTACACTGGTGTTCTGTGAGAGCCCGCCCTGCCCCGGTCGAGCCGACCCATTCGTGCTACAACTATAATATAGCTGCAGCGTGGCTCTATAATGTAATAATTTTATTGGAATTTTAGCTATTACCTGAATGTATTCAATATTTTAGTTTAAAAATTAAGCTATTTGTTAAACGTAAAATACCAATTTTATCTACTATTGTTATACCGTTAGGGGTGGAATTTTCCGTAAAATATGAATAGGACACCCCTAAGGTATAATTTATTTTTATCTATCTGTTACAGTCTATCAAGTCTACTGCAGAACATAGGCCTCCCGCACAGATTGCCTAATAGATATCTGCCATAGTTGCCACGCTTGGCCAGCGGGTTGGCAACCTCAACTTTTTAATTTTTATTCTGTTGTTATCATTAAGATGCTGATGACCATATCCTCGTCCAGTTTACCCTAGTTAATTTACATTTAATTTAAAAAATGAGTAGGTCCTTCAGAATTGGCGAATATATCGCTTTACATATATAGAAAAAACATACAGTCGAGTTTTTAACATCCTCATTTTCTGAAGTTGGCTCAAAAGACGAGAGCCCTTATTCGAATTATTTAACTATTTCTCCATGCTTATTTTCATGTGAGATAGACATACTTTCTCCAAGTCTAAGATGAAATTCCTCATAATTGTATTGGTTCTCTTAACCTCGAAACTGGACTGCTGTTTAACCTGTATAACCCCAGACTCCTGGATAGAGAAGGTCCCCCCCACCATTTATGAATTGGTGCTAGGTGGAGCTACGCATCTTCGCCGATTATTCTCCATACTCAAGTTGTCACCTTAGTCTAAATCGATTACGAGTTAATCACTTATGCCCGATTCCTATATTTAAGAAACGTCATGAATACTAGCGTAAAATAGCAGCTTAATGCTGCTGTATATCGTATGGTGAACGAGACTACACTCACCATACGAAGCACGCGAACCGGAGGGAGAGAACCGGAGACCCTGTTTACTGGAAACGAGGCATTCCATCTTAGTCTTCACGGGTGACAACACATCTGCATTTTGATTCTAATTTAAGGATAGATGTAGATGTCTATGGGCCACAGCGCAGCGTTCACTTAACATCAGGAGGGTTTTTTGTGTGTTTGTCACCTTTATGCTATAAATAAAATATTAATGCAGTGAAACAATTTGGCAGCATATGTCTTTCCATCCGATTATAATGTGGATGTCTACTACGCAAAAGTGAAAAAGCTATCTTCGACTGCACAGGCATTGGTTTGTAACACTTAAAAAAAAGTACCGAAAGAATAGTTACTAATAAAACTGATAATTGGTTAATCTTCAGAGACAGCACGCATCTGTAATCTAATTCTTTATAAATGATAGGTGCAGATGTTTATAAGACACAACATCCACTTATCAAGTGGATTACATTCATATTTCACACCCTTATACTTGTATAAAAATCTAATAAAGAAAACATTTTATGAAGTCTTGTCATAACGTAATTTTGGAGGAAGGAGGGGTCGAAAATTGAAGTGTTTTGTATAACGTAATTAGATTCTTATAAAACAAAGAAAAACACAGATTAAAAGTACACTGAAAACATTTTTACAGGCGACTAAGAGTCGCATAAGATACAATATATAAAAAAAAAAACACTTTTTTCAGATAACTATTAAAATATACCTAACATATCAGGTTGGTAACAAGAAAAGACCACGCTCGCGAAGTACATATATATGTGTAAGAAGTATAGAATCAGGTTGACAAACGAGCACACAATCCACCTGATGGTAAGTGGATGCTGTGGCCCATAGACCATAGGCATTTATCTTCGATTGAGAGTCAAAATGCAGATGCGTTGTCACCCCTGAGGACATGCCCCGTTTCCAGTCAAAAGGGTATCCACTTATCTATACTGACCATACGAAACACATCAATATTAATGATTTCTTATATTTACGCGAACACTACACATTGATTAAAACTACTTTTACGGATTTTATCGCGTTTATTTTACTTTTAATTACTTTTATTTTTAATTCCCGACGTTTCGGGCGCTTTCCATCACCCATGGTCACGGGGGACTGAGATGACTGACGTCCCGATGTCATTGTTAAACCCGGAGTACCTTCAGCTCTTTTAATTATTAGTTTTAATTTTATTGATTATAGGATCCTATAATCAATAAAATTAAAACTAAACCCAAGCATACCACTGCAAGACCTCTGGACATAGTCAGTTCATTTTGCATAGATCGGACCATAAACAATAATTAAAAGAGCTGAAGGTACTCCGGGTTTCGGGTGCTGGAAAGCGCCCGAAACGTCGGGAATTAAAAATAAAAGTAATTAAAAGTAAAATAAACGCGATAAAATCCGTAAAAGTAGTTTTAATCAACATCAATATTAAGCTTACTATTTTATGTTAGCATTCTGTGAGAACGTGGTCCTTCCCCGGTCGAGTCGACTCATTCGTTCTACAACCATAATGTAGCTGCAGGACGACTATACCACGTTTCTACCAGCGTGAAATAGCAGCATAATGCTGCAATGCTTTATCTATAACCCATTTATTGATAACGAGGGATTCCATCTTAGTCCATCTAGCCAACAGGCATTTTGCATATTAAGAGTACATAGATATGACCATGGGCCAAAGAAAATAATTACGATCAGGTGTATTGTGTGCGCATTTGTCACAATTACTTGTGTAGAAAAGCTACAAAGCAAAATATAGCAACTAGTCAAAGCCCTAGTGACTGTTCTCTATATCTCCAAAATATAGCAACTTTCAAAGCTCTAGTGACTATTCTCTACATCTCCATTAGTCTGCAAGTGACCATGTGTTTATAGGCGTGTTTTTATAAGGAGGCATGGGAACACACAGTCCACCTGGTGGTAAGTGGAACATGTAGCCCATAGACATCTATATCCATCCTTGACTAAGAATCAAATCGACAGCTGCGTTGCAGTAACTTAGCAATGAGTTACAGCACTCTGGGCCGCGGTTTCGAATCCCGCACGGAACAAGTAGTGGCCTACAAGTAAATGTTCCGGATCTGAATGTTTATCCTTGTGCAATTTATGTATGTAAACTTCCTCTACGATACAGGAAAAATCCTAGCGTGAGGGTAACGTTTTTAAAAAAAAATTCAGGTGCGTTGTCACCATTAAGACTAAGATAGAATGCCTTGTTTCCCGCTAAAAGGCCCTCCGGTTCTCTATAACACCATACGAAACACAACATCGTTAAGCTGCTATTTTTCGTTGGTATTCTGTAGTAGCGATTTCCCTCCCCGCTAGAGATTACATTCGTGCTATAACCAAAATATCGCTGTAGCATGACTCTACCCCGTAACAAATTAAAATAAGTCTTAAAATTATAATATTACATTGAACTTGTCTTATGTCTGACCAAATAGGAATTGAGATCACTTTTATGTTAGGCTCTATCTGAAATATGCTTTCATCTTTAACCTACACATGCACTGCAGATGTGCAAATTAAAATTGTAACAAAATTCCAATAGAATCACATCTAAATCAATAAATAAATAAACAATGTTAAATGAATAATAAATAACGCTTTCAAGACAAAATACTGCATTTCCCCTACTATATCCTCCAATATAGGTACATCCAATAGAGGGGATGCAGAATTAACTATTTCTCGGGTATAAGTGCGTAGGCGGACGTAGCAGACATTACATTCGGCAGTTGCACGTTCAATTTCACATATTGTTTTTTTTTATTAATTTTTTGTGAAAATGGCGTTTTTGATTGTGAGTATTTTTTTTCTTTTTTTTACAGTGTTGAAAAGTAGTGACATAATTTTTGATTTATTGTCGTAATCATTGGGATTTGGAACATCGATCATTTTGTTATCTTTTCATTTGGTATGTGATTTAAGTCCAAATTTTAATACATCGCCAACTTTTGATTTCCCTGGTGCCTGTGTGTAAACCAATTTCGTTCGAAGCGTAATTGCATAATGAACATCATTTATATTGAAACCGATTTTGTAGTTTAAAAAAAAATGACCGAGCCACCAAAAGCGATGGTCATAATGAGATTTAAGATAGTTTTATGAACTTAAGTAACCGTTTTTGCTGCAATCTATTTATTTGCAATTTATTTAAAACGTTTTATGTTTAATCCTTAGAAACTATATATTAACTATTATTCTTATTATACTTTAGATGTATTTGGATAGAAAAAAGACAGAAGACAGATAAAGGAATATTTTTTATTCAAAACCTTCATCAACTATAATTCCCGTTAATTATGGATATGGATATTATAGATAGGTAAAACATAATATGTCCACAGTGAGTAAATATAAATGATTAAAATATTGTTCGATCTATGTATCGGTTAACGACGATGATTATTCCATAAAAGGCCATCGGGACATCGGAGACAGTTTTCAAGTATTAAAACGAGGAGTTATTTTATTATTTGTATCACGCACATTTTATACGTGGTAGAGCCATGCTGCAGTTATATTAGTAGTATAGTTGTAGCACGAATGGCTCGGCTCGACCGGGGAAGGACCACGCTCTCGCAGAATAGCAGCGTAAAATAATAGCTTAATGTTGCTATTTCGTATGGTGAGTGTAGAGAACCGGAGACCCTTTTTACTGAAAACGAGGCACTCCATCTTAGTCCTCACTGGTAAAACCCATCTGCATTTTGATTCGTAACGAGGATAGATGTAGATGTCTATGGGCCACAGCAACCACTTACTATCAGCTGGACTGTGTCAGCCTATCCTATAAAAAACGCTTTTTTAGCTTCGCGTGTATCTATCTATGTAACAGAATGAAGGACCGATGACAATAGTTATTAAAATTGTATAACTTTATCCTAGTATCCTGATTACGATCAATTAGATAAAAATAATTTTATCTTTAGCGTGTTTCTTTAGTTTTTAAATCTATAATTTATTTATTTTATTTTAATGAGAAAATACCATAGTATTATATAAGTTATGCGGCGCAAACAAACTGTCACTCCGTCAGCGGCAGTCAAATTGTGATAGCAAACTTAAGTAATGATTTACTACGTTCTCGGCTAGTAGGGAAAATATGCGTGCCTGCGAAATTAAAAAAAAATATTTCTAGGGCGTGTGAAGTCCGGCAACATTTATTAAAGCATTTCGGTAGACTTTGTTCTTCCGCAAAATTATCTCTGTAATTAAAGGCCTGTCCATAATGAGGGATTTATTTAGACTTTGTCTCTTCTTTGATTAAAACTACTTTTACGGATTTTATCGCATTTATTTTACTATTATTTTTAATTCCCGACGTTTCGGGCGCTTTCCAGCACCCATGGTCACGGGGGACTGAGGTGACTGACGTCCCGATGTCATTGTTAAACCGGAGTACCTTTAGCTTTTTTTAATTATTGTTTATGGTCGGATCTATGCAAAATGAACTGACTATGTCCTGAGGTCTTGCAGTGGTATGCTTGGGTTTAGTTTTAATTTTATTGATTATGGGATCCCAAGCAGGTGGTAGTACCCAGCCTCCTTTTCCATTGAAATTAGGATGTTTTTTAATTTCAATAGCCTCATGTATCATCCTTGGTAGGAATCGATGTTCTTTCGCGAGGATTTGTGGTCTATCAAATCTGATGTAATGGTTGGGGACGTCTAGGATATGATCGCAAACTGCAGACTTCCCGGAACGTTGATGCTTCACAT
This sequence comes from Parnassius apollo, assembly GCA_907164705.1. Classification (NCBI taxonomy): domain Eukaryota; kingdom Metazoa; phylum Arthropoda; class Insecta; order Lepidoptera; family Papilionidae; genus Parnassius; species Parnassius apollo. The sequence goes on along the minus strand of CAJQZP010000898.1, from coordinate 751,180 downwards.
CAGCTATATGTTGTTTTACGCGGGTTCTAATTGATCTCTTTGTTCGCCCTATATATGAGAGACCTCAATCACAATCAAGCTTGTACACTCCTGCATCTTGTAGAGGAATATCACACTTGACTGATGGTAGGAACTGACTAATCTACTAATCTAATGTACCACAGCACGTGTATGGCGTTCTTTAATTGATTTATTACAGTCTATGAAAGTCTGAACGTAAACCACCCTTTAGATTGTTTTGTAAATGATCGTTTTGGCCAGATGTTTTTATTTATTAGTTGTAATTAGTAAGACCATGTGAATTTCCTGATTCGTTTACCTCTGTCGCCTCTTACGACACTTACGGGGTCGGCCTTTTGGTATTCATTCTTTTTAATCTAACTTATCCTATACCTTTAAACGAGCAATTATATAACTCTCTTATATATATATATATATATATATATATATATATATATATATATATAATCGGAATCTCGGAAACGGCTCCAACGATTTTCATAAAATTTAATGTCCAGGGGGTATCGGGGGGCAATAAATCGATCTAGCTAGGATTCATTTTTAGAAAATATCCTTTTTTCCGTGTTTTCAGGCAATGAAAAACTGCTACATATTAGGAAGGTGAATTTTGACGGCGTACTAATGATCGTAATAGCTCAAGTGGGATATCAGGCGGTCGAGAAATCGTGGTGCCCTGGTTCGCGTCCTGTCATGAATGCGACTTTTTTTCCTTTTTTTTTTTCAAGTTCCTTTCTTTTGTGAAAAAATCTATTATTTTGAGCCCTTTTTTTAGTGTATTTTTAAAAATATGAAAATTTAAATTAAACTAATTGCAGTCATGATTTTTATTCATATAATCAGTTCAGTTTTTTGTCAATAAGATCAAAAAATATTATTCAGGTTTCATTAGTATGTCATTTGTATCTAAATATAATTTTCAAAATACACTATAAACAACTAAATATAATTTCAAAAACAAATACAGAGTAAATACAGAAGAAAGCTCGGTCATCCAGGTACTTAATATTGTAAATACTAAAGTATGCTTCGATGATTGTTCTTCAAATACGCTTCTCAGGCTGGACGACTTCTAATTTTTTTTATAGGATAAGGGTGACAAATGAACACACCGTCCACCTAATGGAAAGTGGTTGCTGTGGGTCATAGACATCTACATCTACCCTCGATTACGAATCAAGATGCAGATGCGTTGTCACCCAGGTGGACTAAGATGAAATGCCTCGTCAACCAGTAAAACAATGTCTCCAGTTCTCTACACTCACCAAACGAAACGCAGCAGTATCAAGCTATTATTTCACGCTGGTATTCTGTGAGAGCGTGGTCTTTCCCCGGTCGAGCCGACCCATTCGTGCTACAACTACACTACTAATATAGCTGTAGCATTGCTCTACCACGTTAAATTTTGCAGAAAATTCGAGAAAGCCGTGAAATAGAACAAAGAATGCTTTCTTTACTATTTTCTATTACCCAACAGCCTAATAATAAAAATTAAATTACTCGACCACGTCGTAACGACTTAATACGTGTACATAATATAATTAAATTAATATATTATATAATATTCTATAAATTATTTCGTTCGATTTTGTACGAACTTTGAAGTAATCAATTAAACGAAATAAAAAGTATAAAAACGGTTCTGAAAGTGAAATCATTTAGCATGACGAGTTACCAACACGCAATAGATGTATGTGTAGGAGTATGTTTTATAAGGATTGTGACACACTCTTGGCTATAAAGCGATACTAAATTATTAAAAAAAAATAAGCGACATCCACGTAACCTATATCTAACCTAACCAAGGCCTAAATCACGGCAACACTCAATTATGTTACCAAAATTTGTCATTTTTTTCTTCTTTTTTTTCTATCTCTCCTATTCTGCCGAATACGAGACGGTATACCGCTATATACGCGTAGGTATGTGCACATGTAGGAGGCGAGGGAGGTGTAATGATTTCTTATATTTACGCGAACACTACACTTTGAAATAATACTAATTTTTACGGAATTTATCGCGTATATTTAACTTTTTTACCCGACGTTTCGAGAGCTTTACAGCACCCATGGTCACGGGAAGGACTGAGATGTTCAACGTCCAGCTGTCATAGTTAACCGCGGTTACCATAGATTAAGATTTAACTTTTGTTCCGATCTACACAGTATGAACTTATGGTATCATGGAGTCTTGCAGTTGTATGCTTGGGTTGGGATTTAATTTTATTTATTATAGGATCCCAAGCAGATGGTAGCACCCAGCCATCTTCTCTATTGAAATTAGGATGTTTTTTGATTTCAATAGCCTCGCGAATCATCCTTGGAAGGAATTGGTGTTCTTTAGCGAGGATTTGTGGTCTATCAAATCTGATGTAGTGACGGGGGCGATCCTGTACATGTTCACATCTCAGTCCTTCCCGTGACCATGGGTGCTGTAAAGCTCTCGAAACGTCGGGTAAAAAAGTTAAATATACGCGATAAATTCCGTAAAAATTAGTATTATTTCAACGAGGGAGGTGTGTCAGAGTCGCGACAAATTGAAGTATGTATAGTCTCTGCCTAAGCGTCTAAGTGGTACCATCCATCGGAGAACACGAGGTCAGCATGACCTCGTGTTCTCCGATGGATTGTCTTTTTCTAGAGTCGCCTATTACGATATCAATGGGGGAAATGGGTGCGGATCTATTAACCGACACACGGCTTAAATTTGTCTCAATATACAACTTAAAAGGAGCACCCAATGTACCTCCATTTCTGATATAACAACGTTTATGACATGGCACCGAGTTTGTTGCGCCATCGGGAATATTCATTGCATTATCATAGACACACAACGCATTCTCACAGCAATATTGGATATAGGTTTTTTGAAAAAAAAAAATACATAAAGAATGCATTCTTAAAAGATTTATCATAAGACACTCGATCGAACCTTTTTTTCCCTTGAAGCTGACAACGCATCTGCATTTTGATTCTTAATCGAAAAGCGATGTAGATGTCTATGAGCCACATCATCCCTTTATCATCAAGTGGACCGAGTGCTCGTAAAATAAAACGAATTAAATAAAATAATCAGGTATTCAGGTACTACCATTAAGCCACGCGATCGCCCAAGAAACACACAGTCAACAACTATATAGCGTGCGTAATGTAATTTTAAAGCTGATGATAGATAATTTATAACTAGACTAATTACAGTCACTTGACGTTTAACTACCTTTATTATCATAAGGCGTTATAGTACTAAACACTTATTAACTCTATTTTCACGTTAATAAACGATGCTAATCTATATAACTCATTATTTTACAGACGAGAAAGTTAATTTGTATTAATAGAAACGACGTTTAGCCTATATTTATTCCGTCTTATAGTTAGTTTACGACGGGTTTTTTCCCCCAAATCCACGTCTAGGCGCGTATCTTGCGTGTGGGTAGAAATATTGTGAATTATTGGAGCCATGAAATCTCCCCGAAGAAGTTAATCAGTCTTTTGATGTTGCGGCAACTTCGGGGAGTAATTCCCGCGTTCAAAGATGTTATGATGTTATTATGTGCCCTGCAAAGACATCCGGACATGCTAGCAAAACGTGGGCCGCCGCTTCCCCCTCTCCCATGCATAGGAAATAAATTTTGTTTAAATAACCATATTTAGTAATATCACTTCTTGCTATCCTGATCTGTGGCTTGCTTAATCTCATTTCTGTCTAATAATAAATAACATTTCATACTTTAAACTTAGTCTCAGGTTCCATCTAGAGTCTGTTTCACGAAAGAATTCCCGCTGATATATACACATTAAAATGTAAAATTAGGAATTTTATAGCAAAAGTCAATATTCGGGAAAACTAGCGCCGCGGCTAAGGGACTTCTTTACTTAGAAGGACTATTCTTTAGCAATGTTTTGAATCCAAGACTATTATAATAAACTACGTTTTGTAACAAGACAGAGTATAACGCTTGAGGTATTTACGTTAGGTATTCCGCCTTAAAACGAGGCGAAATGCCTTTAATAACGACAGAGTAGTATATTTTTTAAATCATACTAGCAGTGCTATCAACACTACTAACTCTTTAGTTCACCGCGCTAAATAACAAATTTTTCGAGTTTTGCACTAATTTCACAGTCTGTATCCTTAACTATTAGGCTAATTACTCTACTTAGCTTAGCTAAAGATTTAATCTAAAAGTATAGTACCTGGACGACCGAGCTTTGCTTGGTTCTTTTTTTTTTTTTTTTGAAAATCGTGTTTTTTGTAAATTATATTTAGATACAAATTACAAACTGATGGAATATGAATAAAATTTTTCGACCTTATCGATTGTTCGTGTTTTTTTTTTTTTTTTTTCCTTCTTTTTTTTTTTGTAGCCCTTAAATTTTTTTTCCTGCTTGTTCCCCGTGTTTTATTTTATTGTTTCTCCCCCTTTTACTATTCTATGCCAGTACTTCACTACCATTGCAACTGATTGAGTTCCATTATATTTTTCAAAAACAGTTAAATAACAAATTCGCCGTTAGGCGTTACTAACACAATAACGATAAATATGAAATCGCATCCGCATGTCATATGAACACGCCTTTATTACGTACGACATAGGTTATAATAACCTCTTGAACATTGCTCATGAACGAGCTGTCAACAAATAATTTCCGGTGACTTGCGGAACGTAACTTCGATGAGCACCGTGGAAAGTTTAGTTTTAAAACGGCGATGGTAGTGGTTTTTAATAGACACAATGGACTTTGTCAATGGATTTTAGGAGAGTCTGGGTGCTTGACTTTTGAATATAAATTTAACGAATTCCGTTATTAATTTTCGTGTTTCGATTGACATGTTGTTGAGATGCTGGATAGTAATTTAAGACGTCTGATCTCCTTAATACCCTTTCATACTGTCGGTAGGTCTGATCTCCTTAATACCCTTTCATACTGTAGGTAGGCACCCAACACGCGCGTATTAATCGTCTCCAGATATATAAATGGCGTTTACATTTTGATCAATTTAATAATAATTTCAACTACAGTGATTTTTAGAGATGTTTTCGCAAATAATTATGATCAAGTCAAATCGTGTTTTTTGGACAATCAAATTCAAGATAAAGACATTAATTCACCTATATCAAAATTCCACACTCGTTAGTAGTGTCATAAGTCCTATACTATTCGATAAAAGGAGGTGCATTTTTTCGCAGTGTCGCCTTAAGTACATTATTTGATAAAAATTTTGTGTAATTTTCAATTCTAAAAATTGAAAAATTTATCAAAATTGCTTTAGTTTCAGATTCTTTTTCTTTCAACAAAAAACAACACATCACGTTTGTAATGGCAGTGTTGTCTAGAATAGAACTTAGGATGCGTTGTTTTTTTTTTTTAATTAATTAAAACATTAATTCGTCAAATAGATCTTGTTAAATGTTAGCGGTTCAAGAGAATGATTTCTTATATTTACGCGAACATTGCACATGATTAAAACTACTTTTACGGATTTTATCGCGTTTATTTTTACTTTTTATTTTTTAATTCCCGACGTTTCGGGCGCTTTCCAGCACCCATGGTCACGGGGGACTGAGATGACTGACGTCCCGATGTCATTGTTAAACCCGGAGTACCTTCAGCTTTTTTTAATTATTGTTTATGGTCCGATCTATGCAAAATGAACTGACTATGGCCTGAGGTCTTGCAGTGGTATGCTTGGGTTTAGTTTTAATTTTATTGATTATAGGATCCCAAGCAGGTGGTAGTACCCAGCCTCCTTCTCTATTGAAATTAGGATGTTTTTTTAATTTCAATAGCCTCACGTATCATCCTTGGTAGGAATCGGTGTTCTTTCGCGAGGATTTGTGGTCTATCAAATCTGATGTAATGGTTGGGGCCGTCTAGGATATGATCACAAACTGCAGACTTCCCGGAACGTTGATGCTTCACATCAGCTATATGTTCTTTTACGCGGGTCCTAATTGATCTTTTGGTTTGTCATATATAAGAGAGACCACATTCACAATCAAGCTTGTACACTCCTGCATCTTGTAGAGGAATATGACACTTGACGGATGGTAGGAACTGACTAATCTACAAGCCGCCGAAGAAGATTAGTCAGTTCCTACCATCCGTCAAGTGTCATATTCCTCTACAAGATGCAGGAGTGTACAAGCTTGATTGTGAATGTGGTCTCTCTTATATAGGACAAACCAAAAGATCAATTAGGACCCGCGTAAAAGAACATATAGCTGATGTGAAGCATCAACGTTCCGGGAAGTCTGCAGTTTGTGATCATATCCTAGACGGCCCCAACCATTACATCAGATTTGATAGACCACAAATCCTCGCGAAAGAACACCGATTCCTACCAAGGATGATACGTGAGGCTATTGAAATTAAAAAACATCCTAATTTCAATAGAGAAGGAGGCTGGGTACTACCACCTGCTTGGGATCCTATAATCAATAAAATTAAAACTAAACCCAAGCATACCACTGCAAGACCTCAGGCCATAGTCAGTTCATTTTGCATAGATCGGACCATAAACAATAATTAAAAAAGCTGAAGGTACTCCGGGTTTAACAATGACATCGGGACGTCAGTCATCTCAGTCCCCCGTGACCATGGGTGCTGGAAAGCGCCCGAAACGTCGGGAATTAAAAAATAAAAAGTAAAAATAAACGCGATAAAAATCCGTAAAAGTAGTTTTAATTTCAGGTTCAAGAGAATTTACCAGGAAAGCAGAAAGACTCTTGTGGCTTTCGTAATATGGCCGCATAACTATTTGTTTACGGGCTGATGTGGATGAAAATGAATTAATAATGAATGTTACAGAAATGTGAGTTCACATTGTAATCTATTTGTTTCATTTTAACATTGCAGAAATGCGCAACAGTCCTCTTGGTGGTGTCGTCAGTTCTGGCCTATGAAAGCTACGGTGGTTATGAAGGGCACAACATCGAGGGCTATAGTATTCAGGAACCCATCGAGCAACACCAGATCCTAGATGAGCACCATGGAGAAGATTATGAAATTGATTATCATGTAAGTATCGTCATAAACGTTAAAACTTTCGACATTGGGATATAAAGCGAGGTTTGAAACTGTGGGGAGATCAAACTGGAAAAATGTACTGTACCAACCAGTTGGAGATCTTAGTATAAGACGATCCTTACTTAAAATATTCTTGCGAATATTGTAAAAATTTTAAGTCCAAAAATTTAAAAAATGGAGAAGGTAGAATATTCTCTTTATCCTGTAGGACAGGAAGGGACTTATAAAAAAAGTATATTTATGTGTGATAGAGCCACGCTAGAGATTATTGTGGTTGCAATACGAATGACTTTGTGACTTCTAAGACTCTTTTAGACTTTTTTCTTATTTTTTGGAAGCGATAGAATTTCTGTTAAAAAAATTGACAGCTCTAAAAAATATATTTATGTGTGGTAGAGCCACGCTAGAGATTCAGCGGTAGAAGCTTAATATCTGTTTAGTGAATGTCGGGAACAGGATACTCTTTTTACTGGTAACGAAGTTTGTGTAACCATGGATATAAAGAACACATTTACTCGAGGTATAAATGTCTATTGACCACAGAACACATTTACCTGATCGCGTGGTGGCGTTGTAAGAATATCCTCATATCTTCCCGTGAGTTTCTTAAGAGGCGACAGATTGGAATAAACCAGGAGACGCCCAGTAGCATCTTCCTAATAACAACTAGAAATAAAAAGCTGCCTTTGCTTGTCAAGCGTAGGGACTATGACAAATTTGTGGATATTGTCAACCATTATCTACTACTCTTTCTCTGCTCTATCCATGCATCACAGCCTTTAAAATTCCACTGCTGAACACAGGCCTTCCCATAGATTGCCATAGTTAACACGTGGTAGGGCCACGCTGCAGCTATAATACGGTTGTAGCACAAATGGGTCGGCTCGACCGGGGAAGGACCACGCTCTCACAGAATACTAGTGATAAATAGCAGTTTAATGCTGCTGTGTTTCGTATGGTGAGTGTAGAGATCCGGAGACCGTTTTTACTGGAAACAAGGCATTCCATCATAGTCCTCAGGGGGTGACAACGCAATTGCATTTTGATTCTTAATCGAGGTTAAATGTAGATTGTATATAGGCCACAACATACACTTACCATCACGTGGACTGTGTGCTCGTTTGTCACCCTTACTCTATAAAGTCAAGTCACCCGCAGTATTTTACTATATGGAGTCGTTACCAAGAACATGCTGCAGCACATCCCCTGTTTCACTTTCCCTCTGTCATCTCTTACGACACCCACGGGGCGACATGGGACAGTGGATATTCTTACACTGCCACTACACGATCCTATACTTTATACTATTAAAAAATCTCATATTTTCAGGCGCATCCCAAATACTCTTTCGACTACTCAGTGAAGGACCCGCACACTGGTGACGACAAGGAGCACTGGGAGACAAGAGATGGCGACAAAGTCAAGGGTAACCAATAAATATCACTAGCTATCCGACTCAAAGGTCTTAGGAGAATATTTTTTAGTCTGTATCCGACGTTGGTATGACTTATATTAGCGGGTAATCGTTGGAAACAACCTAGACTCTATATAATAAGTTTATTAAAAGTTATTTTAGTGACTTGGTTTCCATTATACTTCAAAAAATAAGGTTGACCCTACAGGCCATCCCTGTAACTTCTCGCTAATTTCAAATGCAAAGCGCTTCAAATTTCACCTGTTTCGACCTGGTTCAGGGTCAATTTGATGCGGTTTGCGGCAAACGACGCAATTTTTTCAGCTTAACAAAAAAACCTATTATTAAATTATATTATTATACTATACTTACACTATTATTATATTAAATTATAATTGATTTTACGAAAAATTTTCGTTATTTTGAAAACACTTTTTCGAGATTTCTTTGTACGATTATTCTCAAATAAATCGATTTTGATCGGTTAACGCAATTTTTGAGTAGAAGAGCTAGATTATATTACTGAATTGATAAAAACAAGGGTGTCGAAGAAATTAAAAAAAAACACTCGATTAACTCGAATCGATAACTCAGAGATTTTAAAAAGCCGGAGTGAAAACAATAACTTCCCGATTTTTTAAAAATCACTGATTTTCATAGCGGGAAATTAAAAAAGAAAACTTTATTTATGCGCGGACGCCTAATGAACCCCACTAGCAATTTTTATATAAGTTTATTCGCGAAAACTAATATTTTGTTAGCTAAATATAAATGGAAAAATCCACGATTTCATCGTCTTAAATATATGCGAAACGATACCGAACAAAGGCCAGCCTGATGCAGATCAGCTCTGAGGACCATGATGAAATGCCTCCCAGCCTGTAATTACACTAGCTTTTTCCATGCTCTTCAATCAAGAATAATACAGAACAAGCAAAACAATTAATGAAATTATTTTCTGTACATTGACACAGGTACCTACACTCTTGTTGAAACTGACGGCACAAAACGCGTAGTGGAGTACGAAGCGGACGATAAGAACGGATTCAATGCAGTTGTCCATAAAATTGGTAAGTTTGCCTTTATCAAAAATATAACAGAAGAGAGCGTTGATGTTAAAAGAATGGTGGGTTACTTAATGGTTTTAAGTAAGTGGTAGAGCCTTGCTGCAGCTATTTTATAATGTACACTAGCACAAATAAGTCGACTCGACCGGAGATGGATCACGATGCTGCTGTGGTTCGTATGGTGAGTGTAGAGAACCGGAGACCCTTTTTACTGGAAACGAGGCTTTCTATCTTAGTCCTCAGGGGTGGCAAAGTATCTGAGAACAGATATGTGTAGTGTGTACTCGTTCGTCACATCCCTTTTTTGTAAAAAAATTCTACATATATGCATTTAACATTTCTTTCATTTATTTATTCCTCTACGGTTGCGCTGATTAGCCAACCCGGGTATATTGAAGATATCCTCTTTACAAATTCTGTCACAGAGAATGCTCACCCATAGACCGTTTCAAAGGTCGCCGAGCAATAGATTAGGTAATAGGTAGATCCTCAGGTCTATTGAAATACTTTTGTAAGCTGTCAATACGAAACTAGAAATAGCAAAACTGGAATTAGGGTGATAATCGAGCACACAGTTCACCTGATGTTAAGTGGATGCTGTGGCCCTTAGACATCTACATTTGCAGATGCATTGTCACCCCTGAGGACTAAGATATAATGACTCGTTTCCAAAAAGGGTCTCCGGATGTCTCTACACTCACCAAACGAAACACAGCAGTATTAAGCTGCTATTATACGCTGGTATTCCGTGAGAGCGTGGTCCTGCCCCGATCGAGCCGACTCATTCGTGCTACAGCTACGAGGGTGGATTGAAAAGTACTCGGCCTAACCAAGAAAATAAACACATACTAAATCAGTTATATTTTTATTTTTCTACATAATTACCATCAAGTTCAATACACTTTTGCCACCTCCCCTTCCAAGCATTTAGACCGTTGAAAAAAAATGATTCTTCCTTAGAGTCAAAATATGCGCTTACAGCTGCTTTGACCTCGTCGTTTGTCGAAAATCTTTGACCTCCCAAGTGCTTTTTTAGGTTAGGGAACAGAAAGAAGTCTGATGGTGCCAGATCAGGTGAATACGGCGGATGCGGTAACAGTTCAAAGCCACAGTTGTGAATTTCAGCCATTGACTGTACTGACTTGTGAACACGGGCGTTATCTTGATGAAACAGGACTTTTCTTCTGAGCATTCCTCGACGTTTTTCTTTTATTTCCTCTCGTAAACGACGTAGTAAGGTGCAGTAGTAATCAGAGTTTATAGTCTGACCCCTTTCAAGATAATCAATCATAATCACACCTTTCGAGTCCCAGAATACTGAAGCCATCACCTTATTTGCCGACAAAATCAACTTAGCCTTTTTAGGGGGTGGTGAACCAGGTCTTCTCCACTGTTTTGACTGTTGTTTTGTTTCCGGTGTACAGTAATGAACCCATGTTTCGTCCATAGTAACAAAACGATTGAAAAAATCATCTGCATCGGCTTCAAATAACTCCAAACAGTCGCGTGAAATAGTCAATCGCGTCCTTTTTTGTTCAACTGAAAGCAGTCGCGGAACCCACCTCGCAGACACCTTGTGGAAACCCAACTCGTTGACAATGATGTTTTGAGTTCGTTCATAAGAGATGCCTATAATCTCGGCTATCTCTCTAATTTTTAATCTGCGGTCTCCCATTATTAAATCAAGTACTTTTTTAATATTTTCGTCAGTAGTTGACGTCGAGGGCCTTCCAGAGCGGGGTTCATATTTCACACTCTCTATACCACGCTTAAATTCTGCTATCCATTTTTTGACGGATGAATATGACAGAGCACAATCGCCTAATGTACTGACCATGTCATCATGGATGGCTTTTGATGATAGCCCCTTCTTATGGAGGTACTTAATGACGGCACGCTGCTCGATTTGCTCCATTCGCGGAAATTATGTGCGATTACTTTGTTAATAAATTTATAAAATCACAACTAATTATCGCACACGTTTCGAACTTCACACAATGAACTAGTCTGAACTGAACTAAATAATGTGGGTAGATTTGATTTTTAGAATTGAATGGATCTGTGTTAGGCCGAGTACTTTTCAATCCACCTAGGTATAATAAATAGCTGCAGCGTGACTCTACCACGTATATAGCATGCGGGTTCTCTACCATACTATCAATAGTATTGCTTGTTTTACGCTAGTATTCTGAACAAGCATGGTCCTTCCCCAGTGGAATCAACTCGTTCATGCTCCAGCTAGAACATTCGCAATGTGGCCCTTCCACGTAAATCAATTAAGACCTTAAGATGAGTATTAGCTTGACGTTCCAATCCACTTACAGGAACACCGAAGCACCAAGAAGAATACACAATCAGCAAGCCGTCCTACGAGCCGGAGCAGTATCAGCACGACTTCCAGAACAGCGAGGAAGGTTTCATGCCTTCATACGGCAATTACGAGCATTGATACTGAATATTCTTTGTAATGGACATCCGCTTTACTAAACGCTTTAAAATCACTATTTTAACGTAAGTATTCTGAAGGAATGTGCAATATTCAATTGTTTTTTATTATAATACAATCGAAGTAAAAAAATAACATTAAATTTGTCGACAATCTTCAACGTTATTTTAAAGCTCAGGTTTTTAAAATTAATTTTTTTGTTTGTGTAATTTGTTGCCAGTTTCGTTTTTGGAGCACGAGGCCTTCGTCCTGATAGACACTGGTAATATTGAACAAGCTTGAATATCTTTTAAACAATTAAAAATAACCAGTCATTTAGACGTTTTGACATGACGTTTGTTTTAAATTGCTAAAATGCCGTCAAACATTAAACGCCCGAGGCTGAACTGCAGCCCCCACTAAGACGGCCATATGTGTAGCTTTTTTTAAAACTATCACCCTAAACGTTAAATGGCTATTAAAATGTAACGCTGAAGATTGTCAGACTATTTTTGTTAATGATAAATTAGTAAAGAATCGAAACTATTACGATTATGTTCTTTAAAACATCATTTTAGTACTTCCATAGTTATAAATTAATAAATGCAGTTGCGGCCAGTGTTGCATGAGTCCATGTGCAAATCATGCATCGCACCTCTCGTTCGCACGTATATAATTTATTATGCGAAAATAGTGATGTACGAGTACGTATATGCAGCTTTTTATCGATAAGCAAATTACACTTGATTCATGTCGATATAGTTAAATCCCGGAGTCACAGTTTTCTTAGAATATATTTACGAAACACTGAATTAAAGCTTAATATTTTCTAAAATACAAAAACTATTCATTTCTTTAATAATCACTACATGTAAATAATATTGGCATATGCCTAAGTCAACTAATCAAGTAGATAAGTATCCATTAACATTCTAGTTATTGTGATATTTCGAAGCAAAATTCTTGGTTACAAATGCCAAAATGGGGAATGCTTGATTGTTAGTATTTATTTAACTTTACGCCTTACATAAGGGTTGTTGTTTGAAAAGTTATTGTTCTTAATTAGATTATAAAAATAAGACTGTACTTATCGTTTTCATTGTTTTCTCGTAGTTCGTAAGTGTTGTACAAAAACTGTCGCAATGTAATAAACTTTTTATTGTTACATGATAAATAAATATGTTTTACTTCCTAAACCCCTAACCTAATTCTACTGATAAAGGTTTGTGTACCTGTACACTGCTTCAAAAACTGAGTACAATAAGTGAAATGAAAAAAAATTGAATTAATTTTACTAATTTTAAAGGTTGAAAATGATTTATTATTTTAGTCGACTTTTTTTGTCTTACGAATTATTTTAGTCAATTTTATCCGTCCGTTCTTCAAAGCTTCAAAGCTAAACGCGTAAAACCAAACTACTCAAGACATTAGTCACACTGTACATTAATTATCGTATCTCCCAAGGATTTAAACTAAATTCAAATAGGGAGCAAAATACATGTAAAACATATCGTTTTACATAGCGAAACAAGTTAATCTAAAATAATTTGGCAATTTTTGTTATTGATTGACCAGCGTCATTTATTTATATATATATATATATATATATATATATATATATATATATATATATATATATATATATATATATACAGGGTTACTGGTAACTCGACGTATTCCCGCCAAGGCGTGATAGTTGGGGTCATAACCTATCATAGAGGAATACGCAAATATCTTTTATCTCTATGGATATTGTGACGGTGACGCTCCAGCTGGTCGCCGTGAATACCTACAGCGCTACCCTAATCGCCGACCACCCCATGTCACAGAAGATGAAGAAATCTTGAGTAAATTTCAAGAAGATCCAACCACTTCCACGAACATAGTTGCTCGTCGCTTAGGTGTATCGCAGTGGAAGGTCTGGTCTACTGTGCATACTGCGGGGCTATACGTACCACTACACACCAGTGCATGTGATGGAAGAAGGAGATTAATATTGGTTAAAAATAAAACACAAATTCCTTTGTCTGCTTAGAACTCGACTACCTGACCTCATTCTAGAGCTAGATAAATAGGGATGTTTTTAACATGATTTGCACAATTCATCATTATCATCATTACAGCCCTTCACAAGTCCACTGCTGAACATAGGCCTCCCCCAAGTAATGCCACAAAGCACGGTCCTGAGCCACCTGCATCCATCGACTTCCTGCATGTCTTACCAGGTCGTCACTCCATCTAGTGGGGGGTCGCCCTACACTACGCCTACCGGTACGAGGCTGCCACTCGAGAACCTTTCTTCCCCATCGGTTATCGGTTCTTCGAGCTATATGGCCGGCCCATTGCCACTTCAGCTTACTAATCCGTTGGGCTATGTCGGTCACTCTGGTTTTACTGCGGATATCCTCATTTCTGAGTCTATCACGCAGAGAAACTCCGAGCATAGCCCTCTCCATAGCTCGCTGAGCGACCTTAAGCGTCCTCATACGGCCAGCAGTGAAGGACCACGTCTCAGATCCGTAAGTCATCACTGGCAACACGCACTGGTTGTACAATCTAGTTTTTAGAGATTGAGGTATACCTGACGAAAAGATATGCCGTAATTTCCCGAACGCTGCCCAGCCGAGTTGAATCCGTCGATTGACCTCTCGGTCGAAGTTGGACTTACCTAGTCGGACTATTTGTCCCAGGTAAACGTATTCGTCAACAACTTCGAGCATAGTGCTCCCAACAACTACCGGCATAGGTGTGACATGGACATTGAACATGATCTTTGTTTTGTCCATGTTCATCTTAAGACCTATCCGTTGGGAGGCACTATTGAGGTCATTGAGCATAGTGCTTAAGTCCTCCAGCGATTCTGCCATAAGGACTATATCGTCGGCAAATCGAAGGTGAGTGATGTACTCGCCATTGATGTCAATACCGTATCCTTTCCAGTCCAGTAGCTTGAAAACGTCTTCCAATGCAGCGGTGAAGAGTTTCGGGGATATAACGTCACCCTGTCTTACACCTCTCTGCAGTTGGATAGGTTTCGAGCTCTGGTTCTGTACTCGGATAGCCATCGTAGCCCTACTGTACAAACACTTCAGCACTTCGATATACCGACAGTCAACTTGGCACCGCTGAAGGGACTGTAGCACCGCCCAAATTTCGACGGAATCAAAGGCTTTCTCATAGTCCACATACGCCAGGCAAAGTGGCAGATTGTACTCTTCAGTCTTCTGTACAATCTGCCGCAGGGTATGTATGTGGTCTATGGTACTGAAGCCTTTTCGGAAACCGGCTTGTTCGGGAGGCTGGAAGTCGTCAAGTCTGCGTGCGAGACGATTCGTAATGACTCTCGAAAACAGCACGTAGACGCGGCTCAGAAGGGAAATCGGTCTGTAGTTCTTTAAGAGAGCGTTGTCGCCTTTCTTAAAGAACAAGACCACCACACTTCTGCTCCACGCCTCTGGAGTAGTGCCACCATGGAGGACGGAATTGAAGAGCTTCTGAAGGACTTCAAGTACCGGTGTTCCACCCGCTTTCAGAAGCTCCGCTGTAATTCCATCCTCGCCTGGGGCCCTGCCGTTTTTAAGGTGCTGGAGAGCCATTCTAATCTCGCTTAGACTGACGTCCGGGATATCATCGGAATAGTGTCGGATAAGACTTGCTCTTGGATCGTTACTCACACTTGCGTGTGGCTCCAACGATGATGTGTACAGCTGCCCATAGAACCTCTCAATCTCACTCAAAATCTCAGGTGTCCCGGAAACGATGTTGCCACACTCAGTCTTCAGCCTTGACAGTTGGCTCTTTCTGGCAGACAGATCTCTGGCAAAGACTTTGGAGCCCTGGTTCCGCTCGATCGCTTCTTTAATACGAGAAGTATTAAAGTTGCGTAAGTCTCGCCGTATGCATTTGGAGATCTGTCTGTTCAGTTGCCTGTATGCTGTCAAATCTGTTGACGATTGCAGCCTCATCTCCCGTCTAACAGCCATGAGATTAAGAGTGTGATCGGAGAGTTTTTGTGTTCTTCTGCGGCGGGTCTTGCAGAACTTAGCTCCGACCGCATGGACAGTTTCCACGAGCTTGTCGTTCATATCGTCCACTGCATTGCAATCTTCTAGGCACTGGAAGCGGTTACGTAACTCGAGCTGAAAGGTTTCGGGATTCTGGATTAGAGCACGAGGGGGACGGAGCGTTGACTTCATTAGACGAGGCCTCTCCAACTTAACGTTTAGGTTCAGTGTGCCTCTAACCATTCGGTGATCGCTGCCAGTTTTCACCCTTGCGATCACTGAGACATCACTGAACAGTTGGCGTCTGGTCGTCATAATGAAGTCAATCTCATATTATCCATTAGCCGTGTAGTGGCGGTTAAGAATATCCACTACCCCATATCTTCCCGTGGGTGTCGTAAGAGGCGACAGAGGGAGACAGGCAGGAGATGGGCAGCAGCGTCTTCCTGAGGACAACTGTGACGTAATAAAAAAACTGCGGTTGCCAACCCGCTCGCCAAGCGTGGCAACTATGGCAAATACCCCCCAATGAATAAATACACAAACAGACGGCCCCCAGTCCCCGGCGGCCCCGCTATTCCTGGCTACGGTGGCGACCATGGTAACGGCGGGGCAGGGGGGTGCTAAGAATCTCCGGTGGAGGTTCGGTTGCCACCTACGACGACTCGACCTGGCAACATATAACGCACGCACCCTGAGGACTGACGAGAAGATACTGGAGCTGGAAGAAGAGGTAGACAAGTTGCGCTGGCATATTATTGGATTATCCGAGGTCCGAAGAGAGGGGGAGGACACGGCAATCCTCGAGTCCGGCAACTTGTTCTATCACCGGGAGGGCGACCATCTGTCCCAAGGAGGTGTCGGATTTATCGTCCACAAATCTCTCGTCAACAACGTTGTAAAGATTGGGAGTGTGTCGACGAGGGTCGCGTACCTGATACTCAGAATCACCAAACGGTATTCGCTGAAGGTCATTCAGGTTTACGCACCAACCTCGGCACATCCCGATGAGGAGGTGGAGGAAATGTATGAGGATATTTCCAGAGCCATACATTCCTCCAAAACCTACTACACGGTGTTGATGGGAGACTTCAACGCAAAACTGGGCACAAGAGAAAGCGGTGAGCTGAAGGTAGGGAAATTTGGAGTAGGACAACGGAACCGAAGGGGCCAGCAGCTGGCCGACTTTATGGAGAAAGAGGGACTCTTTATGATGAACTCTTTCTTCCAGAAGCGGCCCCACAGGAAGTGGACCTGGTCGAGCCCCGACGGTTCGACAAAAAAAATGAGATTTGCACAATTGATTACATACAATTATTTTTCACAAAATCATTTTTATTTTTAATTACTTATCTTCTGTTTGGAAAAAGTTGTACTTTTAGTAGCGTTACTTCGAAAATGATGAGACTTTTTGCACAGTGTAGTATTGATAAATAAGTATCCAGGTTTTCATTAAGTAAAAATAATAAAATGAAAATAATACAGCTGTAAGTTTTTTTTTTTAGAAATTTTTGACACCAGACTTTTGGGATTTTTGAAAAAAATAATTTAAACCCAAATATCTCGAAATTGGTCCACATTTGCATAATGCATTTTATGGCTCATTTGATAGGTTATGACCCCAACTATCACGCCTTGGCGGGAATACGTCGAGTTACCAGTAACCATGTAGACTAGCTTTGACTTTCACACATTCACTATCACCACAGTTCATCACAATAAACGTGGTAGAACCACGCTGCAGCTATATTATAGTTGAAGAATGAAAGGATCGGACCGCGGAAGGAGCACGCTCTTACAGAATATCAGCGTAAAATAGAAGCTTAATGCTACTGTAATGTGGTGAGTGTATAGAACAATAAACCCTTATTACAGGAAACAAAGCATTCCACCTTAGTCATCAGGGGTGACAACGCATCTGCATTTTGATTCTGGATTGAGGATAAATGTAAATATCTATGGGCCACAGTATCCACTTACCGTCAGGGCGACTGTGTGCTCGTTTGTAACCCTTATTCTATAACAAAAAAAAAACTCAACTACTGAACATAGACCTCCACCATAGATTGTGATCCATGGTCCATAATTACCTGCGTGTTTAGTAAGTTTGTCACTCCAGTGCGAAGTGAGGAGTCACCAACACTGCGTCTGTACAAAGCTTCCATAATCTCAAAATTTAAGCATCACCATCTAAAAAAGTATCAAATCAACAAACGCAGTACACAGATATAATCCCAATGACAAATCCCAAATCGATATTGTATTGCATTCGCAATTTCACCTTCCTTTCCTAAAAATGAATAAAAAGAAGCACTGCTACTCAAGAACCTTTCATCACTATCGGTTATCGGTTCTTCAAGCTATATCGTCAGCCCCAGCTTTGTCTTTAGTGTATTGTAAAATAATCTTACCTCTGAGCAAGAGCAAGTTTCAGGCGATCATTTTCGTAGCGCAACTGTTGCTCGGTGGACTCTGGTACTGCGGGATCAGGTGGCGCCGTCGTGGAGGCCAAGGGCCCCCGGGGCGCCCGACCCACTGTTGCATAGCCACCCTAAAAATTTGTATTCATATAATAATAATAATAATGTCCTCCAGACCGAATTTCGGCCACGGCGGCCCGCCTCAACGGAGGCTAGCCATCGGCGCAGGACAGGATTATAGTGCCCAAGGGTATGCGCAAGCACAGGTGCACTCTCTATTCCCTCACTTTCATAATCCGATGGGACGGTAAGCCGACACGACCAGAGAGAGATCAGGCGCAGGACCAACGGCTTTACGTGCTTTCCGAGGCACGGGGGTGAGATACCGCCAACTTCCTGACTCCAGGGCAACTACTGAGAATTTCTTGACAGAAAAACTCAATAATTATTTTATTGTCCCGACCCGGGATTGAACCCAGGACCTCATGATCAGCAGTCGCACTACTACAACCACTAGACCAACGAGGCAGTCAATCGTATACATATGCAACAACCGTTCACATTTGATTTTGATGATGGTGACCATAGAATACTATAATACACAATAGAATGGCTGTCAACTTTATTTTGTACGAGGCTCGGCATCGCCAAACATTCGTGTTGACAGACTGAGTAAATTTACACATTTAAGACTTTTGATTAATGTTCAAAATCATCATTAAAAAATCGTTTAAATTTTAATATATATTAATTTGTAAATAGAGTGCAATTTGGCAATTTCTAAATAATTTGCATACGAAATTTGGATTCGGTTCGATTCGGTGGATTCGGTTGTAACGTCAAAACACATCTCATGTTGACATTTATACGTGTGAATTGACGTGTTACTGACATTTTAGTGGCTACGCGGGCTCCGCCCACTCCCCCGTTCTATTATGTATATATTGTAGTATTCTGTGATGGTGATCATGGGCAACTTTCTGTATATTAAATATAAAGTGCATGGTAAGAGAACATATCATAATGTCCCTCAGACCGAATTTCGGTCACGGTGGCCGGTCTCTACGAAGACTTGTCTTCTGCGCAGGACATGACCCATGCATATGACATCAGGACGTCAAACACCACTCCCCCCTCCCCCTTGCCAAAGGTAAAATAAGTAGTATACATTAAAAATAAGTGAATTAAACGCAATAAAATCCGTAAACATAATTTTGGTCATTGGGTAGTATTCACATAAATATAAGGAATGACAAATAAATAACATTAAACGTACTTTTAGCACAATATTAAGACATTCCTAACACTTAATATGCGCAATATTATTTGTTTATACATGAACTCTATTATAAATAATATAATCTGAGCTGAGGTACTATAGCCCCTTAAAGATAACTATACGATAGTATTAATATAACATCATTGATATCAGAGGTTTAAAGTAACTAATGCTTGTAATACAAAAAATAAGGAAGAATTATTTACTACACAAATGAAGTTTAAAATAAATTACAGCGCCTGTAAGAGATGACAAATTAACGTAAGTTTTGTGAAATAACGTTTTGTTATATTTTTATTTCTATTAAAACTTAAGAGTAGCTAATTGATCCAACGGACCCAGTTCTTAATATTTCTTCAACGATAGTGTAGAATAGCAAATAACGACGTTGGTAATCAGATAGTTTAGTAAGTGTCAGTAGAATGTTGTAAAGTGTGATGTTACTTCAAAGAAGATATCGTATTTTTGTTTTGTTTTTTTTTAATATTTCTATGATGATTTATCCCTCTTTATTTCGTATAAGTAAATACTTTATTTTGTTAGAAAATATAGATTTTGTTTAAAATAAGTAATTACATTGTGTATAGAAATTATAACAATTAGCCTAAGACATGTCACAAAACTATGGAGAAATTTAGTATATTTTTGTAACAGCTCTTAAGTAAAAACAATAAATATTAGTATTTGATTCAAATTGTATTTTTCTTCACACATATCGAATCCTTATTGGGAAGTAACCATTTACGTTTATAAAGCAGTTTTGCAATAAGCTTATGATATTATACTGGATCCAGTGGACCCGGTAGCGAGTACTTGTGCTACAAATTAGGACGTGACTCTCTAAGTGTTAATCAAAGTAATCACCCATGCAATCGATGCATCCTTACCAACGCATTAGCAGTTTATTGATACCCTTCTTGAAGAAATCAGCTAGACGGGAGGCAACAAAATTTTGTGACATACATATTCCATAATTACTCGCAAATTTTAACGTATCCATGATGAAGAAAAAGATTAAAATGCGATGAAAACATAACACTAATCAATAAACAAATGACGAATGTATGTATTTTTTCTTTGCTAATGTTGAAAAAAGAAGTATTTTTAAAAATAAAAATTCACGTTTTTAAAATAAAATTACAAGTCGACCAAATCTAAGAAATACATTTTGACAGTTGTCAGACTTATTGCACCAAGCATGCCAACCAAAAAATGGGAACGTACAATATTCGATTATTAAAAAAATCGATATCGATTATTTAGAGTTGGTAATCATTTAGTTTGGTTTGAATAATACCAGAATAAATTAAAAACGGATAATTTAAAACATAAAATTTATCAGTTTCTTTGTATTTATTGTTACTGATAATTTCCAGAGGAACAGTTATAAAAGATTTTTTAAGATTGAAACTAGATTGAGAATAAATTTATTCAATCACTTTCAGTAAAACTAGTAGGGATGTCGTTGTTTACATTAATTATTATTTTATTTTCAATAATGCAGTCAAAATTAATGTCTCTTTCAGTCATCCATAATCATTTTTTTTGTTTTTTCTACCACTTTTGCCCAATCATTCTTTGTGGCATGGGCATATGCTTCAACAAATATATTTTTATATAGGATAGGGTGACAAACGTGTAATTGCGTGCGTTATTTGCCGTGCTGCAAGGGAAAATTAACCTCCTAAACAAAGTACCACTGACGCGCACACTCAATGAGATAAATAAGACAGACATTTTTACTTTTGGTTTAAGTGAATTCAAATGTTTTTTTTATAGAATAAGAATGACGAACGAGCACACAGTCCACCTGATGGTAAGTGGATGCTATGGCGCATAGACATACATATTTATTCTCAATTAAGAATTAAAATATAAATGCGTTGACACCCCAGAGGATTAAGATAGAATGCCTCGATTCCAGTAAAAAGGGTCTCCGGTTCTCTACACTCACCACACGAAACACAGCAGCATTACGCTGCTATTTTACGCTGGTATTCTGTGAGAGCGTGGTCCTGTCCCGGTTGAGCCGACCCATTCGTGCTACGACTATAATATAGATGTAGCGTGGCTTTACCACGTAGAAAAAGTTATTATAGAGAAACAGTCCAAAAAGTTAAAGCAGAGTCACAAAATAAGAAGACAAACAAATCACAATATAACGCACAGTAAGCTCTCGAAACAGAAACAGAAACTTTTTTTATTCAATATAGATTATGAATAATACTTATTGAGTCACTTTTTTTCATTTACCACTGGTTCGCAAAAAGAACCTCTGTCCTGGAAGAACCAGCAAGAAACCCAACGGAACTGGTTTTTTTTTTTAAATAAGAGCTTACAATCATGCGTGTTACAATTAACAACACTAAACAAATTAGAAATAGCTTGGTAGCGAACACTCTTCCCAGCAGTTATTATCATCCATAAATTCCTTAATATTAAAATAAACCTTTTTATACAAACTTAGTTTAATAAAGTTTTTAAACTTTGTGTACTTACGTCAAATTTTGTATATTTTCTGGAACTTTGTTGTAAAAGCGTATACATCGCCCCAAGAATGAATTACTGACTCTGTGGAGTCGAGTAACTGGTATGGTTATTTTAGCATGGCCTTCTATATGAGTTTTTTTGCCTACACAAATTTACTTTGACAAAGTAAAAAAATAAACTTGTTTTATTCATGATTCCTGTAATTTAAGGAATTTTAAAAATAAAAATTAAATTAAACATATAATACATTAAAAAAAATAATGATTCGATTATTTGGAAATTTTTACCGATTATTTGAATATTTTGCCGATCATTCACATAACAACGAATTTTAATCATCCAAACACTACGGTATTATACATAGCGACACATCATTGAAACGACAACAAGTAAAAAAAATTAATACTGGTCATTTTTTATTATTTTGCTTTGTTTGAAAAATTCAAATTTAAATTAGTAATAAAAAAACTATACACGTTGTAATGAAATATAGATAACTTCATAATTACTCTGATTTACGTAAAAAGTTATTTTAAATCATGTGAGTTACGCTGGTGCAAAGTTATTGCGGAATAATTAATGTGTAACGTCAAAAGGTATTTCTTAGATTTGGTTGACTATAATTTGAAATTAGAATTCTTAGTCAAACAAAAATTATTTTGACTTAAAATGGCCAGTACTGCAGAACGGCAATTTCATAGGTAAAGACCCATTAAGTAAAATTTGTATTGCAATTAAAAATTGCTTTTGTTACTGTTATCAGGACTATTTTTGTATCGCAAAAAAATACCAGTTTTTTTTTCATTCTTTTAATCTCAATAAATTAGTGGCAAAGAATATGTTTCGTTAATTACTCAGGCTCCTTCTTATTTAGGTGTATATTAGTTACAACTTAAAACATTAGCACAGTGTAAACGTAGCTCGATGGCGATACGTCAGCAGCGGCACGAGGCATGCATAAAATTGGAGTATATTAATTATCATCAAAAATAATTCATTCTTAACCTAGTATAGTATTATTTATCTGATTTACATACATAATTATTTTTACCTTATTAAAGTATAAATAGTTAAATTTATATCTGTTTCAGTCATTGAGCTATTATGTACTACGTACCAGAGGCGACACTGCATTCAGTTACTCTGTTCCACTCAACTACGGTGCATACACCGCACTTTAATCAGTCACTCGCTAGGCGCTTGTAGAGTTGTCACGTGTTGTGTTGATTTAGAAAAACATATCTTGACAAAAATATGCCGTCGTGTGCACTTAGATATTACACAAATAATTCAAGAAATGTCAGTAAAAACCAAGGAATTACTTGTCATCGGTTAATAAAATACTTAATCAATAAAAAAGTATTATAGATAAGTATTATAGAAAAATTATTAAAGTATTATAGATATATAGATAATAAAATAAATTATTCCTAAGACGCCATCTCATGTCATGGAATATAGATTATGAAATTAATTTGTTCAGATGCGTCATTTCTGTTGGTACTTAAGCATAGGACGAATATATTATTATACATATTATATTTTGTAGAAACATATATATGTTATCATAATTAGGCTAAATTTTTTATATTTAAATCTGCTCATTATTCTTTTATTATATTTTTAGGTTTCCACGTCAAAGTCAAAGTGGAATAAATTCGTCCATTTTTAACTCTCGCGTGCCCAGCATTTATGAACGACTCTTATTCTAATTTAAATAAATATAAGTATTTGTAATTTAAATGTTATATTAATAAGTTTTGTTAAACATACGTTTAGTATGTGTTTTATATTTGACATAGATACCTTTTAAAATATTCATATAAAAATATCATTAACACATTGAGTGCCAAAAGTTAGCGTCATAGTGAAATTGGTGGCCACCATACAAATGGTGTGCTACGCATTATTACGTAGCTGGCACCCACTAGAAAAAGTATCCCATGGATGCCAATCTACGCAATAGTACGTATTCGTAATATTACGTAGTCCGGCACCAATTACAACCCTTTCATCATATGATGCCAGTCTACGCAATATTACGTATTCGTAATATTGCGTAGCTTGGCATCTCTGTTACTTACTTTCGTCCTGTTTACTCCTGCATTGCTAGGTGATTTTTTCCAAACCATTTTGTGGATTCATTAGTGCAAGCAACATACAACTACACAAAAGGCACAAAAGGGTCTGTACAAAAACATGCCCGTTTATGGTATTGGAAAGATACTAATCAGGAAGAAATGCGTAAATTCATTGGTATGTTGCTCTGTATGGGACTCGTTCGTTTACCTACTATAAGTCATTATTGGAAAATAGATCCACTGTACAAGTTACCAATTTTTAGAAAATTTATGAGTCGAAATCGCTTTCAAATATTTCATTTTTCTGAAAGTGATGACACAGCAACACCAAGACTGCATAAAATACAACCAATATTAGATCGTTTTAACAATATCACGTATAAGATATATTACCCACAAACTGATTTAAGTATTGATGAATCGATGGATTTATGGAGAGGAAGACTGGTTTTTCGTCAATATATAAAAAATAAAAAAACATAAATATGGCGTGAAACTGTATGAACTTTGCGAATCATTAGGAATGGTTATGAAGATACGTGTTTATAGAGGAAAGAGTGAGAAGCCGCCACCGGAAACATATTACCGAAGTTGTATTAGATCTAATGGAAGGGTATTTAGACAAAGGCCATGTTATCTACGCTGACAATTTTTATAACTCACCGGATCTAACAAGGTGTCTTAGTCAAAGAAAAACGTACATATATAGTACTCTTCGAAAGATCCGCAAGAACCTTCCTCTAGACGTAGCCAACGCTAAGTTGAAGCTTGGCGAAATGGCTGCAAAAGTATGCAATGACATTACTGTTTGTAAGTAGAAAGACAAACGCGACCTCTTAGTGATTTCCAACAAACATAAATTGCAATTCGTGACAGTAAGAAAAGGAACGGGAAATTGTCGTTGCAGCCTACTATCGTTGATGACTACAACCTGGGGATGTCTGGTGTGGACAGAGGAGACCAGATGGTTTCATATTACTCGTGCCTTAGAAAAACTCTTAGATGGCATAAGAAATTGGCATTACACATTTTTGAAGTTTAAGTCCAAAATGCCCATCGATTACTTCGCGTCAATGATCATACTTCGAAAATGCTTCTGATAAAGTTTCGTGAAGATTTCGTAAAATATCTCATGGAACTAAGTTTGAATCCAGCAGAAGTGTCATCCGGGGCATCATGCGCAGCATCTGTACAACCACAAGATGCCCAAGACAAACTTCAACTTATACCTTCGTCGTCGTTACAAGGGCCCTCTGAACCACCTCGATCGCCTGCTAATGTTGCGAGTCGCTTATCGACAAACGAAGGTGCACGAGTTCCATTGCAAAACTTTCATTACTTAACAAAACTACCACCCACCGCTAAGAAAGCCTTTCCAGCCAAACCTTGCTGCGTTTGCACAAAAAACAAGAAGCAAAAGGAATCATCGTTTGTGTGTGCTACTTGCCCTGAAAAGCCTGCCTTATGTGTAAATAATTGCTTTAAAATTTTCTATACTGACCCTCGTATTGCATAGCTTATTTTAATTTTTTTGTTACAATTCATTTTTCATTTCATTAGAAATACGTTTTCTAAATTTATTTTAAAATAAATAATTACTACTTTTGTTATAAAAAGTAAACTTAATATGAAGTATCTCATTAGAAAACTAATATTTTTCACTAACATTGCCTAAGAAAGCATGTCATTTGTGAAATATAAAAGAAATAAAGTTAATATTTTTCTGTCTCTTATTTTATTTAAGAGGCCAAAGAACATAAAAATATGCAATACAGGGTGCCAATTAATATAATTTACCATTTATGGGCTATGGAAGATCTACGTAATATTTCGTAGTTGGCTTCCACCATTGTTTCAACCTACGCAATATTGCGTATTTGGCACTCAATGTGTTAAAGTATAATTATGATATAATATATACTGTAACATTATATTAAATAAGCAAATATAATATGCGAAATAAATGACAAAATTTAAAAATTGTTCTCGATATAATTTACCTATTTAACAATACAATATACTATTACCTACGGATCATTCTACCTATGTTTATTCTATGATAAAAAAACCAACCGCGCGAACACAGAATAGCGCACATTTTTTGTGTGAAATGGCTGTTCTAGTACGTATGTACATATTACTTCAATGGTTTCAGTCCAAAATTAAAACTTTGTGAAAAGAGCGTGTTCGCATTTTTTATTATAGTTGTACGTGACTACTAGCATTTTTGCCAATTTACTGAAAATTTGCGTTTTAATTTTGCTAAAAAAATTCTTAACAATATTTTATAGATCAAATCGCATGTTTTGGAAGATTATGACGCACAGTCAGACAATGGTATATTAAAACGCTAAAGCAGACACAATAACTCCATATTTATATTACCATCGCAGCACTTGTTTCAACGTTTATATTAAAGGTTTAGATTCGCACAGTAAGCACTTTTTCCTCTTCAACCCATCCGGAAGAACTATCCGCTTTCGGTTGCCACCAAAACTCCCCCAATTCCTTAACTTGTGATCATATAACCGAAACAATACCACAAGAGGAGCAACCAAAGAAGACAATAGGTTAAAATTGAATAATTTTTTCAATAGAATAAATTTCAATAGGTTTATGCAGTGGGTTGTTGTTTATTGGCAGAATTAAGTAAGAATGTGGTCTCTAGCCAGGCAAATCCTTTTCAACCGACTTCAAAAAATGAAGAGGAGGTTCTCAATTCGACTGTATTTTTTAATTTGTATTTTTTATAGGTAAACCGAGTTTGATGATTTTTTTTATTTGAAAGCTTCTCATGTGAGCCCATATAAATTGGTTTAAGACATGACTAGTAGTTTTTGATTAATCCTTAATAATGAGTATTTAATTGACTTCGACTACATTCACTATGTTCTTATTTTATTTATACTGAAGTCGGTTGTACAAAATTTTTAATTTTATAACTTCTTTTTTCCTATTAATTTTTACTGGAAACGAGGCATTCTATCTTAGTCATCAGGGGTGACAACGCATCTGTATTTTGATTCTTAATCGAGGATAAATGCAGATGTCTATGGGCCACAGCATCCACTTACCATCAGGTGGACTGTGTGCTCGTTTGTCACCTTTATTCTATAAAAAAAAATCAGAAAAGGAGTTTGTCACTTACACGTTTCAATGATTGCTATTAATTATACAAGCTTATAAATGTTATCCGAATTTACGTTATGTTCCCTGGATATCTTAAAACCTCATTCATCATCATTTTCTATTTACCAACCTATCTTAGGTAAAATTGCGGTATTTTATATAAGAGTGAGAACTGTGGCACATAGACACCTACCTCGATCATCTACATCTATCCTCGATTAAGAATCGAAATACAGACATATTTGTAACCACAGAGAGTTGGCTATGATGAAATGCCTCTTTACCAGTACAAATGGTCTCCAGTTTTACCACTCACTGTACGAAACACAATAACATTATAATTATTATATTTTATGCTGATTAGATTTTAAGTGCTGTATTATTACGTGCTCAGCGGTAAATGTATTAAAATCAAAGTGGTAGAGTCATGCTGCAGCTACATTATGGTTGTAGCACAAATGGGTCGGCTCGACCGGGAACGGCTACGCTCTCACAGAATACCAGCTTCGTATGGTGCCAGTTTCGTATGGTGGGCATAGAGAACCGGAGACCCTTTTTACTGGAAACGGGGTGTTCAATCTTAGTTGTCGTTAAGGATTACAACGCATCTGAATTTCGATTCTTAATCGAGGATAAATGTAGATGTCTACGGGCTACAGCATCCAATTACCACCTGAAGGACTGTGTGCTCGTTTGTCACGCTTATTAAATAAAAAAAGGAAATCATGCACATATATTAAAGGTTAGTAAAATGATTGGAGGACACACATGTAATCTATCTATACATTTTTGAAGCTGACTGGACTCACCAATCCTAAGCCTCATTGTTAATCATTACGTATACACCGTTTATAATATTACCATCTTTATCTGCCTTGCCAACGGTTCCATACTTGTTAGGGATTTGTTTAAGCATACAGAAATATCTATGCGGTGGCAGAGACGGGCTGGCTTTAGGACTAGATGTCTCGCAGATTTGACGGCTGCTCCGCGTCGTCGCATCGTGCAGGTTTCCATATAAGGAATATTATACGAGATTATACATCGGAGACCATAAGAAACCGCAAGTGAATTTGGGGTTATTTCCTTACACCATCACCGCAACTACTCCCACTGAATTTTAAAAGCCTGCTATAAAATTCGGTTAACCGCATTAATGTACTTTATAACTTATACGCAATTTAAACCACCTCTGAGTGTTTCACGCATTACAGAGTGCAGTACATTTAGCGGGGGAGGGGGGACAGCATTTCTTGGGGGGGGGGGGGCGAGGCCTCCGTTCGGGACTGTAATGATGATGTTTATGATTACTATCATAATATTTTTTAACTTGAATGTCATTTGTGTTTAATTTAATAAAACTCTACAACATATACTATACGTTTTTCGGTATTTTATTAATTTTAACAGTTTTTATCACGGAACTCTGTATGGCAATGTGCAATACGAACTTACTTTCTGGTCGGCTTGTTTGTTTATTTGTTTATTTCGTATAAATTATGCAATCGATTTTCAACTATCTAATAACTCGTTGAGGTAGAGACTTGAAACTCTAAGCATAGCTGTAATCTAGAATCGTGGGAAGAAAATAGTCACCATTTTAAATTATAATTATTCATCCATCTATTCATTCCTATTAAAAGTTCGAAGCTTATTAGGCCTTCCCCATATTATAGTCTTATAGGGAATGTTTGCCCCTTTACCCTTCTACCTGTAGTGTATGCCCATGTATATACATTTTATTTTGTATTTCGTTTCTTTAAGTTCTTTGTCTTCCCTACATGCCTATCACGCAAGTGTGTGTAAGAAACTGTTAAACGCAATCATTGGTGTGCCCTCCTTCAAAAAAATCGCAAAAATTGCATATAACGCACGCGATCATCATCGCTGTCTTAAAATTATTTAATCGTTGAAAGTTTGTACGGTGCACATGACTATTGCGAAGAAATCAGAACTGTTCTATTATGAATAAATTTAGTGTTACCATAACTCATCGCCATTAACGCTCGCTGTAAATATAACAGAACGCGAGTAACCCGGGTTCGATCCCCGCCGGCACCAATGAAATTGTTAATTGCAATTTTAAGTGCTGTATTTACCACGTGCTCGACGGTGAAGGAAAACATCGTGAGGAAACCTGCATGTCTGAGGAATAAGAAATTAAAAAAATGTATTTTTGAAGACATGTGAAGTTCGCCAACACGCATTGGGGCAGCGCGGCGGACACTACCTTGCCCTAAACCCTCTGAGAAATGAGGGGAGGCCTGTGACCAGCAGTAGGACGTATATAGGCTTTAACTTTAACTTTTTATAACTCATCGCGTACGTAACAGCAATCGCTACAAGATATGAGGCACGCCGCTCTTCTCAAGGTACGTGCTTATCCATCCTTCTTTTTTTTAAGAATAAGGGTGATAAACGAGCACACAGTCCACTTGATGGCAAGTGGATGCTGTGGTCCATAGACATCTACATTTATCCTTGATACACCCACGGCTTAATATGGGGTACCTAGTGCTTAAGACACGTACGGCACAAAATAGGATACCTAATGCTTTTACGGTTAATTTATAATTATTTCTTTAAACTCAACTTCTCGTGCAATATGTTTTGGCCGATTTAAACTAAATATATCTCGTAATTTCAACAGTATGCAAAAACCAGAAACGTCGAAGACATATTAACGGGTTATTTTCCTAAGTTTCATTAGATTTTACATTTAAATAAATAACGTTTCTTAGCAAACAAATATCTAAATACAAAGGAGCTCTGTCTCCTGAACTAGTTTATCACCTGTATCTCAGGAAACAGTGCCTTCCCTAATTCTTACGTTTAAGTTTATATTCAGTAAGTACATAAGATGATTCATACAAATAATTATACAAGTAAGTCCTATTACAGCCTTTATAATAAAAAAAAACAAAAATAATAATTAATAAATATATTTACAGTTGATTACATTAATCATAACTAAATTTCAGTCTTCATTTTTATGTAGATGTAAGTGCGAACCAACATTTCCATTCTTATCACTTTTATACAAAGATTCCCACAGCAGCAATCAATAGTATTTCTTAAACTATTTTATGTAATTATGGTCAAATAAAATGTAAATATATACGTAAATCTATCCAAGTCTATATTCTTACTACAGTATTAGATCTGACTACCCTCCTTATCGCTTTGATATAAAGATGTCCTTAAGAATAATCGTTTAGTTAAATTAATACTTGATAAATAAATAAACTTAAATCTCTTTTCTAGCAGAGTGATTGTAAAAAATCGTTTACAAATCCGAATCATTGCCACCGTATCGTTATAATTGGTCAACTAAATTTATAGAATATTAATTGACTTGTGCATCATTTAACAATAATTCCCGACTTAAACTTTGAAGTCCGTCCCTTCCTTGCTATTATTGATAAAATTAATATTGGCCGAAGAATTGTCTAAAAACCGATCTATATATATATAATACGACCGATATATATATATATATATATATATATATATATATATATATATATATATATATATATATATATTACACGTATTTGATTTATATATCAGTCTTTATTATTATTTATTATAAATTAACATTTCAGACTTACAAAATTCATTCTAAATGGAAGAAATGTCGTTTATTTTTCTATTAAGAATCAAAAAATCATTTTTGAAAAACAAATTAAAAATAATGAAAAACTTATTATAAAAAATAAATTAACAAAGCACAAAAGCAAGGGTGATACTATCTGAGGGAAGACTTGCCAAACATGTAGAGTTCATAGATTCGAGTATCTTAAGACGGTGCTTTGTGACAATTTATGCTAGACGTTCAGTAGTGGTCTTGGATGGATTATCATTAATAATGATAAATAACATTTCATAAATTCTTGACATGTTCTTCACGTGTACGGATATTTTTGGTGTTACTTTACTCTGTACAATGATTTGGATTTCTCTATTTTCAAATGCTGTACGTTGTTGACTTTATCTGGCAACAACCAATTTAAAAAATATAAGGTTTAGTTAATTCTCAACGTGTTTTGTGCTTTTTCATTCTCATTAATTCACATTTTTCAGTTTATCACCGAACAATGTCTAAGTTTACAAAGTTATTTTCCTACTTGAAACGGATTATATGTACATTTTTTTATAATCTACTTCTAGTCTTCTGAAGTAATTGACGGAGAAACTTCTAGATCGTTATTCATTCTACTTGGTAATATAACTATATAAAATACTTCAGTCTTCGCCACTATTGCTACTAGAGAGGATTAATGTAGGCGAAGGCATATCCAAACTGTCCTCATCCTCCGCTTCTAGTACATTTGACAAAGAACCTTCTAGAACGTCGATCGATTTATTCTCTTTAGAAAGCCTCTCAGATTTATGAGTATTATCGTACTTTCCTACATCGGCTTCATAGAGAATCTTCGATATTAACAATTCAACCATACTTTTAACCTTACTGTTATACTTTCTGTGTTTAGTCGCCACATATTCCCCGAAAATCCCACTCGAGTCTAATTTGGGTCTGCTTTCAGTGGTTTTACGTTTCCTTTTGAGTAATTTACAATTTGATGTATTAGAAAGGGGTAGCTTCATCTTAGTTTCTTTAGGATAAATATCGGAAATATTTTGGGCGCCATTTTCTAAGTTGTCATGTTTCTGAAAAGTTATAGTAAGCAATATGGTTAAAAAAGATTGAACTCCTAGTGTGTACGCCCAAAAACGCGGTGAACACGCAAATGCTTGTTTTTAGATTTTGTATATATTGATGACATCTACGACATCTTCAAAGTATGCATAAAGCCGATATTACACTATTCAATTTCGGTTTAATATTGCTTTCAATTTAATTGCTTCAATGGTATTGGTACGTCTAAATACATTTCAATGTGATTACGCAATCTCATTGAAAGCTAAAGCCGACCTGGGACAAGATGAAGCTGTAAGAGTCGCATAGACTAACAGCATTAACATCTAGATAATAGAGATATATTACACGGTTCAATTTCGGTTCAATATTGCTTTCAATTTAATTGCTTCAATGGCATTGATACGTCTAAATACATTTCAATGCGATTGCGCAATCTCATTTAAAGCTAAGATTCGCCGAACCCTTTCAATGGAATTGTGGCAATATTGATCATGGTGACTCATTCCGCGCGCCGCATGACAGCAAAGCGTACGCACACGCACCTATTTCGTCTGCGCAAATGTGTTTAAAATGGGTTTTAAGTGACGTGACAGTCAGACAAGAAATTCATTATATTGACTTTCCGTCATTCGCAAATGGTTCAAATATGAATTTGGACCACCTTCTGCCAATTCTACAAATAAGGTGCTTGAGGCTCCTTTAGTTATCCTTCTCGAAATCAAACAACAATGCCGATTTTTTTTTCATAAAACTCATTTATTAAATAGTCACAGATTAACGAAATTCCCGCAAGGACAAGTTGGCGCGACATCGCAATGCGTTTTGAACATTGAATGCCAATTAATGATATACGTGTACATTGGTAAAGTTGTTCAATGTGCAATTCAATGCGCTTTTCAATAGAATTGTTTCAATTTGATTGAACCGTGTAATATCGGCTTACGAAAATACGTGAAACCACACTGCCGCTATATAGTCGGCTCGATCGGGAATGGACCACGCCTTCAAAGAATACCAGCATAAAATAGCAGCATTGTTATCAGCGTACCAACGCTCCTGTGCTTCGAATAACGAAAACCGGAGCCCCTTAACTGACAAAATTCTATTAGTGCCTCAAGGAATATTATACGGACGGGTGTTAGGAGTCAGACATATTACTTCGAAAACATATCTTGATACAACTTATAATAAACTCTTTATATGTTCTTGCTCAAGACATAGAAGAGCTCGAACCGATGTAACAGAGACTGGCGCAGTTTAGCCTCTCAAAAACCCCAAGTGGTCGGATCCGACCAAGGCAATATTCCGTCAAATTCCAAACGGTCGAATCCGACTTCGCACACCCACAGCAATTTAAATCATTAAAACTTATATTTAAAGACTACTTTTCTATGAAGAGGTTTGGCATTATAGAATCAATATAAAATTTTCTCTAAATATAAGTTTTAATGGTTTAAAGTGCTGTGGGTGGGTGCGGTCGCATACGACCGCTTGGGATTTGAGGGATGCATGCGACTGCATGGGATTTTTATGGGGATTGAAGGGTTAAAGATATTTCCCATCTAAATATGTTGTAACAACCTGTTATTTTGGAACAGGCTACCGGAACCGTTATTTCAAAGGAACAGAAACTGGTAACAGTTTGCTAACTTTACCGAGTGTAGCCCACACCTATTTGATGTTAGCTTCAGTTAGTAAATTGTGTATAAATTTCAATGGGATCCACCATATTTATCATTTCTGCACTCCGTCGTCGATCTTAGTATTTTCATTTTTATATAACAATAATATCCTCCAGACCGAATTCCGGCCACGGCGGCCTGCCTCAACGGAGACGGAGCCATCGGCGCAGGGCAGGATTATAGTGCCCAAGTGTATGCGCAAGCACAGGTGCACTCTCTATTCCCTCACTCTCATAATCCGATGGGATGGTAAACCGACACGACTGGAGAGATCAGGCGCAGGACCAACGCCTTTACGTACTTTCCGAGGCACAGGGGTGAGACACCGCCAACTTCTTGAATCCGGGCAACTACTGGGGATTTCTTGAAGGAAAAACTCAATAATTAATTTTTTGGCCCGACCCGGGATTCGAACCCAGGACCTCATGATCAGCAGTCGCACTACTACAACCACTAGACCAACGAGGCAGTCATTCTTTATATACGCAACTAGCGACCAGCGGCCATTAAGTATTACTGGCCTTTCTCAAAGTCGCCTCACCATTACCATTTGAGCTTATAAAAGTTCACTTCTAAATATAGACCTCCCCCATAAATTGCTTCATAGGGGTGATTTTGCCAAAGTTGCCAAACTTGGTATGCGGGTTACCCAACACCTATTCATAAGTAGTGAGGGTAGAGCCCGTGGAGTCTTTTTTTTATAGAATAAGGGTGACAAACGAGCACACAGTCCACCTGATGGTAAGTGGATGATGTGGCCCATATACATCTACATCTATCATCGATTAGAATTTAAAAAAAATGCTGATTAACGTCCTGATGTCAAAATTAACCCGGAGTACCTTAAGCTGTTTAATTATTACTTTTGGTTCAAGCTACGCAGAATGAACTTACTGTTTTTAACTCTCGCAGTGGTATGCTTGGGTTTAATTTTAATTCTATTCATTATGTACAGTATCCCAAGTAGGTGGTGGTACACAGCTTCCTGCTTTATTAAAATTAGAATGTCTTTTAATTTCAATAGCAATCGATGTTCTTTCGCGAGGATTTGTGGTCTATCAAATCTGATGTCATATCAGAGGCCGACTAGGATATGATCACAAACTGCAGACTTCCCGGAGCGTTATTGTTTCACGTCAGCTATATGTATTTTATGCTGGTTTTATAGACCTTCTTATTTACTACTCAGGGTTAAGTTTGACATTGGGACGTCAATCAGCTCAGTCTCCGTGACCATGGCTGCTGCAAAGCAACCGAAACGTCGGAAACTTAGAATAAGTAGTATGAAACGCGATAAAATACATAAAAGTATTGATTAAAACTACTTTTACGGATTTTATCGCGTTTTATTTATTTTTTTTAATACCCGACGTTTCGGGTGCTTTCCAGCACCCATGGTCACGGCGGGACTGAGGTGACTGACGTCCCGATGTCAAAGTTAACCCGGAGTACCTTCAGCTTTTTAATTATTGTCTTTGGTCCGATCTACGCAGAATGAACTAACTGTGTTTTGTAACATGCCGTCAAGTGTCATATTCCTCTACAAGATGCAGGAGTGTACAAGCTTGATTGTGATTGTGGTCTCTCATATATAGGGCAAACAAAGAGATCAATTAGAACCCGCGTAAAAGAACACATAGCTGACGTGAAGCATATCAACGTTCCGGGAAGTCTGCAGTTTGCGATCGTATTCTAGATGGCCCCAACCATTACATCAGATTTGATAGACCACAAATCCTCGCGAAAGAACATCGATTCCTACCAAGGATGATACGTGAGGCTATTGAAATTAAAAAACATCCTAATTTCAATAGAGAAGGAGGCTGGGTACTACCACCTGCTTGAGATCCTATAATTAATAAAATTATAACTAAACCCAAGCATACCACTGCAAGAATTCAAAATACAGTTAGTTCATTCTGCGTAGATCGGACCAAAGACAATAATTAAAAAGCTGAAGGTACTCCGGGTTAACTTTGACATCGAGACCTCAGTCACCTCAGTCCCCCGTGACCATAGGTGCTGAAAAGCACCCGAAACGTCGGGTATTAAAAATAAAATATAAAACGCGATAAAATCCGTAAAAGTAGTTTTAATCAATGTATAGTGTTCGGGTAAATATAAGAAATCATTACATAAAAGTAGTTTTATTCAATAGGAGGCTGTTGCTTTTTGACGCGACGAAACACCATTATATAACTGCGGCATCAAACTGCGGAAAATGCGGAAACAAGTATTTGTATGATTTACAAATAATTGTTTTCATGCCATCTTATCGGGTTCAACTGGATATACTTTTGCAGTTTGTGCAAAACGCATCCACGATACATTAAAAAAAATACGGTTGACCCTATATAGGCCATCCGTGGAACTTCCCACGAATTTCAAATGCGGAGCGCTCCAAATTGTACTATAAGTAGCGCTACAAACTGTTAATTAATGATTTTGAAAACACTTTTTTTTTTTTCAAATTGAATATTTCACGAACAAATCAACCGATTTTGAAAAACTTGACGGTGTTCGACGCAGTTTTTTAAGCACTCATAGTTAATTTACTACATTACAAGCGACAGTAGCCTAATGGCAGGGCGCTGACCGCGAACTCAAAAAGGTCGTGGGTTCGAATCCGCCATTCGACTACTGGCGTGAACCACTCGTAACACAAGCAATTTAAGCTTACCACGAGTGGATAAGGGGAATATTAGTAATGTTTATAGCATTGTTGATATTTTTTTATTTAAATTAAAAATAAATTAAAAAAATATTACAGTAAAAACGATTCAAGAAAAAATTTCGAAGTTATTTGAAAAGTCCTTATTCGTTATATTACTGTAACGATTTCTCCTCAACGCATCAACCGCTTTTCATGCAGTTTGCAGCTATCGAAGGCAGTTTTTGAGTTTAAGAGCTGATTAGATTTTGGAATTGATCGTTACATTTCTTTAAAAATACTTCAAAAAAAAAATTTTTTGAAAATTTTATTTTTCAGATTTCTCTAAATCTACTGGTCCAAATCGGTTCAAATGGTATAGAAAATCTAAGTTTGGTGACACTTTCGAACGCCGCCAAGTTCGTTTAAATCGATCACATTTAAAAGTTATGAGAAGGTTACATACATACGTACACACACTCGTAGAAGTAGCCAGAACGGCTTCCGAAGACCTCAAAATGTCGAGATCTGATGAAAACTCGATTTCCGAAACTGGGATGAAACCAATAACATTCCGATTTTTTGAAAATCATTAATTTTCATAGCGTGAAGTTAACAATTGGAAGCTTTAAGAAAATAACAATTCAATGGAACGTACCTGTAGTGTGGATGACACGGAATGAGCTCTTTGGTGCACCATCATCTCGTCGTTTTCGGTTTTCGGCTGTAAATAAAAAATCATTAGTTATTACAATTTAATAATTACCGATTTAATTATAAAGAAGTTACTTTTATAAATACTATTAAAATTAAGTTTTACGTAGCTTTTGTCAGGTGATGGAGTAATCATCTCGTAAATGACAGATCCAAAATTAGCAGACATTGTTTTATTATTTTGATTAACAGTGGAACGAATGTAGGCTCTTCTTATATGTTAGATTCTTTTTCTGCAGTTGTATCGTTTCTACGTAATTTTTCTACTACCATCAAAGATAAAATTATTTTGATCCTTTTTTTCATGGTTTAAAGATTGACAGGGGTTAACCCCTGCACTAATCGAGACGTATTTCTTTTTTTCTTCCGCCTATTTGATCTTTTGCCTTTAGTTCGTAGAAATGAGAGCTAATCTATCGCTTTTGTCACGTATATGATGTGAGTGAATATGAGGAGAGAGAGGGAGAGAGAGTGATGTAGTATATGCTCATCATGTACTCGTATATGTACGATAAAGAGACATTCAGATAGCATTAAATCTACAATCAAGACTACTAGACGTGTTATTTATTCCCCGAATCTCCCAACATTACAGTGAGTAGGAGGGGAAGAGAAGGAGGAAGAGAGTGAGAGAAAGAAATAAATATGGAGAGCAATTCATATATTTACGTCATACGCGGGCTCATTGAGAAGTCGCCTTTCGCTTACATCGTTCTGTTGCGAGTGTTTGCTTGCGAGGGAGCGAGAGCACGGTACATATGCATGTCGCTTGCTTGCTAAGCCGACGGCGGCTCGTCGGGCACGCGGCGTGCACTGCAGCTGTCTCACGCGCGGCGGTGCGTGCGAGCGGGACGGATGAAGCGCGTACCTGCGCGGGCGAATCGGCGGGCGGTGGCTCGTCGTGCGCTAGGCGTGCAGTGCAGCTGTCTCGCTCGCGGAGGTGTGTGCGAGCGGGACGTAGGGAGGGCGTACCTGCGCGGGCGAGGCGGCGGGCGGCGGCGTGCAGTGCAGCTGTATAGCGTGGAGCGGTGCGCGCATGCGGGACGGACGTGCGAGTACCTGCGCGAGCGAGGCGGCGGGCGGCGGCTCGACGGGCGCGCGGCATGCAGTGCAGCTGTCTCGCGCGCGGCGATGCATGCGAGCGGGACGAATAGAGCGCGTACCTGCGCGGGCGAAGCGGCGGGCGGTGGCTCGTCGTGCGCTAGGCGTGCAGTGCAGCTGTCTCGCTCGCGGAGGTGCGTGCGAGCGGGACGTAGGGAGGGCGTACCTGCGCGGGCGAGGCGGCGGGCGGCGGCGTGCAGTGCAGCTGTATAGCGTGGAGCGGTGCGCGCATGCGGGACGGACGTGCGAGTACCTGCGCGAGCGAGGCGGCGGGCGGCGCATCGACGGGCGCGCGGCGTGCAGTGCAGCTGTCTCGCGCGCGGCGATGCATGCGAGCGGGACGAATAGAGCGCGTACCTGCGCGGGCGAAGCGGCGGGCGGTGGCTCGTCGTGCGCTAGGCGTGTAGTGCAGCTGTCTCACGCGCGGCGGTGCGTGCGAGCGGGACGGACGGAGCACGTACCTGCGCGGGCGAGGCGGCGGGCGGCGGCTCGTCGGGCGCGCGGCGTGCACTGCAGCTGTATCGCGTGGAGCGGTGCGCGCAAGCGGGACGGACGAGCGAGTAACTGCGCGGGCGAGGCGGCGGGCGGCGGCTCAACGGGCGCGCGGCGTGCAGTGCAGCTATATAGCGTGGAGCGGTGCGCGCAAGCGGGACGGACGAGCGAGTAACTGCGCGGGCGAGGCGGCGGGCGGCGGCTCAACGGGCGCGCGGCGTGCAGTGCAGCTGTATCGCGTGGAGCGGTGCGCGCAAGCGGGACGGACGAGCGAGTAACTGCGCGGGCGAGGCGGCGGGCGGCGGCTCAACGGGCGCACGGCGTGCAGTGCAGCTGTATCGTGTGGAGCGGTGCGCGCATGCGGGACGGACGAGCGAGTAACTGCGCGGGCGAGGCGGCGGGCGGCGACTCGACGGGCGCGCGGCGTGCAGTACAGCTGTATCGCGTGGAGCGGTGCGCGCATGCGGGACGGACGAGCGAGTAACTGCGCGGGCGAGGCGGCGGGCGGCGGCTCAACGGGCGCGCGGCGTGCAGTGCAGCTGTATCGCGTGGAGCGGTGCGCGCAAGCGGGACGGACGAGCGAGTAACTGCGCGGGCGAGGCGGCGGGCGGCGGCTCGACGGGCGCGCGGCGTGCAGTGCAGCTGTATCGCGTGGAGCGTTGCGCGCAAGCGGGACGGACGAGCGAGTAACTGCGCGGGCGAGGCGGCGGGCGGCGACTCGACGGGCGCGCGGCGTGCAGTGCAGCTGTCTCGCGCGCGGCGATGCATGCGAGCGGGACGAATAGAGCGCGTACCTGCGCGGGCGAAGCGGCGGGCGGTGGCTCGTCGGGCGCACGGCCGGCCAGCAGCGGGCTGGCGGTGGCGCTGGCGACGGGCGTGGCAGCGCCGCTGCCGCCGTTCGCCGCGCCCTTGCCGCCGCACTGCTGCGCCTGGATCGCCTCTTTCACCTCTTGGAACTTCTCGATAAACTGCCGACGGGAATAAAT
Source organism: Parnassius apollo (assembly GCA_907164705.1). Lineage (NCBI taxonomy): Eukaryota > Metazoa > Arthropoda > Insecta > Lepidoptera > Papilionidae > Parnassius > Parnassius apollo. The sequence goes on along the minus strand of CAJQZP010000898.1, from coordinate 711,534 downwards.
TATGACTTTTTATCAGAAACAGAAACTTTTTATTCAATATGGATTATAAATAATACTTATTGAAAATCACTTTTTTTCATTACCACTGGTTCGAAAAAGAAGTATCACCGACTTATATATACTACGTAATCTTAGGAGCGATTATCTAACATCTCTATCGACTAGCTATCCCTACACGCGCGAATGTCTCGGAAAGCCAACTTCAGTCCGACCAAGATAGAATGCAAGAAAGATATAAGCTGCAGAAAGTTCATGCGAAAACATTGATTGAGGAAGTACGTGAAAGGTGTAGAATAGAAGCGGAGGAGAGGTTGTCGCAAAACTTTAAGGAAAACTCCAAACTCTTCTGGAAAGAGGTTGGAAGGTCCCGGGGTGGTGCGACAGCCTTAAGAATGAACAAAGTGCTTTCGAGAACCAATGACGTCCTCTCAGAAAGATCGGACGTCATGCAGCGATGGAGTGAATTTTATAGAGAAATGTATGCGTGTCATGATCTTAGTGAAGGATCTGGAGGTGACGCCGTGACTGGCACGCCAGACACGGACCTCGATGACACTGAGGTCATCAGCATGAAAGAGATTGAACGTGCGATTCGAAGTTTGAAATGTGGTAAGGCTGCGGGACTAGACAGAGTTACTGCTGAAATGGTCAAGTACGGTGGGCCTCGCGTCTGGGCCAGCTTTCGTCTGCTGTGCAATTTGTGCTGGCGGACGGGAGATGTCCCGGATGATTGGCGATCCGCGGTCATTGTGCCTTTATATAAAGGTAAAGGTTCACATTTTGACTGCGGGTGCTATCGGGCGATCAGCTTGACCAGTTTAGCAAGAAAAGTTTACTCGAAGGTTTTGACACTTAGGATGCGAGAGAAATCGGAAAGATTCTTATGGGAGGCACAATGCGGATTTAGACCTGGAAGAGGATGCACGGACAAATGTTTTCTCTCCGCATGATCACGGAAAAGCTTCTGAGTGTTAACCAGAGGATTTTCTGTGCTTTTTTGGATCTGGAGAAAGCATTTGATAAGGTTATAGGGAAGAAAGTGTGGGAACTGTTGCCGGGATATGGTGTGGATGGTCGATTGTTAAGGGCTGTGCAGTCACTTTACTATGACTGTAAAGCCTGTGTGCGGGTAGGGCATGACCTGTCACCCATGTTTAGCGTCCAAGCGGGCGTAAAACAGGGTTGTGTCATGTCTTCCTGGCTGTTCATACTGTATCTCGACAGCTGTTTACAGAAGCTGAAAAATAGCTGTTTGGGTGTGAAATTGGGTGACATTAAAGTTAATTGTCTGCTGTATGCTGATGATGCAGTGCTTATTGCACCATCAGAAGTAGAACTGCAGGCATTAGTCACATGTATGAAAGAGGAATGTGAAATTAAAGGTCTCCGTTTGAATGCTAATAAAACTAAGGTTCTGGTATTTGAAAAGGACGAAGAGAGAACGAAATGTGAAATATGGGTAAATCAGGAATGTCTAGAACAGGTAAATGAAATTGTATACTTGGGGAGTGCTTTCAGCCGGGATGGAAGATGTGATTTAGATGTGGATAGGCGTGTCGCTTCTGGAAACAAAGCTAATGGTGCCCTGAATGCATTAGTCAAAAGGCAAGGCGTGGTGAAGAGTGCACGCCTTGCAATACATAACGCAGTGTTGGTACCGACTTTGTTATATGGCAGCGAAACCTGGGTATGCCAGAAGAAGCATAAAAGCAAGTTGAATGCAGTGGAGATGCGATCTCTTCGTAAAATGTGTGGCGTTACCATAGCCGACCGAAAGCGAAACGAAGAGATTCGCAATGTGGCAGGATTGAAAGATGACCTTATCACAAAAATTGATAGGGGCGTACTCCAATGGTTTGGGCACGTTGAGCGAATGAGTGAAGACTGAATGGTGAAGAAAATATATAGAGCGAAAGTAAATATTAAAAGGTGTCGTGGTAGCCCGAGACTAACTTTCGAAGACCATGTGAGCAAATTGCTCGAAGAGGGGAGGGTCAAGAGTACTCGGATACCTAGACGTGCATGTTTGAAGAAGTTAATGAACCTGAAAGAAGCGAAAGAGGTATGTAAGGATCGTGACACTTGGCGTACGACATAGAATGCGCGGACCTTACGTTTATTAACAAATTAATAATGTTAAGGGAGCCCACAGAGCCCGAATTTATCTTAACCTCTTTTAACTTGGCTTTGTGTTGCATATACGTGTTAGTAGTAGTAGAAGTAGTAGTATATACTTTATTGTACACCACACATATACAACGAATAAATACATTACAGAGAAAACTTAATCGTATGTACAATAAGGCGGTCTTATCGCTAAAGAGCGATCTCTTCCAGACAACCTTCGGGCTAAGGAGAAACTGGAATTAAGAACAGTAGGACGTGGTGCGTTTTATGTTACACTTACATTCTAATATCTAAACGTTACGTGTTAGTCTAGTTGCAGGTGTATTATGATCGTAGCATGAAGGAGTCGGCCCGACCAAAGAAGGACCACGCTCTCGCAGAATGCAGATAGACTAAGCCAGCAAAAAATAGCAACTTAATGGTGCTGTTTCGTATGGTGAGCATAGAGAACCAGAGAGACATTTTACTAGAAACGAGGCATTGTATCTTATTCCTTAGTGGTGATAACACATTCCGCATTTTGATTTGGGAATATATGTAGATATCTAAGAGCCACAGCGTCCATTTACCGAAATGTGAGCCCGTTTATATTCTATATAAAAAAGAATACAATGGTTGTTGAGTTCCTGCGCCCTCCTTTCTGCCAAGGAGGGTCGCGTTCGTATACGGCTTAGAGATCTCTAGTTGGCTCTAGTTAAGCCAATTCCTAAAAGGTTGGGTTTAGTGGGTAAAAGTCACCACATAACCACGCAGCCGGCTGCGTGGTATGCTATGAGCATTCCCAACCTCCCTCCCCCGCTTTACGGAGGGTTGCCCATATTTCCCTCGGGCGCAAAAAAAATTGTTGAGTTGCTACATCTAAGACCTCCTATTGTTTTCGCTGTTTATTTATTTTATAGTGTGATTTGTTTTTCTTTAGATTGCAATAAAAATACAGAATAATAATAATAATAATAAAAATAAAACCCAACCAGATGAGAAAACTAGATAGAAACCGCACATAATAATAATAATAATGTCCTCCAGACCGAATTTTCGGCCATGGCGGCCTGCCTCAACGGAGACTAGCCATCGGCGCAGGACAGGATTATAGTGCCCAAGTGTATGCGCAAGCACAGGAGCACTCTCTATTCCCTCACTCTCATAATCCGATGGGACGGTAAACCGACACGACCGGAGAGAGATCAGGCGCAGGATCAACGGCTTTACGTGCTTTCCGAGGCACTTGGGTTAGACACCACCAACTTCCTGACTCCGGGCAGCTGAGAATTTCTTGACGGAAAAACTCAATAATTGATTTTGTTGGCCCGACCCGGGATTCGAACCCAGGACCTCATGATCATCAGTCGCACTACTACAACCACTAGATCAACGAGGCAGTCAATACAGAATAATAATATTATTATAAAGGCATGGTTTTCCTATATTTAAATCCGATTTATGGTTCAATAGCTTGTTTAATTTCTTGTACCCTCACCTTGCCCAACTCAGCCTCAGATGCAAATCCGAGCCCATACACTGTGTTAGCGCGCACGTCGCTCCATTGGCCGAACTTCTGCGAGGTCTTCGTGAACGTCATGTTGGCAGTAATAGTGCTGTTTATCACCGCCTGCCAATATTTAAAAAAAAACACACAAATTATATTGTTATGTTATCTGAGACGATCTGAGCCGTGGTAGCTCAGATGGTTAATGCTTGCTGTAAACATAACAGAACGCGAGTAACCCGGGTTCGATCGCGCCAGCACCAATGAAATTGTTAAATACAATTTTAAGTGCTGATTTACCATGTGCTCTGCGGTGAAGGAAAACGTTGTGAGGAAACCTGCATGTCTGAGGAATAAGAAAAAAACATATTATATTTCACAGACATGTGAAGTTCGCCAAAACGCATTGGGGCAGCGCGGCGGACACTTCCTTGCCCTAAAGCCCTCTCAGAAATGAGGGGAGGCCCGTGCCCAGCAGTGGGACGTATATAGGCTGTAATTTAACTAACTTTTATCTGAGACGAAACATATTTTATAACAGGACTTTGAAATACTCGGGGACCTAAGGTGATTTTTAACGAAGAACCACACACCGAAAAACCAAAACTACAAGTGGTATAGAACTGTTAATCTGGTCACATATATCATAAAAGATATACGTCAGAGTATACGCGTCATAAAAATATCAGAACCTATCTAGATCATCAGCAACTACCCGCGTAAATCCTACTATCGGACTAGGTTAGCAATAAGAGAAACTAAAGGTTAAGATAAGAATTTCGACGTTAAAAGGCTTTCTCCCTTTCCGCTGCATGCATATTTTCTAAGCACAAAGTAAGCACAAGACACCCGGTAGATAAAAAAATTATTTTTAGAAACGTTTTTATTTATTTTCAGGAAATATAAATTTCTAAATAAAAAAACAATACATAGCTGATTAAAAATCTATTTCAATAACATGCCTTTCACATTATCGAAAAATATTAAGTACCTATAGTTATCGTTTAAAAAAATGAGAACATGAACTTTTTTATCTCGATTAAAGTAAAGTATATTAAAATTCCAATTGATTATGAATTTAATTGATTTCATGAATGCGCATATTTTTTCCGGGGACTGTTTAATTCGTCTAAAATACGATATTTTATCCAACATGGCCTCCGTGTGATGACGGCACCCCCATTTCATCCCACGGGTGTCGAAAGAGAAGTCTATTGGAAATACTTATGCCATAGCTAAAGGTACAACTGAGGTGTGTTGCCGGTGACGAGTGGTGACATATGAGTCTGAGACGTGATCCTTCATTGTTGGTCGTATGAAGAAGCTCAAGGTCGTTTAGCACGATACGAAGAGCTCTATGCCGGAGTATGTCTGGGTAACAGACTTCGTAACGAGGATACCCGCGGTAGAAACAGAGTGAAAAACATACTTCAACGGATCAATAGCTGAAGTGGCAATGGGTCTAACCGGATAACTCGAAGAACCGACCGCTGATGGGGAAGAAAACTTATCAAGTGGCAGCCTTGTACCGATAAGCAAAGTGTAAGGTGGCCCCCCACTAGATGGTGTGACGAACTGGACCGTGCAGGAAGTCGATTGTCACAGGTAGCTCAAGATCGGACTTCGTGGGATTCTTTGGGGAAGGCCTATGTTCAGCAACGGACTTGTGGTGGGCAGTGATGATAACGATAACTAGAAAAATCCTAAGAGAGCGTGAAAATTAACTTCTTTTTTTTATAATTCTTTTGCACTTAATCGATACAATACACAAACGAACGACGTAATTCAAAATTACTTCCTTTCAAAAATTGATCAAACCAATAAAAAGATTTCAATAGAAATCGTTCCCAACTCAACTGCAAACATTATTTCGAGCTACGTCAAGGTGTCTGGTCTCTATACAAACGCGTTCTCAACATTCATCGATCCATCTAAATCTGAAGCCACTTCAGTTCTGATATCAAATATAAACTTTATCAGAGTTGTAGAATTTCTAAATTGAATCTCGTTGTAGCAGCCAGATTAATCAAACCTGAACGGGAATAAGTAATATATACTCCGCTGCTACCATAACGCGGAAGGCGAGAATAAATAAAAAAACATTTTATTTCCTAATTATTCTTGGCTACTGAGATACTGCGGACTGTATATAGATAATTTGACGTTCTTATAAAGAAACAAGAAGCAGCCGCAAATATCATTCAGCGCCACACCGACTTCACACGCCGCTATCGTCACGTATCCGTCGACCAATGGTGAGCCGTTTCTTCAACGCCGCAGTTCGTTTCCTCTTGCTGTTCCGGAGCTGTATTCCACACCGCCGCCGCCCGCCGACTACGCGTGCGCACCGATCTGCATGTCTTATATAGCCCGGTCCAGCGACGTAGCTTCGGGACCAACAACCAAGTCTCACGCCGGGAAACGAAACGTAGATAATTGTATATTTTAAATAGTTTTCATTGGTCATAAAATAAGCAATATAATTGGCTAGGCAAAATATTAATTGTTACCATTGGCAAATCAATAGTGAGCCAGCCATATAAATATAGGCAAGGTTGATGCAAAATATATTCCATCCCGAATCCCATTCGACAGTACATTCATAAATATAAACAGTAGTTTCATTTCTCCACCTTAAAGAAAACCACTCGGAGTCTGTTAATAGTGGACAGTTCGTCTCCACTATTACAGTGGTGACCCCGTACGAACACCGAGGGGGGAAGATCCGTACGAACACCGAGGGGGGAAGATCCGGTACGAACACCAAGAAGGAACACCCTGCGACGTACCACTACTATTGCACGAACACCGCGAAGGAAACCCGTACGAACACCGAGAAGGAAGACTTCAGTTTATATAAAATCAGTGTAATCAAGCCGTCATTATGGAGCAGGAGGCAAACACATATACATCAAACCCGGTAAAGGAACCAGAAATCGCCGGTATATCTCTATCGTTAAGAATACCACCGTTTTGGAGAGACAAACCACGACTTTGGTTCGTCAGTTTTGAAGCCGCAACGAATGGTTTAAAGAAGAGCCAAGCGCAATTAGCACAGATGGTGATAGCCCAACTTGAGAAACAAGACATCGAACAAATTGCGGACCTGTTGTACAACCCACCAGCAGTCGACCAGTATAATTCACTGAAGGATCGTCTGATCTCCGCATACGAAGAATCCGACAGTCGACAGCTACAAAAACTTCTATCAGAAATAGAACTTGGAGACCAGAAACCCACACAACTCCTACGCAAAATGCGTACTTTGGCGCGGGATAAAGTTCCGGATTCAACACTACGGCTAATGTGGATAAACCACCTACCACCACATATTCGATCGGTAATAGCAGTCAGCGAAACATTCAGCACGCAGACGAAGCTCGACGAACTGGCACTCCTGGCGGACAAGATGATCGAAAACAGCAGTAGCTCACACATATCGATCATCGAAGGCACTTCAACAAAGGCCAATGATACCCAGTTTCTTCTCGAAGAAATTCGGAAGCTATCATTCGAAGTCGCCGCGCTCAAAGCTTCCCAGCATCATACCTTTTACCAGCAACAGTACAACCAGCGCAATCAGCAACACCGAAGATCACCTTTTTCGTCGCAACCGCTCTGCAAGTAGAAGTCGAATAAGCTCAACATCAAGATCCCCTTACTGCTACTATCATCGACGTTTCGGGGTCGAGGCAAGAAAATGCACAGCACCGTGTACATTCAAAAATGAAAATACGAATACGGAAAACTAACTAGTACGCTCGATGCGACGGGATCCAGCGTAACAGCAAAGTCCTACCGTCTTTTCGTCACCGATAAAAAAAGCAAGCTCACTTTCCTTATCGACACCGGAGCAAATATCTCAGTGTTACCGCCGAAGCAAGGACAGAAGTTGAAGCCACTAGATTTTCAACTCTATGCAGCAAACAATACGGTTATTCCTACATATGGAGAAAAAACAATGGAACTTGATTTTAATCTACGCCGACCATTCAAATGGAGATTTATCGTCGCTAAAGTCAGCAAACCAATCATCGGTGCTGATTTTCTTCAACATCACCAGTTGGTCGTCGACATCAAAAATAGAAGAATCATCGACGGGAAAACCAATCTTGCATCTCAGTCTTTTGTACAAGCAACCAATCTGCCCACAATAAGAAGCATAGATGTGCAACAACCGTATCACAAGATCCTCGAAGAATACCCTGGTATCACAAGAATAACTTCAATGAAATTAACACCGAAGAACGACGTTGAGCATTTCATCGACACCAATGGACCACCACTTCATTGTCGTGCACGTCCAATCGCACCACACCTATACGAGCAAGTTCGAAAGGAATTCGAAAACATGATTGAGCAAGGAATATGCCGTCCAAGCAAAAGCCCTTGGTCATCACCACTTCACATTGTACCGAAGAAGAACGGAGAATTACGAGTTTGTGGAGATTACAGAAGACTGAATTCTATTACCACTCCTGACCGCTACCCAATACCGCGAGTCAGGGATTTCACTCATCAACTATCAGACAAGACTATATTCTCCACCATCGATCTCAACCGAGCTTACCAACAAATAAGAGTCCGCGATGAAGACATAGAGAAGACAGCAATAATTACCCCAATGGGATTATTCGAATTCCCAAGAATGATCCCAGGATTAAAGAACGGAGGTCAAACTTTCCAAAGATTCATACACGAAGTACTTCATGGACTGGATTTCGTTTTCGCATTTATTGATGATCTCCTTGTTGCAAGCCCTGATAAAGAAACGCACGAAACCCATCTACGCACCGTGCTACAGCGATTAGAAGACAACGGAATCACAATCAACCCTTCGAAATGCATATTTGGACAGCAAGAAGTTCAATTTCTTGTTTTCACCGTCAGCAAGGAAGGAATAAAACCGCCTGCCGAAAAAGTCAGAGCAATCATCGATTATGCAAAACCTAAAACTATCGAAGAGCTAAGGCGTTTTCTCGGGATGATAAATTTTTACAGAGAACACATACCTAAAGCCGCTGAAATCCAAGCACCACTTCACGCCTACCTTCACAACACGAAGAAAAAAGATAAAACGTCAATCGAATGGAACGATGAAGCCACGAAGGCATTTGAAGCTTGTAAAATTGCGATCCAAAATGCAGCTTTACTCGCTCACCCATCACACGAAGCAACCCTTGCTAACTTCAGCGACGCATCAGATCTCTCAGCAGGAGCAGTTCTCCAACAATACAGCAATGGGAAATGGCAACCACTTGGATATTTTTCGAAGAAGTTCTCCGATACTCAACGTAACTACAGTACATTCGACCGAGAGCTACTCGCTATTTACATGGCTATCAAGCACTTCAGAAAAACGTTCGAGGGTCGAAACCTGATCGTTTTTACCGACCACAAACCATTAACATATGTACTTCCAAAGAAACCATCACTATCGGAAACACCACGAAGAGCAAGACAACTTATTTTCATAAGTGAATTCACGACCGACATACGTCACATCAGTGGAAAGGACAACATAGTTGCCGACGCACTCAGTCGCGTACCGATCGACAGTGTAGCGTGCCCTACATCAATCGACTATCATAAGATCGCCGCAGCACAAGACAGAGATAGTGACAACATAAAACATCTAGCGAAGCAAGGTAACTTGTCCATCAAGCAAGTTACAATGCCAATGACGCATCTACCTATATACTGTGAAGCCTCAACGACAACCATGCGACCATACATACCAGAAGAATGTCGTCGCGAAGTCTTCAATGCACTGCACAACATTAGTCATCCAGGTGTTAGAACAACAAGAAAACTCATCACTGAAAAATTCTTTTGGCCTGCAATGCAAGCGGATGTTGGCAACTGGGCGAAGCAATGCATTCAATGCCAAAAATGCAAAGTACAAAGGCATACATCAAGTAGTCTAGCTACATTTCCACCCACGGAGAGATTCGAACACTTGCACGTTGACATCGTTGGACCATTACCTACTTCACCGCAAGGACATCGTTATCTCGTAACAATGATCGACAGAACAACAAGATGGCCAGAAGCAATACCTACCGATGATACTTCAGCCGAATCCGTCGCGAAGATAATTTATGAAAATTGGATTACTCGTTTCGGATCACCTAAAACCATCACAACGGATCAAGGAAGGAATTTCGAAAGCAACCTATTCCTCAAACTTCTTCAAACTATGGGAATACAGAAGACGCGTACAACAGCATACCATCCTCAGTCAAACGGAATAATCGAACGATGGCATCGTACATTAAAGACTGCACTCAAAACTCGTTTATCTCAACATACAAAGTGGATTGATGAGCTACCTACAGTGCTACTCGGACTACGAGCAACACCGCGTGCAGACACTAGTCTTAGCGCCGCTCAGCTAACCTACGGCTGCAGCATAAGGCTGCCGTGTGACTTCTTCAGTTCAGCAGCGTCAAACAAACAAGAAATGGATTACGATTTCGTAACTAAACTTCGAGAATCAATTAACAAAGCCTTATCGTTGAAATGCACCGAAATGCAATCACACAGAAATAATAAATCAGTATTCATTCACCAAGATTTGAAAACATGCAAACAAGTTTTTGTAAGAAACGACGCAATGAAAAAACAATTTCAACCTACCTACGATGGACCGTATAAAGTATTAGAGAGAAATAGCAAGACTTTTAAACTACAAATACCCGGAAGGAAATCTACGATTATATCGATCGACCGACTAAAGCCAGCCTATATTATTAACGAGGATACTGCAGAGGATTCATCATCATCATCAAAACCACCAGCGAGGAAGCTTGAAAATTCATCATCTACATCAACCCAGTTGAAACCTATTTTAAAAACTACGAAATACGGGCGAGTCGTCAAGCCTCCGGTACGCTTTCGCTGGGGGGAGAGTGATGTAGCAGCCAGATTAATCAAACCTGAACGGGAATAAGTAATATATACTCCGCTGCTACCATAACGCGGAAGGCGAGAATAAATAAAAAAACATTTTATTTCCTAATTATTCTTGGCTACTGAGATACTGCGGACTGTATATAGATAATTTGACGTTCTTATAAAGAAACAAGAAGCAGCCGCAAATATCATTCAGCGCCACACCGACTTCACACGCCGCTATCGTCACGTATCCGTCGACCAATGGTGAGCCGTTTCTTCAACGCCGCAGTTCGTTTCCTCTTGCTGTTCCGGAGCTGTATTCCACACCGCCGCCGCCCGCCGACTACGCGTGCGCACCGATCTGCATGTCTTATATAGCCCGGTCCAGCGACGTAGCTTCGGGAACAACAAACAAGTCTCACGCCGGGAAACGAAACGTAGATAATTGTATATTTTAAATAGTTTTCATTGGTCATAAAATAAGCAATATAATTGGCTAGGCAAAATATTAATTGTTACCATTGGCAAATCAATAGTGAGCCAGCCATATAAATATAGGCAAGGTTGATGCAAAATATATTCCATCCCGAATCCCATTCGACAGTACATTCATAAATATAAACAGTAGTTTCATTTCTCCACCTTAAAGAAAACCACTCGGAGTCTGTTAATAGTGGACAGTTCGTCTCCACTATTACATCGTCCAACTCTCTGTAGACCTGACTAACCTAAGCGTGTGTATCACATATCAGAGGTTTTATATATCGATGGTTTAGCCATATAGCGAGAATCAACGAGGATAGAGTGACGAAGCAAATTTATGTGCAGAAATGAAGGGAAGAGTCGGGACATCATTTTGGCGATATATTGAAAATGGGCCAGATTAAAAGTACCCTTAACCGACGAGCATGGAAGTCCGTAGTCTCTACCTAACCCTCTGAGTGACAGGCGTGAGTGTTTATGTATGTATATATATGTTTTATACATTTGGAGTACTATCATTGACAACGTCGTCATTAGAAGGAAATCCAGGGGTTCCATACAAACATATTTCTCCGGTCTAGCAAATATTTTTTCGATACAATGATATCTAACACTGTCTCGTTTTTTAATTTCATATAAATAAATAAAATTGTTTAAAAAAATAACAAATACTACCTAGTTATACCAACGTTACTCAATATCCAACAAACAAACTTAAAAGACCTAAAAAAATAAAAGAAAACCTAAAAACGTAGCCACAATCACAAATAATTTTTACACGTGGTAGAGCCACGCTTTTTTTTTCTTTAAAATAACTAACTAAAATACTAGTTCCGTGCGGGATTCGAACTCGCAACCCTCAGTATACTGTGCTACGGAGCCGTCTACTCCAGCTATATTATGGTTGTCGTACGAACGAGTCGCCTCGACTGGGATAAGCTCACACCGAATACCAGCGTAATAGCAGCTTTATGTTATGATTTTGTTGTTTGTTTCGTATGTGATGAGAACTGGAGACCCTTTTTACTGGAAAATCTTAGTTCTCAAGGGTATATATACAACATGTAACAAAAACCCTGTGGTTCCCGTTAAGTGTGTTATCACAATCAGTATTGTAACGTATAGAAATAACTTTTTTTTTTTTCAAAAAACTCGACCATTAAAACAATTTTTTTAATATTATTTAATCAAAAAAAATATTTGCAAATTTATGTTGTTTTATTATCTCTAACTGACACGCGCGTCGGCAAAGCGAGGTTTTGGTCAATCCTTTTACTCCCCGGACAATGCAGAGTAATAAAACCATATACATTTTGCAAATTAAAATTTATATAAATTAAATTTAAAAAAAATATGGTCGAGTTTTCTAAAAGTTATTTCTAAACGTTTGAATACTGATTCTGATAACGTACTTAACGGGAACCACAGGGTTTTTGTTACATGTTGTATATTCCATCCTTTTTACAGGATACGAGATTTCATCTTAGTTCACAGGGTTGACAACACATCTGCATTACGATTCTTAATCGTGGATACATGTAGACGTCTATGAGCCACAGCATCTATTTACCATCAGGTGCGCTCGTTAATCACCATTATTCTATAAAAAAATAACTTTATTTGCAGTAACCTAGTATGGGTGGGTTATATAATGTAACCTTTATGAGCTAGGTATAGAACAACAGGCTTAGCAAAGTTGATTTTTTACAATCGTCAGCGGTAACAAAAAACTAAAAATGAAAGAGTATGACAGTATCTAATAGCTGTGGTAGTGTTCAGGGGATTAGCGCTCGCTGCAAATTTCACAGTACGAGCAACCCGGGTTCTATCCCCGCCGGCATCGATTAAATTGTTAATTGCAATTAAGTGCTATTCACCATGTGCCGGCATGTTTCGGCGCTGAAGGGAAACATGGTGAAGAACCTGCATGTCTGAAAAATGAAATATTTCGACAAGACATGTGAAGTCCGCCAACACACATTGAGGCAGCGCGTCGGACACTTCCTTGCCCTGAAACCCTCTCCAAACTAAGAGGAAGCCTGTTCCCAGCAGTGGGACGTATATAAGCTGTAACTTTCTTTATGACATAATATATAAGCGTCGTGACAAGAACGTTGATTTAATGTAGAAACTTTGCGTGGTAGAACCATGCGGCAGCTATGTTAGTAGTATAGCTGTAGCACGAATGGGTCGGCTCGACCGGGGAAGGACCACGCTCTCACAGAATACCAGCGTAAAATAGCAGCTTAACGCTGCTGTGTTTCGTATGATTAATGTAGAGAACCGGAGACCCTTTTTACTGGAAAAGAGGCATTCTACCTTAGTTATCTGAGTTGACAACGCATCTGCATTTTAATTCGTGATCGAGGATAGATGTAGATGTCTATGAGCCGCAGCAACCACTTACCATCAGGTGGACTGTGTGCTCGTTTGTCACCCTAACCTCATATAAAAAAAAGAAAATTAAATTAACTAAGCAAGAACTTTTTGCATATTATTTTCATGAACATCGGGCCCATATCTTTATAGCTATATATACGCTTATATATGTGCTTATAAATAAGCACACATATTCATTAAAAATAATTATTAATGCACATTATTTACTATATATACAGGCAGGAGATGGGCAGCAGCATCTTCCTGATAACAACTGTGACGTAATAAAAAACTGCGGTTGCCAACCCGCTCGCCAAGCGTGGCAACTATGGCAAATACCCCCCAATGAATAAATACACAAACAGACGGCCCCCAGTCCCCGGCGGCCCCGCTATTCCTGGCTACGGTGGCGACCATGGTAACGGCGGGGCAGGGGGTGCTAAGAATCTCCGGTGGAGGTTCGGTTGCCACCTACGACGACTCGACCTGGCAACATATAACGCACGCACCCTGAGGACTGACGAGAAGATACTAGAGCTGGAAGAAGAGGTAGACAAGTTGCGCTGGCATATTATTGGATTATCCGAGGTCCGAAGAGAGGGGGGAGGACACGGCAATCCTCGAGTCCGGCAACTTGTTCTATCACCGGGAGGGCGACCATCTGTCCCAAGGAGGTGTCGGATTTATCGTCCACAAGTCTCTCGTCAACAACGTTGTAAAGATTGGGAGTGTGTCGACGAGGGTCGCGTACCTGATACTCAGAATCACCAAACGGTATTCGATGAAGGTCATTCAGGTTTACGCACCAACCTCGGCACATCCCGATGAGGAGGTGGAGGAAATGTATGAGGATATTTCCAGAGCCATACATTCCTCCAAAACCCACTACACGGTGTTGATGGGAGACTTAAACGCAAAACTAGGCACAAGAGAAAGCGGTGAGCTGAAGGTAGGGAAATTTGGAGTAGGGCAACGGAACCGAAGGGGCCAGCAGCTGGCCGACTTTATGGAGAAAGAGGGACTCTTTATGATGAACTCTTTCTTCCAGAAGCGGCCCCACAGGAAGTGGACCTGGTCGAGCCCCGACGGTTCGACAAAAAATGAGATTGACTTCATTATGACGACCAGACGCCAACTGTTCAGTGATGTCTCAGTGATCGCAAGGTTGAAAACTGGCAGCGATCACCGAATGGTTAGAGGCACACTGAACCTAAACGTTAAGTTGGAGAGGTCTCGTCTAATGAAGTCAACGCTCCGTCCCCCCTCGTGCTCTAATCCAGAATCCCGAAACCTTTCAGCTCGAGTTACGTAACCGCTTCCAGTGCCTAGAAGATTGCAATGCAGTGGACGATATGAACGACAAGCTCGTGGAAACTGTCCATGCGGTCGGAGCTAAGTTCTACAAGACCCGCCGCAGAAGAACACAAAAACTCTCCGATCACACTCTTAATCTCATGGCTGTTAGACGGGAGATGAGGCTGCAATCGTCAACAGATTTGACAGCATACAGGCAACTGAACAGACAGATCTCCAAATGCATGCGGCGAGACTTACGCAACTTTAATACTTCTCGTATTAAAGAAGCGATCGAGCGGAACCAGGGCTCCAAAGTCTTTGCCAGAGATCTGTCTGCCAGAAAGAGCAACCTGTCAAAGCTGAAGACTGAGTGTGGCAACATCGTTTCCGGGACACCTGAGATTTTGAGTGAGATTGAGAGGTTCTATGGGCAGCTGTACACATCATCGTTGGAGCCACACGTAAGTGTGAGTAACGATCCAAGAGCAAGTCTTATCCGACACTATTCCGATGATATCCCGGACGTCAGTCTGAGCGAGATTAGAATGGCTCTCCACCACCTTAAAAACGGCAAGGCCCCGGGCGAGGATGGAATTACAGCGGAGCTTCTGAAAGCGGGTGGAAAACCGGTACTTGAAGTCCTTCGGAAGCTCTTCAATTCCGTCCTCCATGGTGGCACTACTCCGGAGGCGTGGAGCAGAAGCGCGGTGGTTTTGTTCTTTAAGAAAGGCGACAACGCTCTCTTGAAGAACTACAGACCGATTTCCCTTCTGAGCCGCGTCTACATGCTATTTTCGAGAGTCATTACGAATCGTCTCGCACGCAGACTCGACGACTTCCAGCCTTCCGAACAAGCCGGTTTCCGAAAAGGCTTCAGTACCATAGACCACATACATACCCTGCGGCAGATTGTACAGAAGACCGAAGAGTACAATCTGCCACTTTGCCTGGCATATGTGGACTATGAGAAAGCCTTTGATTCCGTCGAAATTTGGGCGGTGCTACAGTCCCTTCAGCGGTGCCAAGTTGACTGTCGGTATATCGAAGTGCTGAAGTGTTTGTACAGTAGGGCTACGATGGCTATCCGAGTACAGAACCAGAGTTCGAAACCTATCCAACTGCAGAGAGGTGTAAGACAGGGTGATGTTATATCCCCGAAACTCTTCACCGCTGCGTTGGAAGACGTTTTCAAGCTACTGGACTGGAAAGGATACGGTATTAACATCAATGGCGAGTACATCACTCACCTTCGATT
Source organism: Parnassius apollo (assembly GCA_907164705.1). NCBI lineage: Eukaryota > Metazoa > Arthropoda > Insecta > Lepidoptera > Papilionidae > Parnassius > Parnassius apollo. Next base: position 695,611 of record CAJQZP010000898.1, on the reverse strand, counting down.
TGCCGACGATATAGTCATTATGGCAGAATCGCTGGAGGACTTAAGCATTATGCTCAATGACCTCAATAGTGCCTCCCAACGGATAGGTCTTAAGATGAACATGGACAAAACAAAGATCATGTTTAATGTCCATGTCACACCTATGCCGGTAGTTGTTGGGAGCACTATGCTCGAAGTTGTTGACGAGTACGTTTACCTGGGACAAATAGTCCGACTAGGTAAGTCCAACTTCGACCGAGAGGTCAATCGACGGATTCAACTCGGCTGGGCAGCGTTCGGGAAATTACGACATATCTTTTCGTCAGGTATACCTCAATCTCTAAAAACTAGATTGTACAACCAGTGCGTGTTGCCAGTGATGACTTACGGATCTGAGACGTGGTCCTTCACTGCTGGCCGTATGAGGACGCTTAAGGTCGCTCAGCGAGCTATGGAGAGGGCTATGCTTGGAGTTTCTCTGCGTGATAGACTCAGAAATGAGGATATCCGCAGTAAAACCAGAGTGATCGACATAGCCCAACGGATTAGTAAGCTGAAGTGGCAATGGGCCGGCCATATAGCTCGAAGAACCGATAACCGATGGGGAAGAAAGGTTCTCGAGTGGCAGCCTCGTACCGGTAGGCGTAGTGTAGGGCGACCCCCCAATAGATGGAGTGACGACCTGGTAAGACATGCAGGAAGTCGATGGATGCAGGTGGCTCAGGACCGTGCTTTGTGGCATTACTTGGGGGAGGCCTATGTTCAGCAGTGGACTTGTGAAGGGCTGTAATGATGATGATGATGATGATTATTTACTATAAAGTTTAAGCCCCAAATATTCAAAGGCTACTCAATTTTTAGATGCCGTTAAGTCTCGTGCTGTCTCTGTCACTTTAAGTCAAAGTGACTGTGACAGCACTAGACTTAGCGACATCTTAAACTTGAGTGGTGTTTTGGCCATTAATATAGTAGTACTTTGACAAGCGGTTATGAAACAGAACACCTCACCTTAGTCCCTTCAACGCTGATAATGCGGTAAAGATTTCTCGAGGAGTCATAGAAGAAGGACACTGACACCGCTGTAGAACTGGCCGCCATCCATGACCGCTTCGTCTTTGGATCTATGTGAAATACGTGCGCCTTGCACGTGAAGATTGGTTGTTCTCTGGAAATAAATGAAAACCTTAATTTGGACTAGAATCTTCTACACATATAAATTAAAATGAAGTCTGTCTCTAATATGTCACTATACGTGGTAGAGCCATGCTGCAGTTTAATTATGGTTATAGCGCTAGTGGGTCGGCTCGACCGAGGAAGTGTCACGATCTCACAGAATACCAGCGTAAAATAGCAGCTTAATGCTGCTGTTTAGTATAGTGAGTGTAGAGAATCGGAGACCATTTTTACTGGAAATTAGGCTTTTCATCTTAGTTCTTAGGGACAACAACGCATCTGCATTTTGCTTCGTAATCGAGGATAGATGTAGATGTCTGTGGGCCCCAGCAACCACTTACCATCAGGTAGACTGTGTACACGTTTGTCACCCTATCTTATAAAAAAAAATAGGTTCATTTTTTTCTTTTTTTTAACCATTCCGGAAATTTGTCATAGACGGTCAAAAAGACAAAATTTTATTAATGGTTATATTTTTTGTATAATAAGGGTGACAAAGAGCACATAATCCATCTGATGGTAAGTTGATGTTGTAGCCCATAGACATCTACATTTATCTACAATTAAGAATCAAAATGCAAGGGCTTATGTTCAACAGTGGACTTAAAGGCTATAACGGAAATTGATACATCAGATGGTAAGATATCTATAGGATGCTTTAAGATTTTTGTAATATTTTAAATAGTTGCTTTTTCCAGCACGAATGTGACGAAATCATGATTTTTATATGAATTTATTGCATTTGTTGCTTATGACTTTGGCCTTGTGGTCGTACCGTATTCTATTTACATTACGTATTAGATACCTGCTGCCCGTCGACGGTTTGGGTTAATTTTACGTTGTTCTACGTTTCATAAAAAAAAATATTTCTACTGTCGTGTATCAACTGCCATCAGATTTTTCTAGTATTTCGCATAGAAAAGATATATATATATATATATATAATTATGTTTGGAGCCATAGGTATAGCCGCTAAAAAGCAATGGAAGTATGTAAAACTCACTTTTAAACTATCTTTATACATAGCAATGTGTTATGTACCTCCTCACGTAATATCATCGCCAACATAGACATACCATTAGCGACAAACCTCATTAAAATCACACGTCCAGTCGTTTTGAAATCAACTCAAACATATTTCTAAAAGAGATCGTGTCCCTAGCTAGTTTATTAATTAAAATTATGTTCATCTATACGTCATTTCTGTACGGGTTATTCCATACCATCACGCGAGTGTTAGGAGGTGTCAGAGGAAAATAATAAAGGAGATAGGCAGTAACACCTTTATGATAACAAATGAAAATAACTACTAACTAACATTTTTAATTTTAAAAACCTCCGAAACAAAAACCCAACACATATCTAAGAACCACAGCTAAAAAACCGGCTTTTAAATATAACAAACCGCACCCAAATCGGTTCACCCGTTTAAAATCTACGGTGCTACAGAGTGACACAATAGTCAGACAGACACACATAGCGGTCAAGCTTTATAACACCCATCTTTTTTACCGACTTCAAAAAGGAGGTATTCAAGTCGACTGAATGTTTTTTTTTATGTGTTTCAGCTCATAACTTCTCTAGGAGAACCGATTTTGATGATTCTTTTTTGATCTGAAAGTTGGTACCTCTCGTGTAATATATAAATTTAATCAAGATCTGACCAGAAGTTTTTGAGTTATCTTTAATAATGCGTATTTAATTGACTTCGAATACATTGATAATGTTCTCATTTCATTTTACCACTTGTCAACGCCTGCCAAGCATGTCACCTATAGCAAATATACCCCGTACAACTCACGGCACGAAAGTCCAGCGGTGACCGGTATTGCGCATATTTGGACGTATTACGCATTATTGAGTATGATTGGCTGTGCGTATCCTTCGCACGCGCTGATTGGCTCTCCAGTCGCATTCCGTCCTCCGTACTGATACGACAATCGCAGCTATCCCCACTACGTTTCGTTCAGCGCTAGAGTTACGTGCCGCTAATTGTATATGAAGCAATATATGGGGGAGGCCTGTGTTCATTTGTAAACATTAGATAGGCTGTAATAAATTAATGAATGAGGAGTATAGCGTAACTAATGCTTGATTCTAACCTTCTTCTTCTTCTTATTTCTTATATATAAAAATCAATAGCTGTCTGTAAGTGTTGGCGACGCGCCTATAAGAATATTTCAATTTATTAAGTTAACCGATTACGAATAGCTTCTGTTGGCGACGCGCCTATGAGAATATTTAAATTTATTAAGTTAACCGATTACGAATAGCTTCTAAAAAGCAAATTATCAAGTAACAATATTCCGATAAGAAAATGCTTAGTTGAATCTTAAAGAAATATCAAATTAATGATATGAAGGTCTTGGGTTCGACTCCCAGGCCGGACTAGTTTGTCGCTTTCTTAGTAATATCTCTTAATAAATTCATATAGGGAATTTTTAAGATATAAATTATGTTACCGGATTTGTTCCCCGGTTGAAATCATCTTTCAAGTGATGTAAATTTAAAGGAATATTAAAATAAAGTTAGAGACCAGGATTTGTTCCCCGGTCGAGATGATCGCTGTGCATAAGTAGAATTAATGGAAATTAATTGCATAAGTATTGTCTTATATGAGTTTGATGTTTTGTATGAAAACAAATGCCTATTTTCTATGATTGATTTATGAAAACATTCACTTATATTGTTATCTGATAAGAGATATGATAACTGATAAGAATCTGATTAGAAATAGTTTCTTACAGTTTGAGAATTGTGTAAAAGCATTGATTCAGCTTAGTATTGTTGATATTGGTGTATATTAGACTTTCCATTTTTTCTGATAGTCGATAGCCGTGCAAAGTTAGTTGTTCAAATAGTGTGAGTTCATAGACGCACGCTAGCCACGTACTTAGGAGGCCAAATATGTAAAAATTTAAATATTTGTAATTTCAGCAATTTATGTAAAAATGACTTGTGAAACATTTCAGATTGATTGTACGTGTAAAAAAGGTGAATTCTGTGTTATTTTTATGTGAAAATTCCTGTGAATAAGTGAAATAATGATAGTTTTTTATAAGAAATTTAAAAGTGTTTTAATAGTGAAATGTATAGATAAAATGTAAATTAAACTATTGTATTAGTTAAGATATGCATAATTTCAAATGGACAACATTGTTTTAACTTTCTATGTTAAATATTTAAGAAATTTCAACTTCGAACGTGTGAGTAAAATAGGCATATTTTGTTAAATAAATAAAAGGTTTTTTGTGATATGAATATGTAATGTATATCGTAGTATAGATATTTTTTTGCGCTATCTATACAAGTAAATTGTGTTAATGTATGACTTATGCAAATAAAGTTATTAAGTAAACCGTGAGAGAGTGATAGAACAAATTCATGTAATTGAGTTGCGCAAGCGCGCGAATGGCGCGGCTCACTTTCGCGTATAGCTCTGGGGTAGCTCAGTAAACGGGTTTTCTTGCAATTCGTTGATCAAGGATCTCCTAGGTGTGCGTTGTTTGCAGTTAGCAGTGGCTGTAAATGACCGCCGGTACGACATACTCCGCCGAACGTTGAGTCCCGTGATTCCGTGAGGCGTCGAGGTCACCGGCCCCTAGGTGATTCTTGGGCACTTTATGCGCTCCGAGTATCCTGTGCCTAGTCGCGTCATAAAGTGCCACCGTTGCACTTCCCCCAACCCTTTTGGTGTACAAAAGGGGTAGGCAGTGCCCAGAGTGTTGATAGCCATAAACTTTTATCACCATATTTTAGATAGACCCTTCATAGAGTTCGACTGACGTTGTTAGGATAGTAACATGTCAGGTAGGGATAAGGGGGAACCACCCCCCAAGTCCAGAATACCGCCGGATAAGAAAGGAGTGTTAGAGAGACCACTAGCAATTAGGGATATGATGAACCCGGAGCGCACCAGAACGGAGCCAGCGTTCTCCCATATCCCCATGCGGAAACCCGTCTCGCCGCGGAAGGAGCCCGCAACGGGCGTCGCGCTCACGCCAGCCGTGTCTAAGCACACGGTTAGGCAGGAACCGTCGCCCCAACAACAGCGGGCCAAGAAAACGGCCAGACGCCACACGCCGCCAGAGACCGAAGCCTCCCTATTTGAGAAGAGGCAACGGGTAGGCTCCCAGCTGTCGTCAGACGAAGCTCCATCCTCATCCGAAGATGAAAGGTACCATCAGGTGGTGACAACGAAGAAGGTGCTTAGATCACCACCGAAGTCGCCTTCTCCACCACAACCCCCCCCCCTCGCTCTATATCACCAGATCGACGTAGCCGAGATTCGGCTCAGTATGAGCAGGGGGAGAGGAATCCTACAGCCGGGGGTCGACTACCGTATGCAACCCTGGCAGCATCCGCCGGCCGATCATCGCCGGTGGCAACTTCCAATCCGTCCGGGCTCCCGCAGGATGATGGTCAACGACCATCTACCAGCTATGCCCATATGGTAGCTGCACCAGCAGTACCACGCCCACAACCGGCGGCAGTGCCTACTGAGAAGCCTGCCGACCAAGACAAGACTCGCATCCCGCCCATAGTGGCTGAATGCCTACCGGATTGGACGAGGCATTTTAAGGAGCTCAACAGAATGTTGGGCCACCCTTTAAATGCCCGTCCATTCGGGAAAGGCGTGAGGTTCACTCCGCAAAGCACGAACGAGTTCAGGACGGTCCAACGCTACATGATTGAGCTGACTAAGGAAGTACCAACATTGTCGTGGTATTGCTATACCCCGGAGGAGGATAAGCCCACCAAAGTGGGCATCCGGGGTCTACCAATGGGCACGGACACCAAAGACATAGAGGAGGCTATTAGGGCAAAAGGCTTCCCCGTCAAATATGTCAAAGCAATCCCACCGCGTAGAAGCAGACCTGGCTGCATCTACTTTGCCCAGTTCGACCACCTGAGCCTGGAGCAGCTCCAAGAACTATACAAAATCGACGAACTCCTCTTTATGAGAGGAGTAGTCATCGAGGCCTGGCAAAGGAAAGCAGGACCGGCTCAATGCCACCGCTGCCAGGCCTTCGGACATGCATCCGCAAACTGCTTCAGGCCAGTGAGATGCGTGCGCTGTGCCGGGGAGCATATTGCGAGCCTAGAGCCCTAGGGGTAGGGAAGAGGAACCCAAATGTGCCAACTGTGGCAAGAACCACAAGGCAAACGACCGCCGCTGCCCAGTCCTGAGGACTGCTAGGAGGCAGGGGATTACCTTACCGGGGCTACTCCCGGAGGACCCTAAAAGGATCCCCCAGAGTCGCCCGAAAGCTGTTACCATCCAGCAAGACGGGTGGGCTACCATCACTGGGAAGGGCAGGCAATCCGGGCCCCCCCCCACCCCGTAACACCTAAAGAAACGGTGGAACCCACTGAGATAAGGGCAACCACCGGGGCGACTCTACAGCCTCCCGCCAACTCTGCCACAGAACGGCAACCCTCTAAGAAGAGGAGGCGGAAGAGGAGCAGGAAAAAGTCGCAGCCTCCTCAGGCTGTTACCTCTACCCCGACACCATCGGCACCAGTAGCCTCAAAGGCGCAGATTATACTCGGGAGTCGACCAAAGACGTGGGTAGAGTGCCAGAAAGGGCCCTACCAGAACGTAGAGCCCGCTCTACAGTTAGAGCGCGCTCTACCCACAAGCCAAGAGGGCAGGACCAGGAACATCCACACCCGAGACAATTGCCAACGCCTTCATACAGGAGAACACCCGCCACCGGCCTCGAGACAGCAGATGCGATACAACGCTTAGTTGGTATTGCCATCGAGGTCGGCGCACAAGTCCTGGCTCATATCAGAGCCGGGACTGACCCAATTACAGCAATTATGAAGGCGCTGGCAAATCTATTAGCCCGGCATTACGGAGGAGAGTAATCTGCGCCTCCTCTATTGGAACCCGGGCGGAATACAGCAGAAGCTTCATGAACTCCGCACAGTCGCCCAGCAACAGGACTTGCACATTATATTGCTGGGCGAGACAAAATTAAATCCAAAGACGCATATCAAGCTGCCTAATTACCACCTATACAGAAGGGACGAGGTCACCCCTCAAGGGGCCGCCTATAGAGGGACGGCGGTTCTTGTGAGGAGGGACATCGTCCACCAAGAGCTGGAATTACCGACCTTTCCAGACTATGCGCTCTATCGGCATAAGAATGGAGGCGGCGGGCGAGGAACTAAGGATCTACGCAGCATACCGCCCGCCAGGGACTCCATTCTGCTCCTCAGACGTCCGGACAGTAATGGAAGGCGAAACACCTACCATAATCGCCGGGGACCTAAACGCCAAACACCCGGCGTGGGGGTCCAGAGTGATCACCCCGCCGGGTCTTGCGCTATACGAAGACTCAGAGAGAAACGACTACGACGTTTTAGGTCCCGAAGAACCAACCAACGTTCCAACAGATCCGAAGCAATATCCGGATGTATTAGACATCGTGCTCTCTAGGAACGTCAACTACCCGGTAGTGGTAGAGGTGCTATACGACCTGAGCTCACAGCACCTCCCGATTCTGATAACCCTTGGCACTAAGGCGGTGACTACGCCGCCCAGAGCTTTTAAGACACGCATCGACTGGAGGCGTTACGCACAACACCTGCGGGCGAGACCTCCAGCAGACCAACTTATAAACACAGCGGACGACGTAGAGGCCGCTGCAACAAGAATCACCAAAAACGATCCAGGAGGCCCTCCACGCGGCCTCTACGATCGTCCCGATCACAGAAAGGCGTGACGATCTGCCGTAGGAAATATGCGTCAAGATAAAACGCAAAAGAGCACTTAGGAGGCTCTGAGCGCGTACTCGCTGCCCGAGACTAAAAGCACAGACTTAACATCTTATCGGAGGAGCTGTCGGTGGCAGTCCGGGCATACAGAGGAGAGGCCTGGGAGCGGCGCATATGGAAGGCGGAAGAACAAAATGCGTCGCTCTATAAACTGAACCGACAGCTAACCAAAACCAGACCTCCCGTTTGCCCGCTTACCAACAGTGCGGGCGAACGCTGCTATGATGCCAAGGGCAGAGCGCCGACTTCGAGGAGCAATTTATGCCGAACCCTGCAAGTGCGGAGTACATGGAGCTTCATGCCCTAAAGGAGAGTCGCGTACAGGAGTTCCTGTCGTCGCCCGCGCCGCCTCTTGCAGGAGAGTGGTTCATCTCCCCCGCTGAACTGCGGAGGACAGTAACCCGCCTGCAACCGAGGAAGGCGCCTGGGCACGATGGGATTACCAACGCTGCACTCCGACAGCTGCCCTATAAAGTCCTAGTAGAGATTGGTCGACTCTACAATGGGATATTGCGGACATCCCACTTCCCGGAGGAATGGAAAAAAAGCAAAATCATCGTCTTGCCGAAACCCGGGAAGGACAGGCGTAGAGCTGCCAGCTACAGGCCGATTACGCTATTACCGCACATAGCTAAACTGTTTGAAAGATTGCTGCTAAGACGTCTCCGTCCGTGCATCCAACTTCGGGCGGAGCAGCACGGATTCAGGAGGGGTCACTCTACAGTCACACAGCTGACTAGAGTGCTGCACCTGCTTGCGGCAGAGTACAATCGTGGCCGCATATCGTTGGGCGTCTTTCTCGATATCGAGAAGGCGTTCGACCGGGTGTGGCACTCAGGATTACTATGTAAGTTACACGAACAGACCAGTGTCCCCCCTGCTATGTTGCGGTTAATGGCGTCTTTCCTGGAAGACAGGAAGTTCTACGTCTGCGTAGAGGACGCCGAGTCCGCAACAAGAACCATCAGTGCCGGCGTCCCACAGGGCAGTTGTCTGTCTCCAGTCCTGTACGCGGCTTACACGAATGACATCCCAACATTGGCAGGCAGGCTGCAAGAATGGGAGGACGACGTTGAGCTGGCGCTATACGCGGACGATAGCGCCTATTTCACCTCGTCCCGAAGAGCCCATATAGCCGCTGCCAAAATGCAGCGTCTGCTGGACCTGTTGCCACCATGGCTGAACGAATGGAGGATGGTCGTCAACGTTGGTAAGACGACCGCTCTGCTCACTCGCCGCCTCAGAAACTTACCACCACCACTAACTCTCGACGGCCAGAAGATCGCGTACGAGAAGGCCGTGACATACCTCGGGTGCCGGATCGACCGGGCGCTGCGCATGACTGCGCACGTCGACTTCGTCGTCCGCAAAGCCAGATGTGCGCGGGCGATGCTTCGTCCGGTCCTGGCGTCCAAGCTGCCCATAAAAACCAAGCTCCGGATATACAAGACGTATATCCGGACTATTACCACCTATGCTGCTCCGGCCTGGTACGCGCTTCTGAGCGACACCCAGAGGCGGCGACTACAGGCCCAGCAGAACCTGTCGTTAAGGACGATTGTCGGAGCGGGTCGTTACGTCCGGAATGACGTTATAGCGGCCGATCTGAAAGTCGAGACCATCACCGGACTTCGTGGCCCGGTTAGCGCGCGGCATGTTCGACCGTGCTGATAACGGGCCACATGAACACCTGAACGGCTTTGCGCCGTTACACACCCGGCCACCGGACGGGCGACCTCTTCCAAGAGAACTCCTCTCTATATGTGATTAGAGAGTTGAGTAACAACCCACAATGCCGCAGAAAGGCCAACTTAGACTTATAGATTACCTCCCTTTCCGTAGTCGGTGAACTACGGAAAGTAATTTCTTATCCGACTACATTATAAATGTAGTATAGCCATGCCAAGATAGGCAAAAAGTGACTGCCCCATAGTTATGGGGTATCGGAGGATATCCGGGCAATGGGGTATACCCCGAGGCCCGATACCTGCATGTACCTAGGTGCGTGTAGATGACATCAACTTAACTTGCAATTCGTTCGGGAATCCTTCGGGAAAGTTCGGGAATCCTTCGGGAAAGTTCGGGAATCCTTCGGGAAAGTTCGGGAATCCTTCGGGGAAGTTTCGGGAAAGTTCGGAGAAACTTCGGGAATCAGACCAGCAGTCAATAAGAAGAAAGAAAAAGTGTAGGGAAGTGATAGGGAAAAGTAATTACTCTCTCACGGAACGGTTTGAAGATAATTGCTGTTTTATTCCCAAGAAATTCATCCCTCAAAATTATACAGTTCACATCGAAGAATTAAGGCGTTGGGACCGGGACGACTTCGGAAGACCCGTAATCCCCGTCTGAACCTATTTGCTGAAAAGGAAGAGGTTATCGCCCTTGTGTGTTACTCTGTTGCGGAGATCACATACGTTGTTCACGAACCCAACGTAGGCGTTATAGGAGGCCGGATCGAGAGAAGCCTCGATTCCTCCCTTCTGTTTCTTAGTTGAACGTTTACACAACCGTTGGTTCCTTTTCAGTAAGTTTCTTTTTTATATTGAATAGGACGCTGCGCGTTAGATACGCTAAAACTCGAAAACGGCTCGAACGATTTCGATGAACTTTTTTGTTGGTTCTTGGATGGTTTAGAAACTCAATCGGACCCGGTAGATGGCGCTGTTGTTAAGATCCATAAATAACCCGTGCGAAGCCGGGGCGGATCACTAATTTAAAATAAGTTAAAAATTACAACTTTGAATTGAAAGATTTCTATGTTTACGCGATAAGTACACATTCAATGAAACTAGTTTTACAGATTTTATCATGTTTTATTAACTTATTTTATACTCACGACGCGACGTTTTAATTTACAGCTACTCACACTATCTTAAGTTTATAATTATTAATTTTTGGTCCGATTTTTTGTCACCTCTATTCTAAAAAAAAATATATACGCAGAACGAGCGTTCTGCATCATGATAATGGTTGACTACGAAATTCAGAAGTGGAATCCACGTGACCATGGGTGCTATAATGTACTCGAAACTTACTCGCGAGCTATAAATTCTCAGTAAAATTTAGTCAAATATATAACGGTTCCGCTAAATATAGGATTTCTACACGCGCGGATTTGTCCGCATTCTGTATTTATGTCTTTATTATGACTATATATGAAAAAAAAACATACTTAAATAGCCAGCAATAGGGAGCACCCTGAGGATAAACGGAAACTTATTCTGAAAGATTCATTTCATTTCGTTGCGCATATATTTCTGAAACGTGAAGATAAACAAGCGCACAGACTAAATGACAGTCGTACTAATATTTTATAACATGTTTTTTAACATGTTTTTTGTAAATATAACTAATTAAATGAATTTAAAAAATACGCTGACTATAATTTTACATATCTAGTTTTCAAAACATCCCTTTTTATTGATGTAGTGCCTAAATTGAGACATACTAACAATTTAATATTTCAAAAACGTCACAAAGCGGCACGTCGAGAGTAGAGCAGTCCAATTATTGTAAGTCTAACGTTCTTTTGAAGTCGGCTTAATCAAGTATCAATTATGAAACGCAGAGTCGAACCAAATTAATTTGGAAACGATATCATTATGATTAAAATCAGAATGATTGCATGTATACTAGTATGGTTTTTACTTGTTAAAAGAAATGTTTTGAAGTATATTTGTGATTTTTGTGTCGTATTAAATTAGCAGTATCATGTTTTCAACACAGTATCTAACTAGCATATATCCAGAAAAATATCATATATTTTTCTGGGTTTGTTTACTGCAGTGGATCATATACTTTGAGGCATTATAAAACTTGCGTTTAGCTGCATGCCTCGTCTTAAGGGGTATCTTTTTTAGGGTTAATCGATAGATAGATTAGTAGGTAAATAAATTCCATAGGGTATTAAGTCCGCCCTTTGCAGCCCATAGTTGAAGGTGTTTTGCGATAAAGGGTTATTTTGTAGGAGAGGGTGACAAACGAGCACACAGTCAACTTGGTAGTAAGTGGTTGCTATGGCCCATAGACATCTACATCTATCCTCGATTATGAATCAAAATGCAGATGCGTTATCGCCCGTGAGGAATAAGATGGAATGCCTTGTTTCCAGTAAAAAGGGTCTCCCGTTCTCTACACTCACCATACGAAACAGCAGCATTAAGCTATTATTTTACGCTGGTATTCTGTGAGAGCGTGGTCCTTTCACGTTCGAGCCGACCCATTCGTGCTACAACTATACTACTAATATAACTGCAGCATGGCTCTACCACGTAAAAGTAAAAAAGTAAAATTACAGCATATATACGTCTCACTGCTGGGCACAGGCCTCCCCCTCATTTCTGAGAGGGTTTCAGGGCAAGGAAGTGTCCGCCGCGTTGCCCCAATGCGTGTTGGCGAACTTCACATGTCTTCGAAATATTTTTTTTTCTTATTCCTCAGACATGCAGGTTTCCTCACGATGTTTTCCTTCACCGCCGAGCACGTGGTAAATCAGCACTTAAAATTGCAATTAACAATTTCACTGGTGCCGGCGGGGATCGAACCCGAGTTACTGGCGTTCTGTTATATTTACAGCAAGCGTTAACCATCTGAGCTACCACGGCTCTCTCTACCATGTATAAAAATATAAATAAATAAATAAGACATATTAAAATTTGACCCTTTCGGCGACATATAGAAAATATTATAATTTAAAATGGAAGGTTAATGAAAAGCTTTTACGTTTTCCGAACAGAGTGAACTTACTAAAATCCAATATCCCTATCCACACAGCTCTCACGCTTCAAAATAGATACCGTGCTAATGATAATTTCCGTTTAGTCAATTTCAATGACGAATACTAGCGTAATTTAATTTCGCAATGTTTATTAAAGTTAACGAAAGTGGCAAAAAGCTGAATGAATGAATTTCCAGGTTCATCCATCAATTACAACCTACGTAAGTCCACTGCTGAACATAGGCCATAGATTGCCTCATAGGGGGGATATTTGACATAGTTGTAATCTAACTGTCGATTTAATAATTTCACCTCTCAATAGGTCATCTGTTCCTTGTAGATTATCTTCTATACATCCATCCATTACAGATTATTAAGGCGGTGGTCTCCTATAAACGCCGTAGGCCGCTTACAGCGTCACGCCGTACGCCGCGTTACGATGCTTACTATAGAAATGTACTGTTGTGGTCTCTCTTACACGCTGACGTCGGCGTATGGACGTCGTAGGCGGCGTAAGACGCTTTGCGCTGCGTCTCTAGTTATTTTGAACCATTGCAGCGTGAACGTCGTGTGTAGCGTCAGTACAAAATGGCCAATTTTAATAAAGAAAAAGACGAGTTATTGATTGAGACAGTTAAATGTTATATTGCAATATATAATAAAGGTGACAAGGAACATAAAAATAATGTTTATAAACACCAATGTTGGGAAAAAATTTGTGAAGTAGTTGGATTGCCTGGTAAGTTTTTATTTATTATTTTTTATTATTTTAGTAATTTTGCCACGTCAACCGTCCTTGCGGTGAACATATATATGTCATAAGTTCATTGCGAATATTTACTGCTGACGTAATTTCTGCGCCCCCCCGCTCGCCTGAGAGGTCGAAAATTTTCAGATGGCAATGGTATGTCGGTTAAGTCATTACTGGATACACGATTATTTTTCATAGTTATCAACATATTATGTAAACAACATGCCGCCAAAATTAAGTAGTCTATGGTACTAGGTTCCATGTGTATTGGTGTATGAAAAACTCTGAAAACATTAGCCAAAATGCCAAATGCACTTTCGACAGTACGTCGAGCTCTGCTCAGTCTGTAGTTAAATTGTCTTTTCTGAGTATCTTCTTGGCTCTGAGTAAATGGATAGGGTTTCATGAGACGTGGCATTAACCGAAATCCACCATCACCAACAATAAATTGGGGTAAAAATATATCCGTGCCAGGTAATTGAATGTCTGATGGAAATGGAAAAGTTTCATCGAGTATTTGTTTGCCTATAGTCGATTTGACAAATATTCCGCTATCACTTTCTTTACCGTAGGAACCGATGTCCACGCATAAAAATTTGCAGTCTGGGTCTGTAACAGCCAGCAAAACAATAGAGAAATATTTCTTGTAGTTGTAGTATAAAGACCCGGAATTAGGAATATTTCTGATTCGGATATGTTTACCATCAATTGCCGCACAACATGGAAAATTCCATTTGGAAAGAAATCCTTCCGCTGATTGCTTTAAAATATTTTCTGTAATATTTGGTAAATATACAGGAACAAGATGTTTGCACATTGCTTTTAGAGTTGACTTGATGATCAGTGATATATAATTATGCGATATACGAAACTGAAAAGCTAGTGATCGCATGGACTCCCCGGTTGCGAGGTACCTGAAAAATAAGTTAAAAAATGTTTTAATGAATATTCTTCTTAGTTTCAGAATGTAAAAAGAGGTGGAAAAGTCTTCGGGACCAGTACAATAAAAAAACGAAAGAGGGCGGCACAGGTTCAGCGAGAATAAATAGCACTTGGGAATACATGGATCTAATGTCCTTTTTGTCTGATGCTCCTGAGAGACGGTATAGTATACAATTATTCAAAAACAAGCTCTTTGTTAGTACATACGCTATCTATTCGCTAACGTATTTTATATAATTTCAGTGTTTCTCGCTCAGAAGGAATTAGTGAAAATGATTCTCAGACAAGTATTCGTAATACAGAGGTCAATACTGGCATTGATTTTGAATGCGATGATACTTGTACTCAAGAGATATATGCTGAAAACAGGCCTACGACACAAGAAAATATTGGCAACACTGATAATTCTACGCTAGGTCCGTCAACCTCTAAGAAACGAAAACCAATTAAATTACAAGAAAAACTAGACAAAAGGGAAATTCAGAGGCTAAATTTACTTGAGGCACTAGTAAACAATACAAAAAATCAATCGCAAGTTCAACCTCAGTCAGCGATCAAAAAATTTTTTGAGTCAATGGCTGAAGTGGTGGAGACGTTTCCGCCGCGTGAACAAGCCGCCATCAGAGCGAAAGTTTGTCAGTTAGTATCGGATACAGAGATAAGACTTTCTTCTCCAGTGACTCCTATGCCTGAAGATTCTTGGAGTAATGAATATTTTAACATGTGAAAGACAACCAAATGATTAATATTTTATTTTGATGTTATGTTATTATTATATTATATTAAGATTATGTAAGTAAAAAGTGATTATTATTTTACCTCAGTGTAACAGCAACTTTTTCTTCAGCCGATATGGGCTTAGGATGCCTTTTTGATGGCACTTTTATTACATACTCCTGCACAAGCTCTACAATATATTTAAATTGTTCTTGATTAATACGAAAATATTCAGTAAATTTAGAATCGCTGTCTTTTAAGTGTTTCATTATCAATAGCTGGAAACATCCTTCCTCATTTCTCTTCATAAATAGTCGGTGCCTTGTTGCCTTTATTTTTCTTCGTATACGGTCGTCTTGTGCCTCTTCATCAAGTAACACAAGCGCCGCCAAAAGTGTTGAATTTATATCCATTTTATGAACAAATATCACACACAACCACACGTGAGCACTGTCGGCTACTTATACTTCTGTTGTTTGACGTCGTCCGTTGCTAATATGTATTGACCGCTGACGCTGTGCCTGGCGTTCAGACGCCGATCGGAACGTTTACGCTGAAGTCGGACGTCGCGTATAGCGTTTAATAGGAGACCGTAGCCTTAAGTCCACTGCGGAACATAGGCCTCCCTCATAGATTGCCTCATAGGGGGGATATTTTGACATAGTTGTAATGTAACTGTCCATTTATTAATTTCACCTCTCAGTGGGTCATGTGTATCTAGTAGATTATCTTCTATACATCCATCCATTGCAGATTATTAAAGTCCACTGCGGAACATAGGCCTCCCTCATAGATTGCCTCATAGGGGGGATATTTTGACATAGTTGTAATGTAACTGTCGATTTATTAATTTCACCTCTCAGTGGGTCATGTGTATTTAGTAGATTATCTTCTATACATCCATCCATTGCAGATTATTAAAGTCCACTGCGGAACATAGGCCTCCCTCATAGATTGCCTCATAGGGGGGATATTTTGACATAGTTGTAATGTAACTGTCGATTTATTAATTTCACCTCTCAGTGGGTCATGTGTATCTAGTAGATTATCTTCTATACATCCATCCATTGCAGCTTATTTCACTGCTGAACATAGGCCTCCCTCATAGATTGCCTCATAGGGGGGATATTTTGACATAGTTGTAATGTAACTGTCGATTTATTAATTTCACCTCTCAGTAGGTCATGTGTTCCTTGTAGATTATCTTCTATACATCCATCCATTGCAGATTATTAAAGTCCACTGCGGAACATAGGCCTCCCTCATAGATTGCCTCATAGGGGGGATATTTTGACATAGTTGTAATGTAACTGTCGATTTATTAATTTCACCTCTCAGTGGGTCATGTGCTCCGGGTAGATTATCTTCTATACATCCTTAACCTACACTGCTGAAAATAGACCTCCATCATAGATTGCCTCATGGGGGGCTTTTGCCATAGTTGCCACGCTCGGCAAGCATATTGGCAACCGCAGTTTCTTATTACTTTAAGTTGTTTTCAGAAAGATGCTGCTGCCCATCTCCTGTTTCATTTTTCCTCTATTTCTTCTTATGATACCCTCAGGGACGATATAGGGTAGTGGATATTCTTACACCACCACTACGCGATTAACCAAATCCAGACTAAAAAAAATTTTGACGGTTAAAGGTGATAAAAAGTTCTCAGTTTACACGATAGTAATGGATGCTGCGGTCCATAGCCACTTGTATCTATCCGCTATTAAGAATTAAAATGCATTGGGACCCCTGAGGGCTAAGATGGAATGCCTCGTTTCTAGTAGATCTCCAGTTACCATGAATTACCATAGGAAAAACAGCTGCTTTATTTATTATTTTTTACGCTAGTAATTTGTGTGAAAAGCAGTCATACTTTTCCGTCGAACCGACTCATTCGTGCTGAAAATAATCATTAATACGTGACGCCTGTCAATCGTGGCAACTATGGCGTAATTCCCCCTATGAAGCATATATGGGGGAGGCCTGTGTGATGAAAAATGATGTAATAAATGAATGAACTTTATAGTGTAAATTTTGCCCGAAACTTATTAAACAATAATTTATTATACGTCCATTAACAGGTCAATATAGCCCTATGAGACAATCTATGGAGGATGCCGGCAGTGCACATTTATAATCTGTAATGAATGTGGCGGCGCTGTCGTCGCGCCACAAGCGAAACACATCGCAGCCAAAATCGCGCTATCAAAGTTGCGAAATAAAGCAGTATTATACATAATATAAAGAATACCTCTGAATTATCAGACGGAGCATTGGCCGCTCCCCGGATAGAACACCTTGCCCGGCCACAAAAGGATGTATCGATGGAATATTGAATTTCTTTACTTGGTAGAGCCATGGTGCAGCTATATTATAAAGTAGTATAGTTGCAGCAGCGAATGGGTCGGCTCGAATGGGGAAGGACCGCGCTCTCACAGAATACCAACGCAAAATAGCAGCACAACGCTGCTATGTTACGTATGGTGAGTGTAGAGAACCGGACACTCATTTTAGTGTAAACGAGGCATTCCATCTTAGTCCTCACGGGTAACAGTGCATCTATATTTTGATTCGTAATCGAGGATAGATGTAGATGTCTATGGGTCACAGCAAGCACTTATCATACGATCAAGTGTGTGTTTGTTTGCCAACCTTATCCTATAAAAAAATACGACTTTGTTTGTCGTTTTATTAAAGTGAGACTTACAACAAAAAAACCATGTGGCAACTGCATAACTTGCTTAGCAAGTCGTAAATGGCGACTAATGGTATATTGGGTTTGTGATTGTGTAGCCTGTTGGCAATAGGTTATAAGTACATCTATCTAGTCTTTTACAATTTTCCTTTCGAACCCATTTTTTGGCTAAACATGTCCAAGTAGCTAGCAAGATTTTGGACTCTAACCTCTCAGGGATTAAAGGCGTGATTTTTATGTACCTATATACCTATTTTATTTGTATCGTATGCATTACTCTCTACCATTCTTACGATTACAATGTAACTTTGGTTAATTGTAGTGCACGCACCCACATGTTTCTGCAAACAAGTGGTAAAATTAAAAATTTCGAACAACCGAATTCAATACGACCGAATCAATGTATTTGAAGTCAATTAAATTACGCATTATTAAAGATAATTCAAAAACTGCAAGTCAGATCTTGATTAAATTTATATGCGACACCACACGAGAAGCACCAGCTTTTGGATAAAAAAAGAATCATCAAAATCGGTTCACCCAGAGAAAAGTTAAGAAGACACACATAAAAAAAGGACACAGTCGAATCTGTAAAAAAAGCATTGCATAATATAGCGGTGCCGGAAACAGCATTTATGTATTAGTAAACTAAATCTTTAATTAAAAGTATAAAAAGACTTTAAAACGCTCAAAATAATAAAATTATTTTCACTTAATATTTTCTGAAGTCGCTTCTAAGTTTCGCATAGAATTATTAATGCCTCACTTGAAAAGATATAAAATGTGGTTATTTTGCCTTTTGTCAAAAATTACCTAATTTAAAGAGTTGATTGAGGAAATATCACAATCTCAATATTGTATAAATAGTTATATTATAATCTTCATCCCCTATTTTGCTACCCTAGGGGGGATGACGGGTATTCAATCAACATACCACAACGCGATCCCACAATTAAGTTGCCGCTTAATAAAACTGTCTCTTCTGTAAGTCTCTATTCGTATAGAATAATGATTAGAGAAGGAGAATATAACTATTTAGTCAACTATCGTGCCCTTTTTAGTTCATTTTTGGTGGATGAATACGCCAAAATAGAAACAGAGAGATTAAACTATATCAAAAATAATCAAGACAAACTCAAAAAAGAGAAATTTCTAGAAATTTATATAAGCCTACCCCCGAATAACCTTTAAAAAAAAACATAAAAATCGGTTTACAACTGACGACTACATCGCGAAACATAGATACAAAAAAAAACAAATGAAGAAGACACAGTCAAATTGAGTTCATTCCCTTTTAGATTAAAAAGACTAAAAATTAATTAGACTAAAAAGGATCCACAATTACGAGGGAGACACTGAACGTATTTAGAACTGGCCACTTGTTAACGATATAATAAAAAAAATAATAAAAAGCCGTTAAGGCATGTAATAAAAACTGAAAATACACATGGAATTTTTAGGTTTTACCATACAAAAACTTTAACCAATTCAATGAAAGTTTTTTGATCACGTTCATGACCGTAAGAGCTCAGATCCCTTTGCCTTTCCTGTACAGGCAAATATTACGAAAAAAGTTATGCAAGAAATACTCTTTCCACACAATTGATCGAATTTCGACAACAAGCGATACCTAGCACAGTATAAAAATAGACTGCCATAACAACATCGTGAAACGTACAAACTTGATATTAAACAGTGAAATAAAATAAACAGCTAAACACAAGTATAGACTTTATTACGTTTTGTAACCCATACCCAATTTTACTATTGTTTAATGCCGCATTTCTTATGTAAGAGAAGGTAGACGACCATACGGCTCACCTGATGGTAAGTGATCACCGTCGCCCATGAATATCTGTAACACCAGGGGAACTGCAGGTGCGTTGCCGGCTTTTTAGAAAGGAATAGGCTTTTGAATCTAGAATCTGCCCCTAAGTCGTACCGGTACTTGAAGAAGATGCAGGAGGCAGGATCGTGCCAAATGGAAGTCCGTAGTCGTCGTTATATGTTTATATATGCATATATGTATAATATATACATGTACATACATATACTAATTTTCTACAAATAATTAAATTTATTAACGGCTTCCTTCAATAATTTGATATTATTCACACGAAAATTCACAAAACATGAACTTTAAAATGAAATTACGATTTTATTTACTTTGAACGTAGAATATTTAATGTATTAAACAAATTATTAATTCATAAAATTGTTCAAAACAAAATAAAATTACAAAAAATAACTGCTTATGAGATTAAGAGAGAAAGAAAATGTGCGCGCGCACTGCTCTCTCTTGCTTATATCCTCCCGTCCGCCTCGCCCGATCACACTTTTCGTAACGCTTTCGTCACGCGTTCGCCAGCTTACTTCCCAAGTCAAGCGTGCGTAAAGAAATTTTTACTTCAAAAAGTGACGTAACAGGTTTATAGATCTCCCACCACTGGGCACAGAACTTAAAACAGGATGCGATAAATCTTGTTTCTGATAAGATCTATCCTCGATTGCGCTACTGCCCGTCTCCTGATATTTGGCCTCTTACGACGCCCATGATATGATATGGAGTAATGGATATTCCATACACCGTCATTACAGGGTATACATATTTGTATACCTTGCCAACACTCTGGATCACTCAATGCCCGCCAACTATCTTATCAATTTCACAACTCTATCATTCCGATGAAACTGTATCGATTTATCTCGCCCCAGACAAATATCGATTCCGCAAAAGCTACGTTAATATTTATGGAACAAAGTTGAAAGTCAAATGTCGAATATCGCCATTCAAATTCGAGTGGAGCACTTAGGATGTTATCATGAAGCTTGTCAACCGCATTGTGATGTTTTCTACTTTATAACGAAATTGTTTTTATTTTATTTAAGTCATGACCATATACTTGACCATTCGAGACATGAAAATGAATTTAAAAGGAATACTAACAAACTAGTTTAGCCATAAATGTGTGAGAACGCTGTCATAGCCAGAATTCGTTGAAACCCCATAAGAAAATTATAAATATATGTGCATGAAATGAAGACTCCTAGAATTTTAATGAACCGCAGTCACGGCGTACAGGGCAGGATTATGGTGCCAGAGTACATACGCAAGCACAGGTGCACTCTCTATTTCGTCACTCTCATAGTCAGAGAGAGTTCAGGCGCAGGCCCAACGGCTTTACGTGCTTTCTGAAGCACAGGGGATAAACACTGTCAACATCCTGACTCCGGGACCGACCCGGGATTCGAACCCAGGACCTCATGTACAACAGTCACTAGATCAATGAGACCATCAATTTAGTTAAAGAGCATAATTATTAAACAAGACCTGAAGCAGGGTTCATACCGTCGATACACAGGTCATTCCTAAATCAGTCTTTGTGAGCTCATAAACCAATTGATTTTGATCGCAAAACTCTTGGTGTTCTGTTACTATGATAGAAAATTGCAGCTATATTAGTAGTATAGTTGTAGCACGATTGGGTCGGCTCGACCGGAGAACGACCACGCTCTCAAAGAATACCAGGGCAAAACAGCAGCTTAACGATGCTGTGTTTCGTATGGTGAGTGTAAAGAACCGGAAACCGGTTTTACTGGAAAGGAGGCATTCCATCTTAGTCCTCAAGGGTGACAACGCATTTGCATTTTAACCTTATTGTATAAATAAAAAATCACATGCTCGTCGGTTAAAGGTACTCTTAATTTGGCCCATTTTCAATATATGGCCAATTTGGGCGATAAACTGTCGCCTAGGTCGTCCCTTTCCGACTTTGCCGTTCACTTCTGCAACATACATTTGCTCTGTCACTCCTTCCTCATTCATTCTTTCCACATGACCAAACGTAGGTATATGGAGGTGGAGGAGGCGAAAGAAGTGTCAGGATCGTGCAAAATGAAATTCTGTGGTGTCTGCCTACCCCTCTCGGTGACAGGCGTGTGTTTATTTTGATAACCAATCATTATTTCTGCTGTCCATTATTAATTACTTTGAATACGGTTTTTCCGAGTCTGGTATGGTTTCCGGTGTAAAACAAATTTATCATTGTTACCTAAAGTTTTGACCTATTTTGATGCACGCAAATGTCAAGCAATCAAGAGGGCCTCATAAATGATGCAAATGCAAAGAGGAACAGGTCACTAGGTCCCGATGCTTGCATTATGCTATAATACATAAGATTAACTCCTAAACTTTGTGATATTGTTCAGACATCTACAGATAAAAATAAACTTGAAATGTCTGTCTGTGATATCAAAATAACTGCCTTTTATTGAGCTGAGAGGGTTATTCGCATGCAGGGGAAATATAATCTCAAATGGCTTAGCAAGATCCTTCGTTATGCCGAAAATATTGCAGCATTAATTTTGAAATAAATATATGGTAAAGTTGAGGATTAATGTTAAGGATTATGTTAAACGAAAACACGATTTCGTAAAATTTTCTCGATAGAAAAAAAATCCAAAGTTACCTCCAAAATAAACAATAAACCGCTGTTATTCATAAAATACTTTAAATAAGATCATGAAACTTTGTATACTAACTCAACTAACTATAAATCAGTGCTTATGTTATTTACTTTTTTTTAAATACCATTATTTTCACTGTAAAAAGAAATTACCTAAACTATCGGCCTTTTGAAGCGTGATTCCTGTCCTGCCGCACGGCCGCACGGTCACTTCGCTTCGGCCTTTGAACGGGGAGGTTGTGTCGCTTACGATCAGAATATACATTACGCAACAGGACGACGTAAAATCAAAATGGGAAATAACCGTAATAAAAAATAAGAAGCGACTGGCTTGGCGTAAGAAACAGGCATAAATATGATAAACCTAATGAAATAAGTGTCTAACGACCTTTCTACTTACAGTATTAGTGATTACAAACATGTTGGTACATAGCATACGACGCGCGGGCAAGTGGGGACGAAATTAGAATTTGAGCTGACTTACTCTATCCACTTAAGACCTGAATAACAATTTTTTTAAATGTTTGTCTGTCCGTATTGTCGGTTTATCTGTTTGTCTGGCTGATCCGATTGTAATGAAATTTTTTTCACGTGGTAGAGCCACGCTCTAGCTATTATGGACCACGCTCTCACAGAATACCAGCGTAAAATAGCAGCTTAATGCTGCTGTGTGTCGTTTGGTGAGTGTAGAGAATCGGAGACCCTTTTTACTGGAAACGAGGCATTCCATCTTAGTCATCACGGGTGACAACGCATCTACATTTTGATTCGTAATCGAGGATAGATGTAGATGTCTGTGGGCCACAGCAACCACTTACCATCAGGTGGACTGTGTGCTCGTTTGTCACCCTATCCTAAAAAAAGGTAGTTATTTCGATGTTGCAGACAACACATCAATTGTAATTTATATGTAAAGATATAAGTGTAACACAACTATGTTTAAGAGTTAATGTTATGAACAAAGTTT
Organism: Parnassius apollo; assembly: GCA_907164705.1. Lineage (NCBI taxonomy): Eukaryota > Metazoa > Arthropoda > Insecta > Lepidoptera > Papilionidae > Parnassius > Parnassius apollo. Next base: position 672,421 of record CAJQZP010000898.1, on the reverse strand, counting down.
CAAACAAAACTTTTTTGATTTGCAATTTCACACAGTAAAAGACCTAACACGTTCTCTTCTCTATAATATAAACTTTAATGCAAAACATATTTTTACCATTTTTTTTTACGTCACATTACGTCAAAACTATAACTGTTAAAATATAAGGTAAAAAGACTTTTTTTACGAGAAATGAATAGATTTTCCATATTTATTTAACCATTTTCATATATTGCACATAGTTTTAGAGATCATAGCACAAAAACTGAGTAAGTGATTTTTCGATAGTTTATCTATTAATCAAAATACCAATTTCATAGATCCGCAAGTGTTCAACGTGGACGAAGTCACGGGTAAAAGCTAGTAAGTATATAAAAGATAATATTAAAAAGACATGAGTTATACCGTGGACCCCCGGTAATCAGAAAAACATTTTGCAGGGCAGTGTCGGACTATCGAATTTGTCGGATTATAGAATACTAACTATAGTCCGGAATTTTTTACAAAAGAGTACCTTGTAATCCGACAAATTACAGATCCAATGATAAGATTCTATATGTTATATATATGTACTCTGAAATACAAATCATACTTCATTACGTATGTCAAATTTAGTAAATTAAATAACACAATAGAGAGTTCACGTTTTGTTATAAAATTAAGTTCATTAAAGCTATAGAACTCACAAAAAATATGCAATAGCTTGACATTAGGAAATAATTGGTGCATCAGAATATACAAGGCAAGATAGGCAAAGAGCTACAAATTGAATTGTTCTTAAATAGCAACAATATTCATATTTTATGTATTACTGAACATTGGTTAAAAGGTCATAATTTAATGTTTAACTTCAGTAATCACCAGGTGGTCAGTTCTTTCAATAGAGAAACGGTTTTAGGAGGTGGCTCCTTAATTTTAGTTAGTAAATTATTATCATGTAAAGAACGTAAAGATATTGTGAGCCTCTCTGTTGAGCGAACTGTGACAATGGCATGTGTTGAGTTTGAGCACCTCATTGTTGTGAGCGTTTACAGACCCCCATGTTCTTTATATGATACTTTTGAAAAAATTTTGGAGGAAGTTTTTGCTAAGCTTAATAAACAGAATAAATCTGTTGTAATATGTGGATACTTTAACATCAATCTCCAGGAAGCTTCCTCCACCAATATTAAATTTAGATCATTGTTTAAATCGTATGGTCTTTTTAATTTATTTTTGGAGCCAACGCGTATTGCTGAATCTAGTGCAACATGTATAGATAACATTTCTACAAATGTTAAGCCGTTCAATAAATGTATTATTCAAAAATTGAGCTCTGATCACTGTGGACAATTAGTTTCGTTACCTTACGTTCACAAAAAGTAAGTAAATAAAAAAGTTGTGTTTGTTCCAGTAAATGCACGTCGCTTGGAGAAGTTTAGAAGTAACATAGTAATAAGCTTCCATCACTTTCATACCAAAATAATCCAGATTTTTGTATGGAACATTATTTAAGCTTATTTGCAATGAATTTATTAATACTTTTACTTCTAAAACACTCTCCTTGAACAATTGCAAGGCATTTAATGAGTAGGCGACAGTAGGAGTCCATAAGAGTAGACAAAGGTTATATGAACTTTACAATGAAAGGTCATATAATCCTAGCGTCGAATTTAGGGAATATGTAAAAAAATATTCCAAAATATTTAAAAGAGTGTGCTCCATAGCCAAGTCATTGTATTTGAGCAACAAAATAAAGACGGCTTCTAATAAAATTAAAATGGCATGGAGTATAATTAATAGTCAAACTGGTAAGGTCAACTCTCACAATTCGAACTACCAGCTAAGATTTAACAATAAATTAACTAAATCAGATCAGGACGTTGCAATGGTTTTCGAGAAATATTTTACTGATATTCCTATCTAATTCTTCTCCTGCCGTCGCCAAATCATTACTTAAACAAAATGTAAATGCGTGTACAAAGAATTTTACATTTCATAAAGTGTCATCAAAAGATATTCTAAAATATTTTAAAGACTATTGGTGTTAAGAAAACCGCCGATCTGTGGGGGATTTCTTTTAAAGTAATTGCGTCTATAATAGATGCAATCGCACCTCAACTATCTATTATTTTTAATACTAGTATCAAATCTGGTGTATTTCCTGATTTAATGAAGCATAGTAAAGTAATACCTTCATTTAAATCTGGCAGTACATTGGACCCCGCAAATTTTAGACCTATGTCTGTACTGCCAACACTTAGTAATTATTTTGAAAAAATTATTCTTGATCAAATGTTAATTTTTTTTAATGTAAATAATTTACTTCATAAAAATCAATTCGGTTTCACAAGGGGTCGCTCGACAACTGATGCTGGTGTTGAGCTTATCAAATATATCTTTAATGCATGGGAGAATTCACAGGATGTTTTGGGTATATACTGTGACCTATCCAAGGCCTTCGACTGTGTTCACCATGAAACATTAATCAGGAAACTTCAACATTACGGTGTAAGAAGTGATGCTCTTAAATTATTTCATATTTAAGTGACAGATCGCAAAAAGTTGTCATTAATAGTATGAGTTCTTCCGGGTCGATTGTACAAATGGGCGTGCCTCAGGGCTTAATTCTCGGCCCCTTTCTGTTTCTTGTATATATTAATGATTTACCTTACATAGTAGGGGATAACCAAGATATAGTATTATTTGCTGATGATTCTTCATTAATTTTCAAATTAAAACGACAGTAATTAAATAACGACGAAGTAAATAATGCTATAGCTAAGTTAGTCAATTGGTTTAATGTTAATAATTTACATTTAAATGGAACTAAAACTAAATGTATGAAATTCGTAACTCCTAATGTCAAACATGTTAATACGAATGTAATTTTAAATGGGGAAGAACTAAATCTTGTTGATACCACCATTTTTCTTGGAATCACACTAGACGCAAAGCTTTAATAGCTCCCCCATATATCAAAACTAGCAAGCAGACTTAATTCTGCAGCATATGCTGTAAAAAAGATTAGAACTCTGACCAGTGTTGTAACAGCTAAAATAGTTTACTTTAGTTATTTCCATAGCATTATGTCGTATGGTATTTTGCTATGGGGACACGCGACTGACACTGAAATTATATTTATTTTACAAAAGAGGGCCATTAGAGCAATATGTAATTTAAAACCAAAAGTGTCACTGAGACAAAAATTTAAGGAAATTAATGTATTAACTCTGGGCTCTAAATACATTTATGAAAATGTAATGTACGTACACAAGAATTGATCTAAACCATCTAGGGGTCCATCCAAAAACATCGGTCGAGCCGTTTTTTAATTTTATCGAGAATAATGGTCAGCTATTGATTTTTATATTCACTCAATACAAAAATAACAAAAATAGACCTCTAATAACAAAACGAAACCGGATCACGATTCCCACCAAAGTTACGATCGCAATGCAGATGATTGATGCAGATCTTAGCGTAGAAGTCTCAATTTACATAAAATATAACGTAAGGATCAAATCCATTCCAAAAGAGAAGCTATGGTAAAGCGTGTGAGTCACACTACAGGCAGTCTCCGAACACACAACACAACTCCAAAACACAAGCGTGTCTTTTCACTGCAAAAAGAAGCGAGCTCACCTTGGCTCCTTCTTTCATGTATCACTGGAATACACGAACCGTTTTCAGTAGTTGGAGGTTAAGATATCCTCAAATCTGAACTTTGGGCGGTTCATTTAGTCCAAGGCCAAAGCAGCTGCGAGGAAACTAGGAGTCCTTGCAAAGGTGCGGCGACACTTCACGCCGGGACAGCTGCTTCCTTTATATAAAGCGCAAGTCTGTTCGTGCATGGAGTATTGCTCCCATATACGGGCTGGTGCTGCAAAATGCCACCTAGCAGCCTTGGACTCAATGGAAAGGCGTGCTAAGAGGCTTATTTGTGACCCAAATTTGGTTAAAACCAATCTTACCAGCCTCGAACACAGGCGCAAAGTAGGCATCGTTTTGGTTTTATACAGAATGTATTTCGGAGAGTGTGCGCAGTAATAGCATAATCTAATTCCTCCTTCTCCCTTCTACCATCGGACATCAGACGCATTCGAACCAAATAGTTTGCTACGTCGTTCATAATAATAATTTTAAAAAAATAAGCCACACTAGGAGACCAGCTTCATTAAATCAAAAAGAAAAAAGGTACAATTATTTTCTTTTATCAACTATTAATATTAAGAAATTGGTCCAATAATAATCAGATATCAGTAACGTCTTTTATTATTACCGATCTATTATATGGTGCATCATTTTATGAAATACAGAAAATTTATTGAACAGCCGATAAATTTGTAACTTTTTCATATAGTATTGTTGATAAAAGACTTTAAAATTATTTCAGTTTTTACTTTATATATATATATATATATATATATATATATATATATATATATATATATATATGTATATATATATATATATATATATATATATATATATATATATATATATTAAAAGTAGTTTTTTACCTTTTTGAGTGAAATAAGCAATATCGCAAACTCAAGGTTATTATAAAATTGTATTTAAAAAATGGTCCAATAGTTACAATTGCAATATCACCTCCTATTCTTTCTTCAAATTTAAATCAACCTTGAAGTATATCATATTTAATATAAAGAAAGAATCGTTTAAATCAGTTTAGCAGTTCCGAAAAATCAAAAACATGCATAAAAAGAATATGAATCAAACATAAAACCTTTTCAGAACGAAGAAACAAATATGATCCAAGAGTTCCTTACTAATTTCTTCCCCGGAAAGCTTTTAAATTTTAAATCAGTGGTTTACATGAGGTTGAATAAAGAAATTTTGGCTTTATCTAAAAAAAACTAGATACTATCTATTTTGCACACAGCAGATTATATTACAAATTGAGACCGCAATTGAATGGGAAGGTAAAGTAGAAACAGAATAGCACACCATTTTGCTTTTTCAATATAAAAGTAAAGTAAAGTTACAGCCTATATACATCCCACTACGTACGTTTTAGGGCAAGGAAGTGTCCACCGCGCTGCCCCAATGCATGTTGGCGAAAGACATCTGAATGTCTTCGAAATATTTTTTGTCCTTATTCCTCAGACATGCAGGTTTCCTCATCATGTTTTCCTTCACCGCCGAGCACATGGTAAATCAGCACTTAAAATTGCAATTAACAATTTCATTGGTGCCAGCGGGGATCGAACCCACATTACTCGCATTCTGTTTTATTTACAGCGAGCGTTAACCATCTGAGCTACCACGGCTCTTTCTTTTTCAATATATTCTCCCGTAACCGTAGGCAACCTTGGCAAAAAATAATTTCTAACCTTGTTAGAAATTATTGTTTACAAAATTTGACTCGCGATGCCCTTCACCTGTTTTGTTTTGTATAAACGATGGTTAAATATAAGTCATACTTACATCAAAATGATCTTCACAGAATAACAGTCTAGTTTTTGTAGACAATTATAGTATTATATAAGTATTCGGTATTATCTTCTAGCCAGTTTTAACCAAGTATTTCTTATATTTTAATCAGTTGTCTATCTGGTAATACTAATATATATGGTATACTAACACACTCCTTCCTTTTTATAGCACCAAACAGCACTACAAAGGTATAAAGAGCCTGTATATTTACAAGCTGTGAGCCATTCCATCTGAGTTACTTAGATGGACACTAAGGTTGTTGCATGGTTTGGTCCTCCACCATACACTTTTTAAATGTTTGTTAAATTTACAACTACATTTTTACCACAAATGGCAGTATATGATCTCTAAGCTCTAAAATGGGAGTTATACGAGATATCTATATATATCATAGATGTTTTCTACTGTCAGAACTAAACATTTTTTTTATTGAATTTATGAATGCAATTTCCTAAATAAGGCATGTGTTAATTGAAATAATTCATTTAAGTTAAAAAGTTACAAGTTAAAGCCTATATACATCCCACTGCTGGGCACAGGCCTCACCTCATTTCTAAGAGGGTTTTAGGCCAAGGAAGCATCCAAAGGTATAAAGAGCCTGCATATTTACAAGCTGTGAGCCATTCCATCTTAGTTACTTAGATGAACTCTAAGGTTGTTGCAAGGTCGTTACCTCAATTTTATGTAAATAAGTAGTGAACTGCCCGGATTTACACGGGTGATTTCTGGATCTCGGAACAGCGCCACCTACCGGGTTCAATTGAGTTTTCAAACCATCCAGAGACAGTCACGTACATACAAAAAAAATCATAACAATAATAGTCGGGCCCTTTTCGTGAGTTTTTGCAAGACTAATGGACAGCAATAGATTTTTTTTATATAGAGATAACTAGCTTGCAAGACAGACGTAGTTCTGCCCTTTTCGACGACATTTGTCGTGTCCTATTAAAAATCCTTAAATTCGCAAAAAAAAAAGTTGTGGGTCACTCATGGGCAAAAAAAACTATCCTATCTTTCAAGTTGGACCAAACTTCACATGGTGTGCAAATTTGTGGTGTGTCTTTCCTAGAATAGTGGTGTTGGGAGTAGTGGTTTTGGGAGTAGTGGTGCTGGGAGTAGTGGTGTTGGGAGTAGTGGTGCTGGGACTAGTGGTGACGGGATTAGTGCACGCAACTGGGCGGGAGGTGCTCTTCAATCCAGGTAAGACACATCATTGTATTTAGTTAAGCGGGTGTTTGCGAATTAAATTTTGATATCTTTATTGAAAAGAAATGATTTGTCTTTGCTATCAGAAGATGCCAAAATTTCTCTCTTGACATTATCATTGTCAATCAAGTTGTTTCCATGTTGATCTTGTTTCATTTTTGAAAATAAATTATAGTCACTAGGGGGCCAGCTGATCAAAACCACATCGGTGAATAGCAGCTGTTGCAACATGGTTTGTGTGCAATGAGCAGATAGTCATACTAAAGGAGCACAACTTGTGTCTTTTTATTTTTATTTTATTTCCTTATTAGGCCTTTAATAGTTCTAGTAAGGAAGCATATTAATTCCATTATGGTAACACCATATATATCACAATCAAAAACAGAAACTTTTTTGTTCAATGTAGATTATGAACAATACTTATTGAAAGTCACTTTTTTCATTTACCAACGGTTCGCAAAAAAAAACCTCTGTTCTGGGAAGAACCAGCAAGAAACCCAGCGGGACTTTTTTTTCAAATAGCTTATAATCATGTTTAAAATTAACACTTGCTAGCAATCCCTCCCCAGGGGTTATTATCATCCATAAATTCCTGAATATTATAATAACCCTTTTTATACAAACTTAGTTTACATTGAATAAAACTATTATTTACAGATTTTATCACGTTTAATTCAACCTTAATTTATTTTTATTATCCCGACGTTTTGGGTGCTTTACAGCACCTGTGGTCACGGGGGGGACTGAGATGTTTGACGTCCCAATGTCATAGTTTCTCTGGCTACATATCATAGTTTTTAAATATTAATTTTTCGTCCGATTTACACAAAATGAGCTTATAGTATCATGAAGTCTTGCAGTGGTATGCTTGGGTTTGGGTTTAATTTTGTAAATTATAGGAACCCAAGCTGCTGGCAGCACCCATCCATCTTCTCTATTGAAATTTGGATGTTTTTTTAATTTATGTGTATCATCCTTGGTAGGAATCGGTGTTCTTTTGGGAGGATTTGTGGTTTATAAAATCTAATGTAATGGTGGAGACGATCTTGAACATGTTCGCAGACTGCAGACTTACCAGAGTGTCGGTGCTTCACGTCAACTATATGTTCCTTCACGCGGGTTTCTTTAGAAAACAAACATCCAAATTTCAATAGAGAAGATGGATGGGTGCTGCCAGCTGCTTGGGATACTATAATTTACAAAATTAAACCCAAACCCAAGAATACCACTGCAAGACTTCATGATACTATAAGCTCATTTTGTGTAAATCCGACCAAAAATTATATTCAAAAACTGAAGGTGGCCGGACTAACTATGACATTGGGACGTCAAACATCTCATTCCCCCCTGTGACCCGTGAAATGTCGGGATAATAAAAATAAATTAAAGTTGAATTAAACGCGATAAAATCTGTAAATAGTTTTATTCAATGTGTAGTGTCGCGTAAATTTAAGAAATCATTAAACTTAGTTTAATAAAAATTTTAACTTTGTGTATGACAAATTTTGTATATTTCACAATCAATCAATAAAAGATCTTGTGTATGGTTATAGATGGTCAATGGCAATGATCTTTTGCGGCAATTGCGACACTATATTATTAAAAGGGAGGTGTGCCTTTCATTATGCCACTGTATCAATTCTTGCTTTGTCTGTTTCGTAATGATAAACCCAAATCTCAGCAAAAGTTACAATCTGGGCCATAACTTTCTACTTTTGCTCTCCACAGCACTCCAAAAACTCTTAAATGACTCATAATGCTTGCATTTTAACGTGGTGTATGCATTCTCGGAACACCTATCTTGCACTAAGATCTGGTTTCCAACAAAACAGAGGAGAGGAGACGTGCTGCAAAGCTGGCAGGTTATTTCCATCAAAGCGGAAGTGTAGTGGCCAGGAGATGTGAGCTTTGTATGGCATAGATGTGAGACGTGAGAAGACATCATGTTGTTATAAGTTGTATCTGAATTTGCTTGAGGAAGAGGAATTAGAGGTTGAAGAAACACAATTAATTCTTCAATATCTAAATTATCGACAGCAACATAGATTCTGGATAAGAAACCATATAAAATGTCACAATCATGGTGAATATACCACACTGTTTCAAGAGTTTGATGAAAGTTTTCAAAAATCTTACATGGTAACAAGGAATAATTTTTACGCCTCCCGACTAGACACTTCTCTGCTATGTCGCGCCGCTAGCTCGGTAGCCGCACAAAATTCTATAGAAAAATTAGACATCTCCTCTCCTCTTGTCTTGATCCATTTCCACCGAAGCTATGCGGAGAAGAGATATGGCAATAATGTAATCGGATTAGTTTATTCAAACACATCTCTCCTCCCCGCTTTGGTAGAAACAGGCCTAACTTATTAGGTCAGGTCATCCCAAGATATTGATGTAGAATGTTTAAAATGATAGGTCCAGACTAAGTCTTGTCTTTAATAGTCACTTTCTTGCTTAAATAGGCCATGGCAATAATGATTCTAACAGGGGTGGAGTCTCCATAAACAAATAATACTCTTGAAATATTGTATAAGGCATCTTTCCCTGTTTAATAAAGAACTTATCATGGCATAATGCTCAATTTTGTACACACTGTCTGGTTTGTTCTTCTTTAGGTTCAAATTTAGTATACATATACTATTAATGAGTTTCTCAATCAGTAACTAGCTGGAAGAGCATTTCCACTCTCTCCTATTATTCTTTTGTGAATTTTTTGACTTCCCTAATATATGCAAAATTTAATTGCCGTCATGAAATACAGAACAAACAATTTTGGATAAAAAGCTGAACAAAAATTAGATTTGCAGAATTTGTCAAACTTTGGTCCTCCACCATACATTTTTTAAATATTTGTTAAATTTACAACCACATTTTACCACAAATAGCAGTATATGATCTCTAAGCTCTAAAATAGGAGTTATAGATGTTTTCTACTGTCAGGACTAAACATTTTGTTTATTGAATTTGTTAATACAATTTCCTAAATAAGGCATGTGTTCATTCAAATAATTCATTAAAGTTAAAAATTTAAAGTTAAAGCCTATATATATTCCACTGCTGGGCACACGCCTCTGCTCATTTCTAAGAGGGTTTTAGGCCAAGAAAGCATCCACCGCGATTCCTCAATGTATGTTGGCGAACTTCACATGTCTTTGAAAATTTTTTTTCTTACTTCTCAGACATGCAGGTTTCCTCACTATGTTTTCCCCTACTGCTGATCATGTGGTACACTTAAAATTGCAATTAACAATTTCGATCGAACCCTGTTATAATACTATCAAGTGTTTATTAGTACTTTAAGTTATTCCATTAATAAAGAGAAAAGCTGTAGAAATAAACAAAACATAGTATTTATTTTGGTTTGTAAAGCTTAAAAATTTAAGCTCTTTGTAATCAATCTAGTTTTTTTTAGAAAGATTTAGTTCAGTAACAAGATATTTTTTGCATAAATATTGTAAGATAAATTGGAAGGATATGCACCGCATGTGAATTTGCTAAAATAAAAACCAAACAAACAAGTAATTTACTCTGCTCGTTTCTAATGAGCCTAATTAAGGCAAATCAAGCACCGTAAGAGAAGGACCGTTCAGGTATAGGCAAATACTCGCTCTATAAATAGCAGGCTTAGACCGGACAGCCCTAAACGACCTTAAAGATGAGGTAAAAGCATTCAATCGGATGCAATCAATGTGCAATCCACACGAGCGTAAATTTCCTCGCACTCTATCGCACGCAGTTTAAATAATTTCTAACTCAAATTCATAGTATTTTTACCGCCGACACTTAAATGAAAGTGAACACTTGAAATCGTACGTTAAAAAACTTAATAATACTGCTTCGCATTGGTAAAATTTATCCCCTCCCTAAAAATATCATGAAGCAGGGAAAACGATTTTTCAATTTTCCCCTTTGAAATAATAAGGGTTTTGTTATTCACCTGAAAAGATAACAGAATAATAAACAAAGCTTACCCCATTGTTTCCTTTCCCGCTGTCATTTAAACACAGTAATTATGAAAATATTCTACTTCATAATTCCAGATTTTATCCTATACACAACTGTCATGCGGCGATTTCACCATAAACTAAACATAAAGTTATAGAAGACATTATGGTTTGTGGAGTTGCCATTTGCCTGCAATGATATATATGGAATTTTTTTTGTTATCACTTATCACACAATATCTTTTAGTATCGGATCAATTTTTGTGGTTCGTTAGGCTGTACAAAATTTGAAATTACTTAGTAAATATTCAAATGTTTATTTTCAATTTACTTTTTAAACTTAAAGTTAGATTTTATAACAAAGTCCTGGAGGTTAGAGAACAGCAATCTTGCCATCTTTCGACAAATAAATTCAAGCATTTATTTTATTTATAGCTATTTAACACGAGATGGCGCATCTGCATGTTATTATTCTTCTCAATGACGTAAAAAAGTTGCTCATTGATTCTTCTCTTTGACAATAGAGTTCGCTTATTTACTTGACTGACGTAGACAGAGAATAGCATTCTCTGTCTACGCTGATTGGTTATTTAATTTTTTTAAATATAAGTACTAATACAAAATTACATTTTTTTGTTAGTTTTTTAATTTAACTGAATTTGTGAGATTTAAATGTCTAGAAATTTAAAAACATTGAATCTAACTATAAAATCTTAGAAATAATACTCACCTTATTAGGTGAGTTATTGCTATTGTTCTAAGATGTTTTCATTGCGCATTTTTATATAAAAAAAATCAAAACAGCGAAACAGTATTGCCGTGAAAAATAAAATAATTATTTGAAACAGATAACCTTATGTTTTTGATACAGTAAAGAAAAGTTAACGAGAGGCAGCTCAAATACTGGTAAGCGAAGGACACCACCAAATGAAGTGACGACTTGGTAAGACGTACAGGAAGATTTGAATATAGGAAATCGACGGCTGCAGGTGGCTTGGGTTTGTAATTTTCGGCATTTTGTCAGATAGCCGCGCTTGCACTACTGGTTTCCGAGTACCTATGTAATGTCATGCTGTAAGACATTCCATTTCAGTCAGTCCTTAGTGGTGACAACGCATCTGTATCTTTTTTTTTAAGTTTGCTGCAGTTCATGTAACTGCTGTAGCCATTTATCATTAGTTCATCATAGTCAAAAAAATTGCCTTAATTTCTGCCTACACGTAAAATTATTGCAGTGGGCTTTTGATATACTGTAATTTGGTCTTACAATCTGGCTAATGCGGTTTCTTGGTATTCCGAGATTCAATTTTTAGTATTACGAAAATATAATACGTGATAGAGACAGGCTGTGGCCATACTATGATTGTAGCACGAATGGGTCGGCTCGACCGGGGAAGGACCACGTGTTCCACGAAATCATCATCATCATCATCATCATTACAGTCCTTCACAAGTCTACTGCTGAACATAGGCCTCTCCCAAGGAATGCCACAAAGCACGGTCCTGAGCCACCTGCATACATCGACTTCCTGGATGTATTAACAGGTCGTCACTCCATCTAGTGGTGGGATGCCCTACACTTCGCCTACCGGTACTAGGCTACCACACGAGAAACTTACACAATATTAGGGTGAAATGGCAGCTTAATGCTTCTGTGTTTCGTATGGTGGGTGAATATAGAGAACCATCTTAATCTTCAGGGTGATTTCTTATTCGTGTGTGGACGTAGACGCCCTTGGGCCAAAGCATCCACTTACCTTTGGGTGTCCTATGTGCATATTTGTTGCTTGCTGGGCTTTTCCCTCTACTGTCTTCCCTCTAATGTTTCCAAGTTTATAAGATATGCAGTAGTTTGGCGTATTTACAATTACATGAATGCTATATTGAAAATATTTGCAAAGAAGAACATTTTAAAATAGGTACGTGAATCTAAATGACTTTTTACTTGATTTGTTCTATTACATTATAATTTTGATTTTGATTTGATCTCTTTCATAAGTTATTTGTGAAGTTAAATTAATAGTAAATTCATTTTTCATTGTTTTCTTTACCTTAAATAAATGTGAAGTTCTATACCTACGCAGGATTCGTGCGGATTGTAGGTGTGCCCTAGCCCCTAGCTGCAACGAATGAATGAAAACTTTCACTCTACGTTTGTGTTGCATGAAGTTATTACCTTTATTACGGTAAACTCTCAATTTGTATCGACGAATTTGTTGATTTTTTTCTGTGTTTCCGCGTAAGGAGCAAAAATAATTTACGACCAATCACATCGTAGAAAACTCTCCGAATTTAAAATGGTAGTATTATTGATATATTAGTACCTACTACCGAACTAACGCCATCTCTGAGCGTTTTAATGTAGCTCGGGACAAACCGTTCATTATAATATACACTAAACTAAAATTGAACTGTGTATCTGTAATATTAAAATAATAGGCTTCTATTAAGCTCAGGGGTTTTTGAATGCTTTTAAGACATAAATAAACATTTTTGTCAGTCTGTCTGTCCAGGCTAATCTTCGGAATGGTTGAACCGACTGTGATTAAAAAATACAAACAGATAGTGAGCAATACCAGCCGGGATCTAGGCTATATTTTATACTAATAACTTTAAGGAATATACCGAAAAATAGAAACGAAAAATTGATAAAATAAATTATCTAAAAAAATAACGCCGCATTACTAGATCCTATCTAAACGAACTTTGTCTCGCTACTAAGTTAATAATCTACATAATATCATATTTTTAAAGCACTGCTCTTCGGTCAGATGGTCCCAAGCCACAGCCAGAGCCCAGAGCGTACATTCACGACAAACATCCAATTTTTACGTAATTTGTGTACTTTCACCGTCATATCTTACTTTAGTAATGTTCAATTATTAATGTGCTCTAGTTTAAGGTCGTGTTGCAAAATATTGGTAAAAATTTATGAGAAAGGTTTGTTAATGCAAAATACGTAAGAAAAACACAAACTTGTTTCACAATATTATTATCTAATTACGTTTTTGGTTTAGCGACATCTTTTAGCGGTTACTAGAAATACATAGTATATAAAATTTTAGTTATTCTGCATTAAGTTTAACGTTTGATATAACAAGAATTATTAAAAATAGAATATTAGAGCAGCTGTCTATCCGTGTTAAAAGTATAGCATAATAATATGGCACCCACTGATGACCTTCTTTTGGCTTCTGACTTTTTTTGCATTTCAGATAGAGCTATAAAACGATAAGTCCAACGCGCTGCTGCGGCTAATTGAAATATTTTATTTCTTACTATCTTGTCGAGTTACTTTGACTGCAAAGTCCAGTTGAAATATACGTGGTGCAGGTGGTTTACTCATTACCACAGAATAAATAATAGTACTACGTACCTATTACCAACACCGCGACGTAGCTGTACCACGTAAAAATATTTTGGATGAAGCATCCTGTCTATTCTGCGGATAATTTACCTGCAGTAGAACCAGAGCAACTGACATAGCTCAATAGATTAGTAGAAGTGGCAATGGGCCGGCCATATAGCTCGAAGAACCAACAACCGATGGGGTAGCAGTGGCAGCCTCGTACCGGTTGGCGAAGTGTGGGACAGCCCCCCACTAGATGGAGTAACGACCTGGTAAGACCTGTAGGAAGTCGATGGATGCAGGTGTCTCAGGACCTTGCTTTGTGGCATTCCTTGGGAGAGGCCTATTTTTAGCAATGGACTTGTGAAGGGCTGTAATGATGATGATGATGACAATGTATTGTAAAGGTTTGCCACTCTTATTCTAGAAACAACACTTAGAATTTTAAACAAGAGACAAGTATCGCAAGCTTCAACCAAAACAAATGTTTATGTGGTAGGTATATCGCTGCGTCAGCGGATATCCTCATTTCCAAGTTTATCACGCAGTGGAACCCCGAGCACAGCCCTCTCCATAGCTCGCTGAGCAACCTTAAGTGTTCTTATACGGCCAGCAGTGAAGGACTGCATTTCAGATCCATAAGTCATCACTGGCAACACGCACTGGTTGTACAATTTTGTTTTCAAGTTTTGAGGTATACCTAACGAGAAGATGTGTCGTAATTTTCCGAAAGCTACCCAGCCGAGTTGAATTCGTCGATTGACCTCTCGAACGAAAAAAATAGAGATGCAAACTTTTACTGAATATAAAGTGTATTGCCCCATAACCCGTTATTATATTGTCTCTTGACTGCCTTTCAGTGCCTCGTTGTTTGTTCATACGGTCGGCACAAAATCAGTATATTTTTCTGTAAAGAAATTTTTGGTAACAGTCCAAAGTTGGCCGATAAGTGATAACAAGAAGATGGCACTGTTTTACCCCCGTACCTCGGAAAGCACATAAAGTTGTTGGTAGTATTCCTGATCTCGCTCCGGTCGTGTGAGCTGTTGTCGTCTGCATGGGCTTCCTGCCCAGCAGGTATCGGGCCTCGGGGTATGCCCCATTTACCCAGACATTCCTCACGGCACACTACAGTGTGCCGGTTCTGGGCGCCTTTAATGGTAAAGGCGTTATAATGTAAGTAACGACTTTTCGTCGCAGTCGGGTAATTTTGTCAAAAAAGGAGGCTGTCTCGTTATATGTCTAAGTTGGCCTTTCTGCGGCATTGTGGGATTTACTCTAATCTATATAGGGAGGAGTTCTCTTGGATATAGTCGCCCGTCCGGGGGCCGTGAGTGCAACGGCGCGAAGCCGTTGAGGTGTTCATGTGGCCCGTTGTCGGCGCGGTCGAACATACCGCGCGCCAGCCGGACTAAGAATTCTTGTAGGCTTTCGATCTTAATGTTGGCCGCTATGACGTCATTCCGGACGTAGCGACCCGCACCGACTATGGTTCGTAATGATAAGTTCTGCTGGGCCTGTAGTCGCCGCTTCTGTTGATCGCTCAGGAGCGCATACCAGGCCGGAGCAGCGTATTGAAATAATACTAGTTTTTACGGAATTTATCGCGTATATTTAACTTTTTAAATACCCGACGTTTCAAGAGCTTTACAGCACTCATGGTCACGGGAAGGACTGAGATGTTCAACGTCCAGATGTCATAGTTAACCGCGGTTACCATAGATTAAAATTTAACTATGACATCTGGACGTTGAACATCTCAGTCCTTCCCGTGACCATGGGTGCTGTAAAGCTCTCGAAACGTCGGGTATTTAAAAAGTTAAATATACGCGATAAATTCCGTAAAAACTAGTATTATTTCAATGTGTAGTGTTCGCGTAAATATAAGAAATTATTACGGAGCAGCGTATGTTAGCAAGGGTCTTATATACATTTTGTAGAAAGTCAACTTCGACTTTGTCGGTAACTTGGATACCAGGACAGGACGGAGCATCGCCCGCGCACATCGAGCTTTGCGGACAACAAAGTCGACGTGCGCAGTCATGCACAACATCCTGTCAATCCGACATCCAAGGTAGGTAAGCGGTGGTGGTAGGTTTCTATAGCGGCGAGTTAGCAGAGTGGTCGTTTTGCTAACATTAACGGCCATCCTCCACTCATCCAACCATGGTGGCAGCAGGTCCAGCAGACGTTGCATCCTGGCGGTGGCGATATGGGCTCTTCTGGACGAGGTGAAGAAGGCGCTGTCATCCGCAAAAAGCGTCAGTTCGACGTCGTCCTCTCATTCGTGCAAATGCCCTGCCAAGGTAGGGATGTTATTGGTGTAAGCCGCGTACAGGACTGGAGACAGACAGCTGCCCTGTGGCACACCAGCTGTTATGGGTTTTATTGCGGACTCGGCGTCCTCTACACAGACGTAGAACTTCCTGTCTACGAGGAAAGACGCCGCTAGCCGCAATATAGCAGGAGGGACACTGGTCTGATCGTCTAATTTATAGAGTAATCCTGGGTGCCACACCCTGTCGAACGCCTTCTCGATATCGAGAAAGACGCCCAACGATGTGCGGCCACGGTTGTGCTCGGCCGCAAGCAGGTGCAGCACTCTGGTCAGCTGTGTTGCTGTTGAGTGGTCCCTCCTGAATCCATGCTGCTCCGCCCGAAGTTGGATGCACGGGCGGAGACGTCTGAGCAGCATTCTTTCAAACAGTTTAGCTATATGCGGTAGCAACATGATCGGCCTGTAGCTGGCAGCTCTACGCCTGTCCTTCCCGGGTTTCGGCAAGACGATGATTTTGCCTTTCTTCCAGTCCTCCGCGAAGTGGGATGTCCGCAATATGCCATTGTAGAGTCGACCAATCTCTACAAGGACTCTATTGGGCAGCTTTCGTAGTGCAGCGTTGGTAATCCCATCGTGCCCCGGCGCCTTCCTTGGTTGCAGGCGGGTTGCTGACCTCCGCAGTTCAGCGGGGGAGATAAACCACTCTCCTGCAAGCGGTGGCGCGGGCGGCGACAGGAACTCCTGCACGCGGCTCTCCTTCCGGGTGTGGATTTCCATGAACTCCGCACTTGCTGGGTTCGGCATAAATTGCTCCTCGAAGTGCTCAGCTAGGATATCCGCTCTGCCCTTGGCATCATAACGTTGTTCGCCCGCGTTGTTGGTCAGCGGGCAAACAGGTGGTCGGATTTTCGTTAACTGCCGGTTCAATGTGTAGAGCGACGCTTGATGTTCATCAGCCTTCCAAATGCGCCGCCCCCAGGCCTCTAATCTGTGGGCATGTATTGCAACCGACAGTTCGTCCGTTAAGGTGTTCAGCTTCGTTTTTATTCTGGGGCAGCGAGTGCGCGCCCAGAGCTTCCTCAGCGCTCTTTTATGTCTCAGCTGCACGCGTATCTTTAGCGGCAGCTCTTCCTTTCTACCCGAGAGAGGGACGATCGTAGAGGCCACGTTGAGGGCCTCCTGGATGCTCGCGGTTATTCTGGTTGCAGCGGCCTCTACGTCAT